>CM068360.1:26113833-26418833 GCA_034769755.1 Odontamblyopus lacepedii
ATGAACGACTGGACCTGCATTTTTCACAGTCACAGCCTTGAAACCCATTGAAAAGAGCCTGTGCGCATGTTCTGTTATCCGCACTCCTGAATCGGCGCTAAAGCAGCTGCGTCGCCTCTTGTGCACCTTTGTAAACAGCGCTGAGGTGGGCCCGTCCGTCCTTGAGCTTTTGGATGCTGCGAAGGACACATTTTCCAGATAGTACAGGTCCAGAGTTCTGCAAAATAAAACATTCAGATTTCACTAAGTGCAGTGGATTTAAAACATTCTAAAAAAAATCTAAAAATTGGGCTATTAAATTTAATGAATAGGCTGTGGCAATGACAGTGAATAGAGGGATGTGCCTAATTATGCAGTTCCTTATGCAATATTTTGTTTGATAGTTGCACACCAGAAAAGGGAAGAACATCAGGTGTAATATTCTCACAGTACTAAAACTGTATTGAACTCAATTTCTATACCAGTGACTCCATATAGATTTTGATACTAAACAAGGCTTACTTTTTACATTATGAGGTAGATTTACTAGTTCCCCATTCTAGTGTATGTTCATTCTTCTGACTTCCTGGTTTAATCACAGTTTAGTCCTTATGTAGACCTGGTTTGACCCTTTTTCTATAGTCCTGGTTCAGTCCTGATCTGGGTTTAGTTCAGTCCCAGTTCTGATGTGGTTTGTGTGCAAGACTGAGCGATACCACGGTCCAATTTTGTCTTATTAATGTGATGGTTACTTTGATTACCGCAGAGAGTGAATAGCCTCCTGTGGCGCTTTGAGAAGCTTGTCGCTTGTGCTTGTTACCATGGTAATTATATAGACATATCTAAAAGAGAAAGAAAGAAAATAGGTCTCATCATTTAGATATAAGCTTAAAAGTTCACACAAACCTGCCCCATCTGAAATAAAAATGTGTAAATAAATATGTCATCTTGAATCCAGCTGTATTAAACTAGTATATTCTGTTAAAGGTGCAATACGTAACTTTTCTGGGGTAAGGTTCGGCACCTTCTCATTTCATTGAGATATTACTGCTTTGCCTAAAATGTTCCACAATACTGTATGGGAACAAACTTACTTATCTCTATAGAGACAAACAAGTACATCACCAGTGGTCAGATCCGTGGAGAGGCGACCCCGATCTCAGTAAGCGTGTTCTAGTTTTCAAGGTATTTTTAAAAGCTGCATTATGTAACTTTCCTGGTGGAAAGTCCGTCATATGTTATTGCTTTGTCTGGAATGTTTCACAGGACGGTATTAAACCTTTCTATCTCCACGGAGACCAGACCAAGTTACAGGTCAGATCTGTGGAGAGGCGACTCCGCTCACAGTCAAAATGCCAGTTTTTCTAGTTTTGTTTGTTTTTTGAGGTTCAAAACCACTTGTGATTGAATAAATGTAAGGTAGAGCTGTATAACGTCATACTGTGGAACATTCCAGACAAAGCAATGACGTATCCATAGAAACAATCAGGTGACCCTCCACCAGAAATGCCTTTTTAAGCAATAAAAATACCTGTAATTGAGTAAAAGCAAGATAGATAAGATATAATGTCATACTCTAGTGTAGATCACCACCGGCATTCACATCACGCAGAAAAGTCCCATGGTGCAGCTTTAGTACATTTTTTCCTGTTTTTCTGGCTGGTTTATTTTGAACTTCTGCTTTGCATATTCACCCCTCTGTGTTCCTGGGCCCCATGACAGATCTGGGACAGCTCTTTGACCCAGATGGAGCCGTCATAGGTGGGCTTTTCTGATGCTGCCTGTGCCTGGAGACAAACCCCCAGTGTTTTCTGTGGTCCAAATGCACAAGGCCAAACAACAGGTGGTCAAGGCTTGTTTGTACTTAGCTTATAATACAAATTGTTCAAGGAAAGATGTAAACAGTTATAAACACACTTATAATAGAGCATATACAAGTCAAAACAAAACAGGCATTTGCGACGAAAACTTGGCTGTGTTTTGGTTTTTACGACAGGAAAAGACCAAATTCACTCACAACGAGAACTATTTGGACACGATATAAGATACAATTGAATCGCCAAATAGATTAAAATGTGAAAATGTGATTCCACTGCTCAAGATTTCAGCCAAAAACTGAGAGAAAAAAGTAATTATTTAATTAATTGCACTAAAAGACCTTGAAAAATACGCAGCCTTACTCTGAAGTCTCTCCACAGACCTCACTTGACTTTACTGGTGAAAGGTCTGCCAACTGCTCGTCTCCATGGAGATGTTCTTACTTTGCCTGAAACATTTAACAGGCATAAAAACTGTCTTACTCTATGGAGAATGTTCCAAAATGTGGTTTTAAAGGGCTCATATTAGGCTATTTCCTGATCTATCAGTGTGTTAGAATGTTGTTTCCTCATCACAAACATAACCAGAATTGTGTTTTGTTTCATTCAGGCCATAAACTGTATAAAAAAAAGTGGATTAAGCGACGTCACCCACAGCGTTCAGCTCCACTCAAATGAAGCTCATGATGCAAACGGTTATAGGAGCGAATTTGGAGCCAGGCTTTATGTTATGAATAGGAGTTTTTTGATGGACAAACCAGCAGAAAAAAAACACAAAGTTCACCAATTCTTCAAACGAAAAACATATAAAGACTAAAAATTGTGTTTCTCACTCCCATCCGTATAAATAAATAATAATAAATGGAAAAGTCCAAGTGTTTTTTTTTTGGAGTTCTGTTATTGGGGAGATGAAGATTCTTAGCTTCCTGGCAGGAAGGTGGTTAGAGAGGGGAGAGAGTTCAGCATCCTAACAGCCAGGTGGATAAAGTTTTTAATGAGTCTAGTGGTGCAGAAACAGAGCCTCCTGTACCTCCTCCCAGACAGCAGGAGGGAGGATGAACAGATCGTGTGCGGACCAGGATCAGATACAGGATGATCAGGAGCTCTACATGACCAGGATCATGTAGAGCGGGTTTAGAAGAGCATTTTAAGACCAAAATGACGAGGATCACAGCAGCAGCTACAGAGAGAGGAGCAACAATATTCCAGTGTAAGTCAGTAGGATCGAGAAGCACCCACATGCGAAGTTCCTACTTGGAAAAAGGCGGCTAGTGGGTTAGCTATGTCCATTTATATAAGATAAGATATACATTACAGTCTATGATTCACATCGAAACCCTGCATATTTAGGCTCAGTTCTTCTCTCAAATCAGCCCTGGAATTGCCAATCTCTACTAAACGAAAGGTAAAATGTAGCTGCTAACTTGAAAACTACCGCTTCATGACATCACAAGGTGGAACAGAGCATTTTGAGCTTTGGAGATGTAGACAGAGTAATAACAAAACATTACTCAAACCTGTGTGAATGAAACAAAACACAACTCCAGGTAAGTTTTTGATGAAGTAACAACATTATAACATGACTTAAAGCTCATAAGAGTCATTTTGCGTAACACAGGACCTTTAAATTTCACCAAGAATCTTACGCGGAGCTGCTTAGAGTAAAATTGTAGTGACAAGGCACCAAAACATGGAATACTTTACCTGCAGAACTTAAAGGTGAGTCAAACTGGGTCCTTTTTATTGAGAGGTCAGACATGTGAACATTAATGTTCTACCTGACCTGATGTTGTTGTATTTGAGATGTTTTATTGTGTATTTGTACTGGTGTTGATTGCGTATGGTCACTGTTGTCTGTGTTTTGTGTAAAAGCCTAACTAGGGACGGGCATTGAGAATTAGCTTTGGCTAAAATGTTGTAGTATGTGACATGATTCATGAAACATACTTGTCCGTATTAAATAAATAAATAAATAAATAAATAATAAAAAATAATACAGATGAGTACAAGTTGAGTACAAGTAAGTAACACTAGTTGGCCCAATAAAGCTGCACTATGTATCTTTTCTTTGCCATACTGTGCAATATTCCAGACATAGCATATTTTTTTCTTCAGGCTGGCTTTTGTTGCCTTGTTGTAACGTTATTTGACAATGTTATCTTAATCTTTTTTTGGTCTAATCTTGGTTTGATAGTATTCCTTATAAGAAAGGACTCTCAGATGAAGTCACTGGGGGTCAGACTTCTTTTTAGTATTCTCCTCTGTCTCCTCTCCCTGCGGCTCAACTGTTTAATGCCCCAAATCCATCGATAAACAAGAAAGTTCAAACACTGATTGTGCAGCAACAAAGGCAAGATATATGACCCAACATCTATATTATATGAAAGCTTTATTTTATCTCAGTATTCGTAAAAACACAAAATGAAAAGTCAGTTTACAATTTAATGAATACACACTTATATACAGGCTTATGTACAGTTTAAAGGTGCATTGTGTAACCTAACTTTTCTGGTGGAGGGTCCGTCAAATGCTTTTCTCCATGGAGGCGTTCTTGCTTTGTCTGGAATGTTTCACAGTACGGCATTAAACCTTTCTATCTTCATGGAGACCAAACCAGACCAAGTTACAGGTCAGATCTGCGGAAAGGCGACCCCGCTCACAGTCAGAATGTTTGTTTTTCTAGGTATTTTTTTACTTATAAAGTCACTTGTAATCGAATAAATGTAAAATAGAGCTGCTTAATGTCACACTGTGGAACATTCCAGCAGTGACATATCCATAGAAACGAGCAGGTGACGGACCCCCAACCAAAAAGTTCCACAGTGCACCTTTATATAGTAATTAGTGTAAGATCAACAATTTTACAGAAGAACTATTTACAAAAACCAAAAGGTAAAAGTATTAGGGTCTGTTTTTGATTTTTATATTAATGTAATTGCAGTTTAAACATGATTTTGTATTTTATCAGAGCTTATTGAACTTGTGTATGTAGTTATTTTACGTTTGCTTTCTTTTAGTAGAGGCGTTGAAACTGGTGTTGGAGGTGGAGAGGCTGAGGAGGCTGTTTACAGTATAATTGCATCCATTAAAGTTGCACTATGTAACTTTTCTGGTGTAGGTTCTGCTACCTGTTTGTGTCCAATGAGATTTATGGCTTTTCCCAGAATGTTTCACAGTATAAATAATACTAAATATGAATAATTCATCAGTAATAATAATAATGCATCACTTTTCTTTTCTTTTTTTCATGTTCATTTATATCTATCTCCATGGAGACAAACAGATGACGCCACAAGGCCAGGTTACAAGTCGTATCTGTGGGGAGGTGACCCTGCTCAAGAATAGTCTGAGATGTTTTTCAATTAATTTCTGAGCAAAAAACTGTAATTGAATAAATAGATTGATAAGTTTAATGCCATTCTAGACAAAACAATGGGATTTCTCTATTTAAATTTATGGGTAACACCTTCCTGTTTAATATGCAACATTTTGAAGACTTTTTTACTGTTTAAACAATATAATATTTTGTTTTCAATTGTTAATCACTATGAAAACCCATGGATAGCAACAACTTTGTGGGAGGCCCTTCACTAGAAACGTTATAGTGCAGCTTTCAAGGGGCTATATTACGAGGTTATAATGTTGTTTTCTCATCACAAACAGACCTGGAGTTGTGTTTTGTTTCATTCACACATGTTTAACACACAAACCTGCATATTTAGGCATACAGAGTTCTTCTTTCAAACAGAAAACACTCTTTTTAAACTGTTTTTAAACTCCGTACACCTTCAACTAGAATCGTTTGGATGATTTCAACCCTGGAATTGCCAATTTCTGCTGAACTAAAGGTAAAACGTAGCTGTTAACTTGAAAACTACTGCTTCATACCATCACAAGGTGGAGCAAAATTTAGAGATTTGGAGATGTGGAAAGCCTAAACAGGTCACTCAAACATGTGTGAACGAAAAAAAACACAACCCCAGGTATGTTTTTGAGGAGGTAACAACATTATAACATGATTTAAAGCTCACAAGATCTTTAATCTTTAATCTTTAATTGAAAACCGGGACAGCAAAATAGAAAACAAACCATTTTGCTGTCTCAGTCTTCATAATGAGGATGTTGTACTATCACCAAACATATTCTTTCGTACCTACTCTATCAGAAGTCTTGTTTACTATCAATACTATGGAGAGTATTGGCCAGGGAGTATAGCATAATGGGGCTACTTTTAGGAGAGATCCAGGCTGGTTGTTGACATGACGAGGTCTCTGTTCTGTAGATCTGTGCCCTGGTTTTACACACCCCAAACCTCGCCGCCATTAAAAAAAAATCCCTTCTAAACGTTCGTGTACAAAAAGCATATAAAAACGGATTAGAGCAGGAGTTAATTGGATAAAACAGGACTAAAAGAAACTTGGCGTCTGTAACCGTGATTAGCGGGAGCTTTAAGGCAGCGGAGAGCGCGAAGAAAGATATGGGCGCCATGCAGAGGAAGTCGGTGAAGATGAGGAGGGCCATTCGTTTGGCGACGCGTGTGTCGGCGTGTGCGGGGGCGGAGCTCGGGTTTCGGATGGTCAGGTAGATGCTCAGGTAACAGGCGCAGATGCACAAAAACGCCAAAACGTTTAAAAGAAGCAGGGAGATGACGTAGATCTGAGCCACGATGGAGTCTACGTCCATTGGAAGACAGATGCTCACCTGAAAAGAAAAGAAAGATAAAAAATATATATGGGCATTAGTTAGTAACAAGGATTATGATAACATTGCATCTTGTTGGTTTAAACTGCTGCCATTAATCCAAAATTAGTTGCCAAATCTGCTTTTTATAGCAACTTTGGGCTTCTTTTTTTGGAGCTACATGGTAATTTTGAACACCCATGGGTTTTCAATTTATAAAAAATGATTTAAGGCAGACACCACAGCAGCTTTGAATGTAACAGCTTCTCCTATTTTACTCCAATAAAAATCAATAATGTGCATTTTTAACAGAGGCAGTCAAGGACACCAGCACAATTAAATCAGTAGTAATACAGATAGGTATGGGATTGAAATTGCTGCTCTACACAAAAGGTACACTTTTTGTCAATTCGTGGTCTATTTTTTATAATAATACCATAATAACATGCTTATATATAGCACCTTATACAAATTGGTCCAAATCTATTCACTTAAAGGGCTCATATTACGCTATTTTCTACTTATAATGTTATTTCCTCAACAAAAATATACCTGGTGTTTAGTGTTAGCTCACAAGACTCAATTTTCTGTAATATAGGACATTTAATGCTTAAATTCTGAAGCCATAACTGCAGACAAAGTTAGATATATAGAGTTTATATAACCAAGGACATTAAAGCCACACTCATTGAAGAGGAAGGCCTGCAGCTCGGGACACAAGGAGGAGGCCTGGGCTGCTCAGAAGAAACTGAAGGGGCAGCTGAGCCAGGCCAGACAGAGACATGGGAGGAAGCTGGAGTGGAAACTTCAGCAGAACAACATGCGGGCAGTGTGGAGCGGCATGAGGACCATCACGGGACACAAGCCGACCCGAGGGAAAAGCGTTGAGGGAGACGTGAACACAGCTAATGAGTTCAACATCTTCTTCAATCGCTTTAACACTGCAGGAACTGTCCACTTCCAGCCAGCAGCAGTCACCCCCCTACCCCTCCCTCCCCCTTCTCCTGTGGAAGACCCAGCTCACACCTCAGACGACACCACCCCTCCCCCTCCTGACACTTCCACACTGACTGTCACTGAGGAGCAGGTGAGGTGTCAACTGCAGAGACTGAAGGCCGGGAAAGCACCAGGACCTGATGGAGTGAGCCCCAGAGTCTTGAAGGGCTATGCTCCCCAGCTCAGTGGTGTCCTGCACCAGATCTTCAGCCTGAGCCTGAGTCTTCAGAGAGTCCCCCTGCTGTGGAAGACATCGTGCCTCGTCCCTGTCCCGAAGACGCCGTGCCCCAGTGACCCTAAGGACTACAGGCCCGTGGCACTGACCTCCCACATCATGAAGACTCTGGAACGACTCGTCCTGCAGCAGCTGAGGCCCATGGTCCAACATCTGCAAGACCCTCTCCAGTTTGCCTACCAGTCCCACCTTGGAGTAGATGACGCCACCCTGACCCTACTCCACAGAGTCTACTCCCACCTGGACAAGCCGGCTGCCACTGTGAGGATCATGTTTTTTGACTTCTCCAGTGCGTTCGACACCATCAGGCCGGCTCTGCTGCCTGAGAAGCTGGCAGTGATGCAGGTGGATGCCTCCTTGGTGTCCTGGATTGTGGATTACCTCACTGGAAGACCACAGTATGTGCGTTTGCAGAGCTGTGTGTCGGACAGAGTGGTCAGCAACACCGGGGCTCCACAGGGGACAGTCCTGTCTCCCTTCCTCTTCACCCTTTACACCACAGACTTCAACTACTGCAGCGAGTCTTGCCACCTTCAGAAGTTTTCTGATGACTATGCAGTGGTAGGATGCATCAGCGGTGGTGACGAGGAGTACAGGACTGTAGTGGACAACTTTGTCACTTGGAGTGAGAAGAACCACCTCCAGCTCAACGTGATGAAGACAAAGGAACTGGTGGTGGACCTGAGGAGGACCAAAGCTGCTGTGACCCCCATCTCCATCCAGGGGGTCAGTGTGGACGTGGTGGAGGAGTACAAGTACCTGGGGGTGTACTTGGACAATAAACTGGACTGGAGCAGGAACGTGGACGCGGTTTACAAGAAGGGCCAGAGCCGCCTCTATTTCCTGAGGAGGCTGAGGTCCTTTGACATCTGCAGGACAATGCTCAGGATGTTCTACGAGTCTATGGTGGCCAGTGCATCATGTACGCTGTAGTCTGCTGGGGCAGCAGTCTGTGCGTGAGGGACACTAATAGACTCGAGAAGATCATCAGAAAGGCTGGACATGTTGTGGGGGAGGAGCTGGACTCTCTGGCGGTGGTGTTGGACAGGAGAATACTGGACAAAATCTGGACTATCCTGGACTCTCCCTCCCACCCCCTCCACAAGGTGCTGGCCAGTCAGAGGAGCTCTTTCAGCCATAGACTGCGGCTGCCGCGCTGCTCCACTGAGAGACACAGGAAATCTTTCCTGCCTGTCGCCATCAAACTGTTGAACGCTGCACTTTAACTCACAAACTACTCAATCCTTTTCATCCTATTCCCTGCTCACACATGTATATAGTCATAAATATGTCACTGATGTAAATAATTTCCCAGAGAGAGCTATTTTATCTTTTATCTTATTGTATTTATCTTATTTTTGTAACTTGTTTCGATGTACATGCTCTTGGTCGGTTGCATCTGTAACAAAGAAAATTTCCCCTCGGGGATGAATAAAAGTAATTCTGATTCTGATTCTGATTTATGAGTCTGTAGTTATCACACAGTACAAAGAATACCACTCATTCCAACACTTTTCCCTTAGGAATGTATTTTATATTTTGTAGTTTAACATGCTGGAGATGTTTGCCTTAAAATCCATTAAAAAACAGCCTCACCAGCACAAACTGACCCTTTAAAACCTCTTCTTTCTAAAACTCTCCACTAATGGACCAGATCCACTCAATAAACCCTCACCTGAGAGTAGCTGCTGACCCCTAGTGTTGGGAGGCAGATGGTGATGGGAGAAAAGGACCAGGACTAGACCAGGACTAAACCAGGACTGAACCAAGACTGAACCAGGACTAAACCAGGACTAGACCAGGACTAGACCAGAACTAGACCAAGACTGAACCAGGACTAAACCAGGACTGAACCAGGATTAAACCAGGACTAAACCAGGACTGAACCAGGACTGAACCAGGATTGAATCAGGACTAAACCAGGACTAGACCAGGACTGAACCAGGACTGAACTAGGACTAAACCAGGACTAGACCAGGACTGAACCAGGACTATACCAGGGGGAGTAAACTAGGATTAAACCAGGACTAAACTAGGACCAAACCAGGACTAAAACAGAGCCAAACCAGGACTAAACCAGAACTAAACCAGGACTAAACCAGGACTAAAACCAGGCCTGAACCAGGACTGAACCAGGTTTGAACCAGGATTAAACCAGGATTGAACCAGGACTAAACCAGGGGGACTAAACTAAGATTAAACCAGGACTAAACCAGAACCAAACCAGGATTAAAACATAGCAAAACCGGAATTAAACCAGGATTAAACCAGAACTGAACCAGGACTAAACCAGGGGGGCTAAACTAGGACCAATCCAGGACTAAACAAGGACTAAACCAGGATTAAACCAGGAATGATCCTGGACTGAACCAGAACTAAACCAGGACTAAACCAGGACTGAACCAGGATTAAACCAAGACTGAACCAGGAGCAAACCAGGACTAAACCAGGACTAAAACCAGGATTAAACCAGAATTAAACCAGAAATTAACCAGGACTAAACCAGGACTAAACCAGGACTGAACCAGGATTAAACCAGGACTAAACCAGGACTGAACCAGGATTAAACCAGGACTGAACCAGAAGCAAACCAGGACTAAAACAGAGCCAAACCAGAACTGAACCAGGACTAAACCAGGACTAAAACCAGGACTAAACCAGGACTAAACCAGGACTAAAACCAGGACTAAAACCAGGATTAAACCAGAATTAAACCAGAAATTAACCAGCACTAAACCAGGGGGACTAAACTAGGATTAAACCAGGACTAATCCAGAACCAAACAGGACTAAACTAGGACTAAACCAGGAACTAACCAGGACTGAACCAGAACTAAACCAAGACTAAACCAGGAGTGAACCAAGACAGAACCCGAAGGACTAAACAAGGACTAAGCAGCACTAAACCAGAAGAAAACCGGGACCAAACCAGCACTGAACCAGGACTAAACCAGGGGGACTAAAGCAGGATTAAAGCAGGACTGCACCAGGACTAAACCAGGACTAAACCCTCACCTTGCCGTAGCTGCTGACCCCCAGCGTTGGGAGGAGGGCGGCGATGAGCGAGAAGACCCAGCCCCCGCTCATGACGAAGCAGGCGTGCCTGAGGCGGAGCTTCCTGTCCAGGCGCAGGGCGTGGGTGATGGTGTGCCAGCGCTCCAGGGTGATGGCCGTCAGCGTGAACACCGACAACTCACTCCCAAAAACCTGGGATATGTACAACAAGAGGTCATGGGAAGCAGAAGCAGCACCGACTAGGACCAAACTCGGACTAAACCAGGACTGGAGAAAGGCTACACAAAGACTGGACCAGGACTAAACCAGGACTGAACCAGGACTGGAGAAAGGCTACAGTAGGACTGGACCAGGACTAAACCAAAAAAAGACATGACTGAACCAGGACTAAACCAAGGCTAAACCAGGACTATACCAAGGCTAAACCAGGACTAAACCAAGGCTAAACCAGGACTAAACCAAGACTAAGGCAGGACAAAACCAGGACTAAACCAGGACTGAACCAGGACTAAACCAGGCTTCCACCAGGATTGAACCAGGGGGACTAAACTAGGATTAAACCAGGACTAAAACAGAGCCAAAGCAGGATTGAACCAGGACTAAACCAGGACTAAACCAGGAATGAACCAGGACAAAACCAGAACCAAACCAGGACTGAACCAGGACTGAACCAGGACTAAACCAGGACTAAACCAGAACTGAACCAGGACCAAACTAGGACTAAACCAGAATTAAACCAAGGCTAAACCAAGACTAATCCAGGACTAAACCAAGACTAATACAGGACTAAAACAGAACTAAAGCAGGACAAAACCAGGATTATACTAGGACTGATTTCAGTCTGTTCACTTGTGGTTTATTCCAGGCATAGTCTGGATTTGGTTCTGGTTTAATTGCAAAGATAGATCTGGTGCAGGTTTATCGGTCATGTATAAAGTTTTAGATTAAGTTTCAGACAGTTTCTAATCTTTCACAATAAAGACAACCATGGATTAACCTGGTCTATGGAGAAAAATAACATTATCATAACAGCTTTATTCACATAAGTGACATTATTTATGGAATAATCCTACATTGGTCTTGGTTTAATTGTGGTTTAAACCTGAAATTAGTCACTGTTTTCCTGATGTAGTCCCCATTTATAAGGTAAATACAAAAAGAGCAATATGCCTATTTTCAAACTTGTTTATGAGATTTTGTTCCTAGTTTCCAGTATTAAAGTTGCCTTTAGACTGAGCAATTTATGTTTCAATAATCCTCTATTGTCCTATATTTGATGCCTGCATCCTGGTGATACGTAATTGCATCCTGGTGATACGTAATGTCACACAGCCATTTTACAATTAGAATCAGTATCAGAATCAGGTTCACATTAGGAAATTGCTGTGGTACTTGGGCAAAAACATAAGAAAACACTACTAAACACTGCAATAATAAAATAAAATAAAGTAGAAAACAAGGTTAAGGTTAAGAGCTCAACATGTTCCCATAATATTTCCCTTACATATACAGAATCCAGTTGTCTTTAGGTGCACACTCACAGTGAAGAAGCCGGCGGCGCTGCAGCCCAGCCCGGTCTGCCAGTCGATGGCGTAGTTGTAGTATCTGCCTCGCGTAAACATGTCCACTGTTGCTATGATGACCAGGTAGACGCCCATACACAGGTCGGCGAACGCCAGGTGACACATGAGGAACCGCGGCACCGTCAGCTTCGCCCTGGTACCTGGAGGAGACAGAACAGACGTGATGATAGAAACGTTTGTGAGCAAATCCCATCTGAGTCACGACTAAAATAACTGATTTAACTGACTTGTTGGCCCAAAAAGATGCGTACTAACCAGGTCTAAACCAGGTCTAAACCAGGACTAAACTACGACTAAACCAGGTCTAAACTGTTACTTAAACCAGGGTTAAACCAGGCCTAAACCAGATCTAAACCAGGACTAAACTGTAACTTAAACCAGATCTGAACCAAGTCTACACCTGGTCTAAACCAAGTCTAAACCACATTTCTAAACCAGGTCTAAACCAGGTCTAAACCAGGACTAAACCGAAACTTAAACCAGAGTTAAACCAGGTCTATACCAGATCTAAACCAGGTCTAAACCAGGGTTAAACTAGATCTGAACCAAGTCTGAACCAGCACTAAACCAGGGTTAAACCAGATCTAAATTAGGTCTAAGCCTGGTCTAAACCAGATCTGAACCAGGTCTAAACCAGGACTAAACCGGAACTTAAACCAGGACTAAACCAAATTTAAACCAAGTCTAAACCAGGACTAAACCAGGTTTAAACCAGATCTAAATTCAGTCTAAACAAGGTCTAAACCAGATCTAAACTGGAACATAAACCAGGGTTAAACCAAATCTGAGCCAAGTTTAAAACAGGACTAAACCAGGTCTAAACCAGGTCTAAACCAGGTCTAAACCAAGTTTAAACCAGGTCTAAACCAGGACTAAAACTGAACAAAACTGCTGGAAGTCGTCCAACTCATAACTCTGCATGAATTAATTTCATAGATGAATTCCCAGCCAGACTCATGTTGGCCATGTTTAATGCAGAGACGACATAAATGCAGAGTTTCAATTTAGGAGACAAAAGCCCTGGAGTCTGATATATTATTTAACAGAGTAAACAGCAGAATTCTCACATTTCCTCCGACTTGCCTGATAAACAACTTAAACAACTTAAACAACATTGCTTGGGAGTGAGACTCTCAAGCAAACTGATTTATTCTTTCTCTTATTACAGATTGTATTTTAAGGTGCTACTCTTTTATTACCTGCTGTTTTCTGGTCTGTGTTATGTTATTTATTCAACACAAACATACCTGGAGTTGTATTTTTTGTTGTATTTTCTCACAAGAATCAATTTGACGTAATATAGGACCATGACCAATGTTTATCTTATCTGCTCTTTGTCTTTATTACTATTAAATTAATGTTATGACGTCATCTGAAACCCAGAAATTGCTTATGGGTTTCAGTTACATGAAGTTTTCTGGTTATAGGCGCCATTTGTAGGACTTGTTAATTGCTAAGTTGCTAATAATGCTTCTAAAACTGTACATATTGAAACACATACAGCAGATTGTAATGCTGACCTGGTTACTGTGCATACCTAACAGAACCAGCAGCACCGCAGCATTTCCGATCAGAGCCAGAACCGAAATGACCCAGATGAGCACCCGTAGGGACACCGCGGCCATGATGTCTTCGCAAGGGTTGAACGCGTCGGGCGTCGGGGAGCAGGACGAGTTGTTCAGGCAGTGATTCTTGAAGAAGTGGGGGTCCTTGTGGGCCTCGGGGTGGGAGCAGAGGAGATGCTCCTTAGACCTGAAAAAATACAAATATGACGCTAAGGCTGAATCCCATTTCACCCCTTTCCCCTACTCCTCCAGTTTGTGCGTTCACGTGTAGGGGTAGGGGTGTCCCAGTTACAGTTATGGCAGAGGGGCAGGGGAAAGTGGTAGAGCTATATACCTCCCCTTCCCCAAACGAAGATTTTTCACTCCAAACAGAGGGATATGAGCAATTTCTCAGAATGCAAATCATCGGCAAAATCCCTGCTGCCACGACCAAAGAGACCAAAGAAGTTTACAAATGTATTTTCTCCATTATTTATGGTTTAAAATTTTTGATAACCACTGTACTGTCTTGAATTTAACGTTGTTCCAGTGCATAATGGTCAAAAAATCGCTAGTACTGTGTTGAGTGGTGTCACGTTATTTGTGACTTGATCGGTTGATGCATGGAAATAAAGTTGTGAACGAATTGCGAGCGTCCGTGCTGCACAGTTATTTTGATATTGTAACCCAACTAAGTGAAAGCAAAATCACTGGTTTAACCCTCAGAGAAGCTCAGGCTGTTTTTTCCCAATGGTTTGTGTCATTCTGCTCTGACACTTCTCACAATTATCCCTGTGCTCACGTAAGTTTACGGTGGAAACTTCTGATGACGGATGTGATTGTTGAAGGGGTGTCCCAATTTGTAAGGGGTCGACTTTCAACCCCTTGTTGCTCACTTTCAAGGGGCAAGGGGCAAGAGAAATTAGAAATGGGATTGGCCCATATGTTGTTCTGTTATATGTTGTTGTTTCCTCATCCCAAACATACCTAGGGTTGAGTTTTGTTTCATTCACACACGTTTAACACACTTCTCTCAATCTGAAAACACTCTTGTGGTAATACAGGAAGTGCTCCGCTGTGTTGTTTTTAAACTCCGTACACCTTCACTAGAATCATTCGGATAATTTCAGCCTTGGTATTTAGAGTTTTGGAGATGTAGACAGACTAATAATAAAGGGTTACTCAAACTGTGAATGTTTTTGAGGAGGAAACAGCATCATAAATTGGCTTAAAGCTCACATGATTTAACTATAATTACTAATCTGTAGTCATTGTTGAGATTGTTAGTACAAATTTGGTAAATTTGCAGCTTTGTGCTCAATATCACTGTCAAAAAATGTCTCCTGTGGCCACTGCTATTTCAAGTACTATGAGACATCACGTGTGACTGCCCTGAGTCTGAAGTGTGAATACCTGTTTGACCAATCACAGAGTTCCTTATTTCCATAGCCCCGCCCCTCCTCTCCCCTCGCTCTTTTCTTTAGTCCTTCAGGTGCTGCTAAATGTTGAATTTTTTCACAACCATTGCGATTACATTTGCGATGTGTGTTTCAGAGGCAGTTTGTTCAAGTTTCACATTTAAACACATCCAGGAGAATATATGTAATGTTTTATACTGAATGAATCTTTGTGCTGTTGGATTTGTGATAATGACAGATATGCAGGTGTCTATATACTAGGTGTTTTAGATACAGCAATTTTGTAATATTTTTATAGTAGTAAATGTACAGATCAAATTTTTATTGTGTTGTACATTATTCCCTTCTCCAAACTTCTTCTCCAAACCCTTGGGACGACGGCTGGAAATGAGCATTCTGCTAAAATCCGGTATATTTACATTCACGCTATATATGCTTGTCTGTTCATTAACATGCATTGTCCCATTTAAATAAAAAAAAGAAAAATTATAGAAAAAGACTGAAATATGACCTGACAAACTAATACAAGAACCACATTTAAGAACATATTTGTACTGATTTATCTATCTGTCAGATCTAAACAACAAGGGTTAGTAGTTTAAACACAGAATATAAAGAATATTTTGTTATTTGTGGAACAATTTTGGCACTTTATAAATTGCAGACTTTGTGACTTGCTAATTGCATCTATTCAAATTGCAATTTCGATCAATTTTACTGCTTTACTTGAAGATTTGCCTCTTTATTTGAGTTTTCAGACCATCTGCGAAGTATAACCGTAGCGTGTTTTTACCTGTTGTTGATCATGCTGTTGAAGGAGCAGCAGTGCGAGGGGTAGGTGAGCTCGGCCTGGACCAGTCTGGTGAAAGGGGGGAACTGTCTGAGGTTTGAGGCAGATTTGGCGATGATTTTCTGGAGACTGTTAAGGATGGAGCTGGGTACAGAGCTCAGAGCCGTGTGGGAGATGTCCCTGTGGAAAAAAAAACCACACACACTACATCAACATCATTAAAGCCTGGATGTGCTCAAAGATATTCTGTTTAAACTTCACATTTGAAACACGTCTGAGAGAAAACATGCCAGTTCTTGGAGACATCCCTGGTTTGTGGTTGGTAATAATAAAATTGTGAAACGAGTGCATAATTAAGGGAATTATTTATGTACTTGGCACTAATGTGAGTCAGTATAGTCACATTTTATTTGAGTTTTGATCATTTTTAAGCAGCTTTTCTGTATTTTACCTGAACAAATGACAATTTATGCCTCTCTTTACTGTCGGCAGGGATCAGATTGGTCAAAAATAGACACCGGGATCATTTCTTGTATAAACCTAGGACAAATCACTGGTTTTGGATAAATCTGTTGGGACAGGGGACGCAGGGCTCAAAACTGGGACTGTCTGGTCACCCTATCTGTCAAAATAAACTTAATATGAGCTTTATTTTTACACAGTCTGACCATAAAGCTTGCTAGCATTAGACAATAGTATTCCAGTGAGTCAAACTGAACTTTTTTGCTGAAAATCAAACACCTAAACAGGTCATTGAACCCTCAAATTAACCACAGGCACCTGAAAATTCGTTCTTTAAATCCATTTGGTGTTTTTTCTTGAGTTTAAAACTTTTTTTGACAGTGTTTGCTAATGTACCTGCTGATTCTGCCAACAGACATACGTATAAAACACTCTCCAGTGTAATGCCACTGCAAAGTATCAATATTCATGGAAACTGATCCTAACCTTAAATTTGAAAGAAGACTGATAAATATATGCACTGCTAAACTAATACAAGAATCCTGTACATTCAGAGCAGGTTTCTGAGGTGTAAACTATGAGATTTGTGGGTTCTTAACATAATGATAAGACACGGTGTTCTTTTTCTTTGCAACAGGTATTATATTTCTTAAAGCCCAAAGTAAAAAATAAAAGCATGTCTCTTAGTTTTGGATGTTTTTTATTGCTTTGAAAAACATTGCAAAGCTTGCATCTCCATAAACGTGACTCTTTATTGGTCTGGTCTCCATAGAAATGTTGTTGTTTGGTTTAATTATTGCACAGTACGTTCCAAAATATGTTTTTAACTTGTCAATATACATATTTCCAGTCATTTAGATGAGTTGCCACCAGAAAAGGTGCATGGTGTCACTTTAAATAATTGCCTTTGTGTGCTAATTGTGACCATTCGTTCATTGAGATTAAAGGGGAACTCCGGCACGTTTGAAGTTAAAGTCTATTTCTAGAGGTGGTCGAATTCTGTCAGAAACCAAAAAACAGCACAGATCAGTGTTGCCTCGACGGAGATCTCGCTGTGACAGTGAGTCTGTCAAGGCAAAATAACAAGTGTAGTAATTGGGCAAATTCAATTTGCCCAATTGCGTTTTTAAAACGCCAATTTACACAGGATACACTTAACACCACTTTCTAACCCATCTTACAACAGCCACGAGTCTAACAAACAAAACGCTCTGCCTGGTTCACTCATTAGTGTCTGGAAACGTTACGAAACAACTTTATAAGCAGCCTTAGCATTGGCTTTGTTGACCTTACCTTACCTTACCTTTTTTGAAAATGCTAAAAAAAAAAATACATTCCCGAACCATTTTCTTTCAACAACTTTCAGTTTCTATTGTTCTTCACCGTCAGAAGTCAATTCTCACTTGTTGCTAAACTAATGCTAAGGCTGCTTATGAAGTTATTTTATAACGTTTCCAGACACTAATGAGTGAACCAGGCAGAGCGTTTTGTTTGTTAGACTCGTGGCTCTTGTAAGATGGGTTAGAAAGTGGTGTTAAGCCTCTTCTGTGCAAATTGGCGTTTTACGTGGAAGTTAAGAACTTGCCCCCATCACTACACTAGTTTGTTGTCTTGACAGACTCACTGCCACAGCAAGATCTCCACCGCGGCAACACTGATCTGTGCTGTTTTTTGGCTTCTGACAGTATTCGACCACCTCTAACAATGGACTTTAGCTCCAAACGTCCTGGAGTTCCCCTTTAATCATGCAGCCCAATCTTAAAGTTTGGTCATATATCTGCTGAGTGACTGTTATAGGTTACAGTATTTGGTGGTGTGATTTATTTGTCTGGAAAGTGCATTATCACTTTCACACTTCCACACTTCCGCCTCGAATCTGAAATTAACCAGTGCTCAAAATCTGTGAACATGTCTGAAAAACTGGCACAGTCTCCTGTACCAGAACGAGCTGGAATGAGTTTTTCACAATAGCATCAAACTGAGGTATTATTCAATCATACAAGTGTGATTGTTGTAACGGGGAGAACAATAAGAGTGTGATTAAATAGTGAAGGAGAGTGTGGATCCAATCTCCAGCAAAAAGACCAGATAACATTTACTTTCTTTAGAAAATGACACAATGTACAGGCTTAGAAAACTCTTTAAAATTACACTGTGTGGCTGTTATAGTGCGAGGTCTGCTACTTGTTTATCGTCATTATGGAGATGTTCTTGCTTTGCCTGGAATGTTCCACAGTATGGCATTAAAACCTGTCCATCTCCAGGCCAAGATATGTTTCAGATGATATGTATTTGTACTTATTTACTGCTATTTTATGATTTTTTTATCGACTTGCTCTGATTTGATTTCAATGGTTTTGTTGTTTTAGGACTGGTATGACCAAATTTTAGCAATTCACCTTTTTGTGGTCTTCATTTTCTATTCATTTTATTTGTAAAATGTGGATTTACTAATTTAATACTGCCTAACATAAGTGAATGGACAAACTACGGTATAAAACAATTTAAGGATTTGTTCAATGAAGATATGAAAATTAAATCATTCATTAAGTTAAAAACAGAGTATGGCAAATCTAATAAAGATTTTTTTTAAATACCTACAAATTCGAAGTTTGATCCAGTCACTTATAAAAACAAAAAGAAATAAAGTGGATTTGGATTTGTGGATATCAAAATCTCTCAATATGAAATTTTCATCGTATATATCTCAGGGTACGATATTTTTTGGAGGCTCACAAAACTGCGAACATGACACTTTTTCCTCTTAAAAAGACTTAATCCAAAGATCTACGATTTCAATGCAAGTTTTTCTCATTTCTGATTTCGATACTAGGTTGTTTACTCGATTCGCAATACCAGTTTTCAAGATTCAAGATTCAAAGCTTTATTGTCATATGTACAGTAAAGAAACATGTTTCCCTGTACAATGAAATTCTTACTTTTCAGCCCACACCGGATGCACACAAGTCAACACACAACAGTCAAATAGAAAAATGTGCAATAGTCAGTAATAGTGCAATAGTCAGTGATAGTGCAATAGTCAGTAATAGTGCAATAGTCAGTAATAGTGCAATAGTCAGTGATAGTGCAATAGTCAGTAATAGTGCAATAGTCAGTAATAGTGCAATAGTCAGTAACAGTGCAATAGTCAGTAACAGTGCAATAGTCAGTGATAGTGCAATAGTCAGTGATAGTGCAATAGTCAGTAACAGTGCAATAGTCAGTAACAGTGCAATAGTCAGTGATAGTGCAATAGTCAGTGATAGTGCAAGTTGTTAATGTGCAAAATATTGTTCATGTGCAAAAAAGGGTCACTCAATGTCCAGGATATGTTGGCACTGATTGAAATCCCCAGCGACAATAAAAACAGCATCAGGATGAGCCGTCTCCAACTTATAACATGTTTTGATCCCAAAGTGAAAATAAAACAGCATTTTTATACAATAGAATGTCAAATTCAACACAAAATCATAGTAGTTTTTATATATCATCTTGTGGTCTTATTTGGATAAACAGTGTATCTTAAAAAGGTTCCACTTATATATAATTGTAATATGTATGTGTAATTTATATGTAATTTCAGTGTCTTGTCAATACCAGTTCAGCCGAGTACATAATCTGGTCTTTAAACACATTTAAGTATTGATTAGGATCTGTTTTTTTTGATAATTTCTTTTTAAAACCCTCCTGCCGTCTGTTCGACTTATTAAACCATTATTTCTAACGCCTCCATATTGTTTACAAACACTTAACTGACCTGTGCGCCTTTTCTCCTCTCTCTTTCTCACTTCCCACTCCCTTTCTCTCACCCTCTCATTCCTTCTTTCATTCTTTTCCCTATCTCAGTCGCCCTTTCTATCGCTATATTTCTTTTTACCCCTTCTCTCATCCCCCATCTCACCTCCCCCTCTCTTTTTCTCTCTTTCTGTCACCCTCTCTCTCGCTCGCTTTGCTCCACTCTCTCCTTTTCTGCTTTATCTCACCCATTCTTTCTCTCCCTCTTCTTCACCTTCTCTCCCACTCTCTCTTTCTCTCTCTTTCTCTCAACCTTCCTTACTCTCTCCCCTCCCTCTTTCTCATCCCCCTTTCTTCCACATCCTTCTCTATCTTCTTCCCTCTCTCTTTCCCCCTTTTTCTCTCCTCTTTCACCCCCGCCGCTCTCGTTTCCTCTCTCGCTCTCTTTCTCTCTCTCTCCCTCTTGCCCCCTTTCTCCTTCTTCTTCGCTCCCTCTCTCCCCCTCTTTTTCCCTCTTCTTCACCTTCTCCCTCTCCCACTCTCTTTCTCTCTCTTACTCCCTTGCTCTCGTTCTCCCTACCTCTCGTACTCTCTCCCCACCTCTCTCATCCCCCTCTTTCTCTCCTCTCACACCCCAACCCCTCTCTTTTTCTCTCTATCTCTCCCTCTTGTCCCCTCTCGCCTACTTCCTCACTCCCCCTCTCCTCCCTCTTCTTCTCCCTCTTTCTCTCCCACTCTCTTTTTAGCTCTCACTCCCTTTCTCTCATTCTCTCCACCTCTCTTACTCTCCCCCTCCCCCTCTTTCTTCTTCCCTCTTTCCTTCTCTCTCTCTTTCACCCTCTCTCTCCCGCTCTCACTTTCCTCTTCTCTCTCTCATTCTTCCTCTCTCCCTTTCTGCTTTCTCTCACCCTTTCTCACTTTCCCTCTTCTTCACCTTCTCACTCTCTCCCACACTCTCTCTCTCACTGCCTCTTTCTCATTCTTTCCAACTCTCACCTTCTCTCTCTTTCTCTCTCTCTCTCTCCCCCTTCTTTCTTTTCTCTCTCACATCACCACTCTCTCCCCCACCCTCTCACTCTTTCTCCTTCACCTTCTCTCTCTCCCTCTCTCTTTCTCCCTCTGTCTTTCCCCTCTTTCTCACCCCCCTTCTCCCCTCTCACCCCACCTCTCTCTTTTCCTCTCTCTAGCTCACCCTCTTGCCTCTCTTCTCTCCCTCCCCCTCTCACTCTTTCTTCTTCACCTTCTCTCTCTTTCCCCCTTCTTTCTCACACCACCACTCTCCCCCACCCTCTCTCTCTCATCCTTCTCCATCTTCCTCCCCCTCTCCCTCCCCCTCCTGCTCTTTCTCCTCTCTCTTTCCCCCTCTTTCTCTCCTTTCTCACCCCACCACTCTCTTTTCCTCTCTCTCTCTACCTCTCCCTCACTCCCTCCCTCTCTCTCTCTCCCCCTCTCTTTGTTTCTCCTCCGTTTAAGCGTCTCCGTCTTCAGAAAACGCTTGAATACAGTGGTGTGTGACAGCAGTAGCCTTGACTCCTCGCGCCTCATATTTTTACAGTTGCGGGCGTTTCGGAAAAAAATATTTATAGAAGAACTCCGCGTCTCCATGGAAACACTATTCACTACATTTTATCTGATTCAGACGCCGTTCGGATTCCTGTAGAAAATTGAGACGTTTTATTATATCGCTTCAAATTTGTTTTTATATGAACAGGGTTATCGAGGGACGCGCACCAGCCGACGTGTTGATATAAAGACGTCCTGAGGCGAGACAGTGCGGCCGAATACAGAAAACAGACGACAATTTGAAACTTTTTATGTACTTTACTTACATAAATGTGGGAAAATGTGATGTATTCAAAGGTAATGTCATGTTTTCATCTTGATATTTTGCGGTGACATTATGCTGGGTACTACTTTTCCACAACTACATGTATGTCTATGTTGGACTGTTCATCAGTTACCATGGTGACACAATTAGCAAATCATTAGCAAACACTGTAAAAAAAAGTTTTAAGATGGTCTGAAAACTCAAACAGCGGCACAGTGGCTGAGTGGCTGTTACGACCCGGCTCTGCTAGGGACCGGGGAAGTAACAAAATAACCAAGATGTAAAATGGAATAAATAAGGTAATTTAATTAAAAGGAATGTACAAGGTAAATTAAATAAAACCAGCTAAAATATGTACATAAAATAACCTAAACTAAGAAACAAAAGGATGGGACTGAAATATAACGAGTTTTGTGCCAAAAACGGGTCAATTAGGTCTACACAAAACAAAATCATAAACGTCCCTAAACAAAAGTCACATAAACCTACAAACAGAATCAAGTGACAACTAAAAAGACACAAAGCAGAACTAAACTAAACTAGTGTCTCACACACAAGGTTAAACTAACAACACTAATGAGACACAAACAGAAAATGGCAGACGGGCCACAAAGACCCGCAGCCCCGAACAGGTGAGCAGAATCTCCTTAAACAGGGGGAGGAGGCTGGAGGTGAGGGGGGAGTGGCCGAGGGTTGAAATTCCCACCAATCAGGGACCAGGGCTCAACCAGCAAGAATCCAAATGACAAAACAAGAAATTAAAGCGCACAACACAAATCAAAGAACTGGAGGCCTGGGGCCGAAACAGTGGCTAACGCTCATGCCTCACAGCAAGAAGGTTCTGGGTTCGATCCTGGGTCGTCTGTGTGGATTTTGCATGTTCTCCCCGTGTCTGGACACTCCGGTTTCCCCCATCAACTAAAAACATGCAGCACCCCCATGAACCACCATCAAGGACCATGGGCCAATCCCATTTCTAATTTCTATCCCTACCCCTTGTCCCTTGAAACTGAGCAACAAGGGGTTGAAAGTCGACCCCTACGAATTGGGACACTCCTTCAACAATCACATACGTCATCAGAAGTCTCCGCCAGCTTTTACGTAAACTTACGTGAGCACAGGGATAATTGTGAGAACTGTCAGAGGGGAATGACACACAGACCATTGGAAAGACACAGCCTGAGCTTCTCTGAGGGTTAAATCAATGATACCGCTACATTTACTTAGGTTACAATATCCAAATAACAACGGTGCAGCATGGACGCTCGCAATTCGTTCACAACTTTATTTCCAGCATCAACCGGTCACTCAAGTCACAAATAATGTGACACTACTCAACAAAGTACTAGCGATTTTTTCGTGTGCATTTTATGAAGAAAATGACCATTACGCATTGGAATGTTAAACTTAAGACAATACAGCGGAGAAAATACATTTGTGAACTTCTCTGGTCTCTTTGGTCGTGGTAGCAGCGATCATGCCAGTGATTTGCAAGACATTCTGAGAAATTGCTCATACCCCTCCGTTTGGAGTAAAACATTTTGGTTTCGAGGGATATTTAGCCCTACCCCTTTCCCCTGCCCCTCTGCCATAACAGTAACTGGGACACCCCTACCCCTACACGTGAACATGCAAAATGGAGGGGTAGGGCCAAGGGGTGAAATATGATTCAGCCCTTGACTTCCACCCTGCTGGGGGCTCGCCACTCACAGAGGGGTTCATAAGGCGGGTCAGGCAGGGTCAGAGGACTGGCCGGCAAACAACTGCCCCCGCGACCCAGCCGGATAAAGCAGAAGAAGATGGATAGATGGATGAAAACTCCAACAAAACTCAACAAAACATTTTTTTTTGTCAAAAAATACAAAATGGATGGAAACAACGGGTCCGCCTCCTATTCTGACATCTCTTCATTACGACATGTCTCTATTTAGATGTGCTGGTTTTCCTACACTTTTTCGTATCGCTGTTCTGACATAGTTGTACTTTTTTTGAGAGTTGCGATAGTCTACCCGGGCACGTCTCTCGCTGATCTTCAGTGTGGCCACACCAGCCTGTCAAAGCCTGGCAGACCTCAGAAGCTCAGCCTGGTTAGTACTTGGATGGGAGACCACTGGGAATTCCAGGTGCCACAGTGGGGCGCCGTTGTGTCCTTAGGCAAGACACTTCACTCACATTGCCTCGTATGAAAGTGGTGCGTGTGGCCAGGGCTCCCTCGAAAAAGAGGTCAGTGATCTCAATGGGACTTTCCTGGTTAAATAAAGGTTACATAAAAAGCAAAAATGTTCTTAATCTCAAGTCACACACAGTGGCCAACTTCATAATGACACATATTTGTAGTCCAAGCTCTCCCTCCAGCCTTGCTCAGTGAGACCTCTCCATGTCCAGGTCAACATCGCTTTGCACTTCATGCTCTACAAGCACTTTGACACATGCACATACTTCATACTTACATAAACATCCTTGTATCCTTGTTGTATCCTCATGCTTTACTATTGCATTAAACCAATCATGGTGGTATCTAAACTCATATTTATTCCTCCTTTTTCAGTACTTCATGCTGTATTTTTATCTTACCAAAGTATAAAAGGCTATCACATTAATATTATTCATGTGGGAAAAGCGTAATGTTTGAAAAATAGTAAAGTGCCGCTATCTCGACTATGAAAAAAAAAAAAATGTTGCGGTATAAGAGCCAGACTCCTCTATTAATTACACTTTGCACTTTGCCATGAAATATCAAAAAATATCCAAATTCACAAATGTTGAACTTGATCGACTCTGATTATGGAGTAAACTCAAGAACTCTCATATTACAATCAAAATCTGAGTTTTAACGATATTAATTTGAGCTGCCTCCATCTGTATTAAATATGATTGTCCCATAGAATTGTAATGTCATCTATAAGACATTGTATGATTGGCCAAAACTAGAAAATCATCAAAATTAGAAAAATGTATTGGGTCAAGTTAAAAATGTCTTGCTTTATTGTGACAATATAGATACAAAAATGTACAGAGAGGATTTGGATATCTCATTTTGTATCTGAGCAAACTAAATCGTACTAAAAATTGGGGTAAAAATTCAAATTTTGCTTCAGTTTTTGGAGTTAAAACTTATAATAAAGCTAATAAATCAGACTTAGAATTAGACATCAACTATTCCTTCTGTATAATCCATAAACAATAAGTTAATTTCAACCTTGTAAAGTTTGGTGTCTGTAGGCGCTGCTTTTTATCGCCTGGGAGGAAAATGCACTTTACATTTTGAGAAAACAGCCTTTTGAAGTTACAATGCCCCTTATAATTCTATAGATGCAAGATGATTAAATGAAAAAAATAAAACATCATATGGGTAGATTGGACTGTGTTGTTGTTTCCAGATGAAAGCTTATGTTGAGAGTGCAAACACACCAAAAACTAGACTTTTTTGGTTTTGTTTTGATATTTTAATCATGTTTTACTCTTGTTCTCCTAAAAAACATACCTGGAGTAGCATTTTGTTTCATTTATGATACACATTTAGTCTCAGAGCTCAAAACATTTCACAACGCGGCTAGAAAACTTCAAAACTACCATAAAACAGCTATTGTTGTTAACCTTAATTACAGTGTTATGCCTAAACCCACCAGCAGAGGGCGTCATTGTTTTCCACGTATCCATTATTTTAAGTTATATAAGTGAAATATGTACGCTAAGTTGAGTCTAATTGAGAATATTTGTATAATAACTGAGGAAATGCCAAGAATAGTGAACGTTTACCCTCTCATTTAAAGGTCGTTGGTTCGATTCCCGCTCCCACAGATGAAAACTGTAGCTACGTCCTTGGACAAGACACTTAACCCTCCTTGAACAGTCGCGGAGGTGGAGATAGGGGGTACAATATGTCTCTTTAGATTTATTTTTTTGTGAAGTCATCCAAACATATTTTCAGCCTTTGTCCTTGTCAGCCAAATATTAATGGTTTTCCAAGCACATGTAAAACAACATTCCATGAAGGAACGTTATGGTCCGACTACGGAGTCCAGAAACCAAACACAGGTGGAATTTTAAGCTGGTATGTACTTCTGTTTTGATAAATACCGCGTTTTGTTATTCATATTTTCACTACAGCTATGCTAATGTGGAAATTTGTCAGTAAACAGGTAATATTTTGACAACTGCGTTAAATTACACAATGACAGGAGGTAATTTTTGTATATTGCTTCATTGCTTCATTTAAATGTTTATTTTAACTTCTTAGCACAACTTTGCCTTTGTATTTCCTTTAGTATAATTTAAATGTATAAAAAATAACAACACTGGTAGTGGTATTATAAAAGTTGAACACAAATACCAGCAGAGGGCGCTAGGTCTGTATATGTGACACAATGAAAAAGGCAATAATAGCACAGTAAAGGTCCGATATTACGCAAAACTGACTCTTGTGAGATTTTAGACATGTTATAATATTGTTACCTACTCAAAAACATACCTGAAGTTGTGTCTCTCTATATCTCCAAAGCTCAAAATGCTCTGTTCCACCTTGTGATGTCATCAAGTCATAGTTTTCAAGTTAACAGCTGCATTTTTTTTACCTTTTGCTTAGTAGAAATGGGAAATTCCAGGGCTGCAATAATCTAAATGATTCTAGTGAAGGTGTGTGGAGTTTAAAAAGACAGTGGAGCACTTCCTGTATTACCACGTGACATCACAAGGTGGAACAGAGTGATTTCTAAGCTCAGAACTCATCTTAAACATGCAGAGTTTGAGTGCTTAACATGTGTGAACTCAGGGTATGTTTTTGATGAGGAAACAACTTTATAAGAGACCAGAAAAGAGTGTAATATGAGCTCTTTAAAAGTCTGTCTGCAGCACCTGATTCTCAAAGTGTGAAATAAAAAAGTATGTATTTAAATATATCTGCCTTCACAACCCCTCTGGCACCGTGCTTGTATTCTCGCATACATTTTCACTTGTACAAAGTATAGCCGGGGTGGACCACCAAAAGCACAGCCGTTCTGCTCTCATCTTCAAACCGTTTTATATATTGTACCGGTAAAGTACCTACGCGCACAATTTCCAATTAAATGCAAACTTTGATCACAACAAAGTACACAATCCACTGTGAACTAAAACTGCACAGTCCCGAAAAGATCCACTGCCTTTGCCCAGTTGGCGTTTTCATTTCAAACCATCAGAGAGTGAAATCAGCTCCAGACAGACTGACATTATCTGTGGATTTCAATCATTTCAGTCAAACGCGCATCTCAGTCAAGTCACATAATGAGCAGTGACATCAGGCAAGTGAAACTGTTTTTGTAATATTCACCATTAAAGGGACAGTTCAGAATTTTGGACATAGGGCCTCATTTCCTCGTGAGCGTTGGAGACGTATGGAAACACTTTTTTAAATATTCCATCCAGTCCTTCTATTTGGAGAGGTTGCTGGTGCTAGGCTAGGGCATGTCAATGGGCATAGTCGTCCTGCCACTAAAAACAGTCTTACCCACTCCACAAAGCAACCAGAGCAAACCATTCATTACGCCAGGCTGCCGATGTGAATGTCTGTGTCGATAGAATAATTTTAAAAGTAAAAACAACCTTATATTTGAAGGATTTATGTCTGAGCAGCAGCAGCGAGTTGTACTTCCTGATAGAAAGCTCGGCAGCGGCGGACTGATATATGAGAAAATAGTCCCTCAACATGCAACGATTCATGTGATGTTAGTTTTATTTCAAACATTATTCTATCGACACAGACATTCACATGGACAGTCTGGAGTTCTAATAGTTTTTCCTCGGGTGCACTGTGGAGTGGGTAAGACTGTTTTTAGTGGCAGGACAACGATGGCCATTGACATGCACTAGTCTAGCACCAGCAACCTCTGCAAACTGTGGTATCTGTTACACTACTGTATTATACTTCATGTTGCCTTTCCCAGTTTGATTATTTCCTTATCTTTGGGGCCTTCAGTTTGGGACCACCAGTTTGGAGCATTAAGGGGTCAGAGGTTAGGAGGAAGAGCATCCTAAAGACATCTGGCAAGCGGTACGATGGTGTCAATTAATCATAATTGGATAATAAATGGAGAAGTGTTCTGTGCAAAACATGTTTGAGAAATTCCAGATGTATAAGAGTGTCCTATAGAAGCTATAAATGTAACTCAAACACATTCTTCTGGGTCTTTCTTGCATTGGGCTTTTAAGAGGATCCAGACTTAAACTGTCTGTTAATTGTCTGACTCTATTATCTGTAAAATAAATCAGAATCAGAATCAGAATCAGAATGTTTTTTATTGCCATATGAGTGAACAGGTTCACAACATTAGGAAATTGCTGCGGTACTTGGAGCAGGATGTAGACAAACACTGACATGCAACAAATAAAATAGAATAAAATAAAGTAGAAAAAAAAAGCTATAATATAACAACAAAATTTACAAATTTACAGGAATATAATAATATAGAGTATAAGAGTATAACAGTGCAATGATGTAATGATCAGTGCAAAACAGGCAGGTGCGAGAACACAGGGTCATGTGACAGAAGCAGAGTGGGGGGTGGGACCAGTCCTAGTGTTATTATTTATGAGTCCAACAGCAGAGGGGAAGAAACTGTTTTTGTGGCGAGATGTTCTGGTCCGAATGGCCCGTAGCCTCCTGCCTGAGGGAAGTAGGTCAAAAAGTCCATGTCCAGGGTGAGAAGGTTCAGCTGCAATTCGACCTGCACGTGTCCGAGTCCTGGAAGTGTACTGGTCCTGAAGAGATGGAAGGCTGCAACCAATCACCTTTTCAGCAGAGCACAACACGTTGCAGTCTCTGTTTGTCCCTGGTGGAGGCTCCAGCAGACCACGGTGATGGAGGAGGTGAGGATGGACTCGATGATGGCAGTGTCGAACTGCACCATTGTCCGTGCTGGCAGATTGAATTTCTTCAGCTGCCTCAGGAAGTACATCCTCTGCTGGGCCTTCTTTATGATGGAGGTGATGGTGGGCTCCCATTTGAGGTCCTGGGTGATGGTGATCCCCAGGAAGCGGAATGAGTCCACAGTGGTGATGGGGGTGTCAGTCAGGATGATGGAGGGGAGTGGGGCTGTGTGCTTCCTAAAGTCCACAATCATCTCCACTGTCTTCTGGGCATTAAGCACCAGGTTGTTCTGGCTGCACCAGGACACCAGACGATCAACCTCCGTCCTGTAGGCAGACTCATCCCCGTCTGAGATGAGTCCGATGACTGTGGTGTCATCTGCAAACTTGATGAGCTTGACAGACTGATGGGAGGAGGTGCAGCAGTTGGTGTACAGGGAGAAGAGCAGAGGAGAAAGAACACAGCCTTGGGGAGAGCCGGTGCTGATGGTCCGGGAGCCTGAGACATTCTTCCCCAGCCTCACGTGCTACTTCCTGTCCGTCAGGAAGTCAGGAAATCATATTTACATTTACTAGAGTTGTCGTTAAATCATTTCTTAAGCATCTGCCCTTCTGTGAAGCATCTGGGGAAAACGCGGCTACTAGAGAAGGTAAGATCCTGGATTGGGGATCTAAACTACAAAACACAAGGACTGGATGGAATATTGAAAAAAGTGTCTCCACACGTCTCCAACACTCTGGCTCACGAGGAAATGAGGCCCTATGTCCAAAATTCCGACTAACTAAAACTTCTGTTGGGTTTTTGTTTTCGGAGACAGTGCAAGAGGGTAGCTAAAGGGCTAGTTGAGGTTTTTTTTTTACACCATATGTGGTAGCAAATGTGGCAGAAGAACTTCCAGAAGAAATACTTAGAGGGAATGACCCATTTCATCACCAAATGAAACACTAGAGCAGAGTAAGAGTGAGCCCTTTCCTGTTATGTTCACCTGGCGCCCCTGAATAGTGCTGTGATGCTGCAGGACACAGAGGAGGGACACTTTTGGCTCTTCCTCTCCTCAAACTGCCCTGACACAGATCTGCTGACCCTCCTTGACCAGTTAAAGTCCTCCTGTTAAACTGCACTGAGACCTTTGACTGAGACACAGAGGACACTGCGACGCACAGTGGAAATGAGCAGAAAACGTGAATTTCCCTCTGGACAAAAAAAAAATCTTAACCACTCTTAACCACCTGCAGAAAGTTCTAAATCTTTAAGTACAAATATATACTCTTATTTAATGCTCTTTCACCATACTCAATACTATTCAATATATTTAGTACTACTTTTACCACCACCACCACTGGATTTTGAGTATTATAACATGCTTAAAAGCTCAAAAATTCAAATCTTGCACAAAACAGTCTTAATCCAGACCTATATTTCGTGGTCATATTTGTGCTATGATTTATTGTGTATTTTTGTATGAGTTATATTCATACTCACAGTACGAGCAACTCAGTGGACGCGGCAAAGGCGTCGGAGCTGAAGTGAGTGAGGCGTGTGTTGCCCCCCAGAAACCTGCAAACACCACAGACACACGAGTTTAAAGATGCTTTATGTAACTTTTCTGGTGGAGGGTCCGTCAAATGCTTTTTTCCATGGGGGTGTTATCGCTTTGTCTGGAATGTTTCACAGTTTGGTATTAAACCTTTCTAACCAGACCAAGTTACAGGTCAGATCTCTGAAGAAGCGACCTTTAGACTTAGGAAAACTTGAATGAATTAATTGTTTAATTGAAACAGCAGCTCATACATCACAATATATTATAATACATTCAAAATAAGTAGTAAAAATAACATTAACAAGAGACTGGAGCTGTTCCATGCAAAGACAGATCCATAAAAACAAGCAGGTTACATAGTGCACTTTTAAATATACACATAAATACGTCTTATTCTCTGCGTTTTTCCTGTTTTTTTGTGCTTGTGACTCACAATCTGCGCATCCTGGTGCCGTTGAAGGCGTCTCTTTCCACCCTCTCGATGCTGTTTCTGCTCAGGCGTCTGTTCAGAGCATGAGCCAAGAGTTAAGAGTCGTGTGGCGAGAGAAGAAGAAAAAAGAACAAAGAAAATGAAGGGTAATTTTAGCTCTAGATATTCAAATTTACGTAAGGGCTTTGAAAATTTAACTATGTGCTATTTTAGGGATTATTACTGCTTCACATTTACAAAGTGCCATCGCTGCCCCAAAGTGCTGTACAAGATCAATTATTACAGCTAATTCATAATAAATACATTCTAATGAAGCTCTATACTCTAAAGCAGGTATTTTAATCACCTACTTCTCCTATTGGTCAGCTCCTGTCATGCTTTCAGTGAGTGACAGGTGGATTTGACCAATCACAGTGAAGTGTGGACTCTCAGAAGATAAATGTAGTAAACCTTTATAGTTGTAGTATGAAATTACATTGTTTTCATAAACTGTGTAATAATTATGACAGTGTAAATGGGAATTAAAGATGTACCAGAGTCCTGCACAGCACCACACCCGCCCGTAAACCCCTGATTATATCAAAGTTAAATCTGCACCCGCTCGGACCCATTAAAATCCCACTCATTACCCACTCATGCCCGTGATGAATCACACACAAGTTAGAAGCATTCAAACTGACGCACTTTATGTTACACCTTCGAACAACAACAAACAAACAGCAATAGCAGGTCGCCGCTAAGCCTTAAACTAGTAATTCAGGATACACTCCATGTTTTTCTTTTCTTAACTTTTCGTAGTCGCCTAATCACTGGTAGGTTAAACTTGTGGGCTAAACATTTTGCTCCACCTGAGCCCTAAATCGCACAATAAAAACGAAACAAATAATGAAAAAAACAACCAAAATAAAACGCCTTAATTTTATCTAACCAAGGTCACTGTGCAGGAACAGTGTATCGTCCTCAGTACCAGGTTTCGGCTGCGTTCTGTGTTCTTGGATCACAAATCCACAAGCACAGGAAAAGTCTCTCTCACTAGCGAGGATTCAGAGCTCACCACGTGCACTGATTCACCTGACCAACCCGTGTGGGATCAATACCCGCCCACATACCCGCCCGTAAAATTACAGAACGTTAAAACCCGCCCGTTTCAGCAGCTATATGCAGACACCCGGGTGCAGGACTCTGGGATGCACCAAACCTTTTTCAGTTCCAATACTGATTTCAAGACTAAAGCTTTAAGTATTTAACGCTACCCGATATCACCCGATACCAGCGTAGAGTAGAAAACAACATTTATTCCCTTTAAACTAAAATAAAATAAGATAAAACTTGTGTGAATAACTCTCTCTTACATATCTTTGATGGTCTGGGAGCACAGTCCTCTGAAGGCGTTGGGAGGCACCTCTGTGATGTAACTGTTGTCATGGAACTCACTGAAACAAAATAGGAAAAAAAAATACGATTTTTAAGTGAATTATTGAGTTATTTTAACCAGAGAATAGTCTAATAAAGTTTGTTCAATGAAAAATGGAGACTGAGTAGCCAGGGCAGTAGTAGTTGCAGAAGTGGATGCTGTAGAACTCCGTACGCTTTCTGCAAGTCTTTAGAATGCATAAGACATGTTGTTTATTAATAAAATATCACGTCCCACTGGTTTGATTTGAAAGTCAAAGATACCCGGGCTGTGTTCATGTTTTATTAGCACATTATCATTAAAATTCTGCAAAAGATCGTCTCAGCTCTTATAACTTTCTACAGTCGTAATTTAACCTCACAGTGAAGAAGTTTGGTTCTGTGCATTCATTTTCCAAGGATATGCACATACTAAGACCATTATTTAAATCGTGTCCTTGTATTAAAGCTGCAAAATGAGCCCACTTCAAGGCGTTTACATAGGTCCACAACAGAATGCTGAGACAGGCACAAAAGGAATGAAAATGAGAGTGAAATTGCGCTACTGTACCAACCAAGGCCATTCAAAGGTTGTTCACCAAAGTTAATGCAATTTTATATAAGACTTTGTTGAAAAGCTTGCTAGTTTTTCACAGTTGGACGTCTCTGTTACCAAGCAATCATACTGTGAACAAGGTGCACAGCTGATCTAATTTACACAGTATGTCAACACTTTTTGCTGAAAATGATGTTCCTTGCATAAATTGTCCTTAAATTTTGTAATATTCGACATTGTCCTTGTGGTGGATACCTGTACCACCACTCCATAGTGTCAGGATTTCAGTTAATTTCATTATGTTTATACTTACATTTTCATTAAGTTATTTATACCACATAGTTTAATTGTCTTTTCTTTTTTCTTTTTGGTTTGAGTCGCCAGACCATCAGCTCCGAACCAAGGGCGAGTGCTACTTTAGTTAGTTTTGTTAAGTTAGTTTTACTAGCAAGGACCATATGTGCAAAGTGATATGGAGACGTAGCGGGTCGACTGGGTTGAGACCCAGGGTGGGGGTTCAGTCTCAATCTTCACATGGCCCAGCAGGAACGAGACCCCCCTCGTAGGCGTTTTATGTCTGAATGTGAACAGATCGTGGTTGGGAGGGTGGGGTCGAGTTATTCAGGATAAATGGGATGGGTTGTCGGGTTAGGCTGCTACAAATAGGCTTGAGGTGTGGTAGAAGTGAGCTGTGATTCGCTGGAGAGGAGTCGAGGGCGTTTGAGGCGTGGTCCTCCTCCTGAACCTAAGTTAATCATATTAACTACATTTATTTAATGTTACTTTACTATCACTTATTATTTTTTGCAGTATAATTATTTGCTTTTGTGTTGCTTTAATTAAGTTGGTAGTTCAGTTAATTATTTAATGTATTCCCCACCTCTTCTTGTGTTCAGTTAGTTGGCGCCCAGCTATTTAAGGAGACCTGTCCCCTGTCTGTTTTTTGTTGTTGCTGTTGTGTTCAGTTGACTTTAAGTTACAGTCAATCAAACTTTATTTATAGAGCGCTTTTCATACAAAAATGCAACACAAAGCGCTTTACAGTGATTAAAAAAGAACAATCCCACATTTCCCCTCCACCCTCCACCAGTTACCCCAATTTGGGCCCAGCTTTCTGTTGAAGGTTTGCCTTTGTTAAATTATATAGTTTTTGGACTTTTTTCAAATGAAACCTTCTTTTTGTAGCTTGTCTTTTGCCTTCTCTGTTTGGTCCACAACAGTCCTGCAAACAAACTACAAACTCCCCCTTGACTGACGACACTTGATTTGACTGAGGGATTTGGAGCTAAAATCCATACTTAGAATTCTGACTATAAATATCATAGCAACCAAAGAGCCAATCCAAAGCTAAGGTCACTGTTTTTACGGGAACGGGCACTGAGCAACACTGTCAAACAAATGGGTTAATATGAACATTTTAAGACTAAGATGATGAGGCTCACAGCAGCGGTTACAGAGAGAAGGGCCACGGTTTTTCAACAGGAACCGAATTCAAGCCAGAGTCTATGGAGCCGAATCGCATCCATGTGACTAACAGGTTTCCTATGTCCATTTATAGTCTGCATATATGTCAGTGGTCAAAGAAAGACACCAAAGAAAGTCATAATTAGAAAAAGAAAACAACATAAAACCCGTCATATGCACTTTAAGACAAGGCAACCCTGGGTTAGTCCTATATCACTTTTCTCTAATAAGTACATAAATATATTCACAGATACGACACGTAAAAGAATATTGAATAATAATTGTTTCTAAATGGGAGTTTGGACACGTACAAGATGAAGTCAGTCGCCGTGGAGTGGATCTGTCCGAGGTCTGGGAACATGTTCAGGCCGGTGTTGGAGATGAGCCTGTGAAATGAAACACCATTAGAATCAAATCTACCTCCACAAACAGCCCACAGAACAAGGCCAAAACTAAGAGTCTACAACAGATTCGTAGAAAGTATTGGAAATATTTGTGATTTCCTTTATAAAGCTAAAGATGTAGCAATAAAAGTAGTTGTAATTAAAGTAGTAGTGTTTGTGCCATTGTCGTAGCAATTAGTATTACTTAGCATTCTCTTGTTTGAATAATTCATGAAGCAGAATGTGTCCTGAGATTTTTAATTGTCTTCTTAAAGTGGAAGTTACAAATATTTTTAAAGGAAATCGTCATGAATAAGGACCAAAATGTGTAAAGACTTGCTGTTTACTTGCAAGTACTAATACTGTGAAGTAGTAGCAGGACAGTAGTGTAGAAGGAGGTGACAAAGCAGTAAAAGTTCTACTAGTATTTGTACTACTGCTGCAACTATTAATACTAATACCAGCAGTAGTAGTAGTAGCAGTAGTAACAGAAAATGTATTAGGAGCAACAGACTGGTAGAAATTGTCCCTGAAAATGAAACATCATCACATCCTGGTCCAAAAGCAGCGCAACAGGTTATAGTAGCAGTAGTAGTAGTCATAGTAGCTGTAGCTGTAGTAGTAGTAGTAGTAGTAGCAGTAGTGGTAGTAGTAGTAATAGTAGTAGTAGTGGTAGTAATAGTAATAGTAGTAGTAGTAGTAATAGTAGTAGAACTAGTAGGACTAGTAGTAAATCACTTCACTAATAGTGAAGTTGAAGTATTAGTATACGTTATGGGTAGCAGTTAATACTAGTAGTAGCAGTAGGACTAGAAGTAGAAGTATTAATAATGGTGATAATAGTAGTAGCAGCAATTCAGTAGAGGTCAAAAAGTATTAGAAGCAGTAGTAGTAGTGTAGTAGTAGTAGCAGTAGTAGTAGAAGAAGAAGCAGTAGTAGTAGTAGTAGTAGTAATAGAAGCAGTAGTAGTAGCAGTAGTAGTAGTAGCAGTAGTAGTAGTAGTAATAGAAGCAGCAGTAGTAGTGTAGTTGTAGTAGTAGTAGTACTAGAAACAGTAGTAAAAGTAGTAGTAGCAGTAGTGGTAGTAGTAGTCGTAATAGAAGCCATAGTAGTAGTACTTTTTACTTGTATTTGTAATAGTAGTAGGCAGTAGTAGTATCAGCAATACACAAGATGTCATGTAAGTAGTAGAAGTACTATAAGCAGTAGACTGGTGAAAATTGTCCTTCTTAGTACTATTACAAGTAGTAGCAGCAGCAGCACAATAGAATTCACATAGTCATAGTATTAGGAGCAGAAGATTAGTGGAAACTGTCCTTGAAAACATAGTAGTAGCAGTAATAGTAGTAGTATTTGTAATATTCGTAATAGTAGTAGGCAGCAATAGCAGCAGCACAAAATAAATTCCATAGTAGAAGTATTAGAAGAAGTAGATTAGTGGATACTTTCCCTCAAAACGTAATAGTAGTAGCAGTAATAGTAGTAGTATTTGTAATATTCATAATAGCAGTAGACAATAGTAGCAGCAGCACAAAATAACTCACACAGTAGAAGTATTAGGAGCAGTAGATTAGTGGAAACTGTTCTTCAAAACGCAGTAGTAGTAGTAGTAGTAGTAGTAGTAGTAGTAGTAGTAGTAGCAGCAATAGTAGTAATATTTGTAATATTTCTAATGGTAGTAGTCGTAGTAGCAGCAGCACAATAGAATTCACACAGTAGAAGTATTAGAAGCAGTAAATTAGTGCAAACTTTCATTCAAAACATAGCAATAGTAGTAATAGCAGTAGTATTTGTCATATTTGTAACAGCAGTAGACAGTAGGAGCAGCACAAAATAACTCACACAGTAGAAGTATTAGGAACAGTAAATTAGTGCAAACATTGCTTCAAAACATAGTAGTAGTAGTAATAGTAGTAGAGTAGTATTTGTAATAGTAGTGAACAGCAGTAGTAGCAGCAGCACAAAATAACTCACACAGTAGAAGTATTAGGAGCAGTAGATTAGTGCAAACTGCCCTTCAAAACGTAACAGTAATAGTAGTAATAGTAGTAGTATTTGTCATATTTGTAATAGTAGTAGACAGTAGTAGCAGCAGCAAAAAATAACCCACACAGTAGAAGTATTAGGAGCAGTAGATTAGTGCAAACTGTCCTTCAAAACGTAACAGTAATAGTAGTAATAGTAGTAGTATTTGTCATATTTGTAATAGTAGTAGGCAGTAGTAGCCGCAGCACAAAATAACCCACACAGTAGAAGTATTAGGAGCAGTAGATTAGTGCAAACTGTCCTTCAAAACGTAACAGTAATAGTAGTAATAGTAGTAGTATTTGTCATATTTGTAATAGTAGTAGGCAGTAGTAGCCGCAGCACAAAATAACCCACACAGTAGAAGTATTAGGAGCAGCAGATTAGTGCAAACTGTCCTTCACATTGAAACACCTTGTCACATTATCAGAGCCTTGTCCAGAATCAGCCCACAGTCTGAGAGAGTCCAGATCAGACAATGGAGCATTCAGCGAAACAGAGACACTAAAACGAGCCAACGCTTCATCACAACGTGTTCCCAAAAGTGCAACTGTATCAGGTTTATCTCGGCAGCTCCCGTAGAGTTATATGAGGACACAGAGCAGCGGATACGGCCTCTGCCTGAACTTTTACTCTGTATTTAAGTTAAATTTGGCTCGCCTCAGCGCAGATTTACTGTATAAGCGGCTCTTGAGGTCAAAATAAGTTCATTCAGTACTGTCTGCATCTAATTACATAGCATTTTAGTGCACCGTTAGCATGCTAGTTGATGTTATTTTTACTGTGGTGGCAAAACTCTGCTCTGCTCCCTGAAAGTAAGTGCTTATAAACTCATTTCAGCGAATAGTTAGTCTGGCGGAGGTTTCATAGCTGCTTGTCTCCATGGAGATGTTGTTGCTTTGCGTAGAATGTTCCACAGTATGGCATTAAACTGATCTGACTTCCTGGAGAAAAGCAGGCGATGAAAACCGGTCCAAATGAAAGGTTTTATAGGTTTAAAAACACATCAAATTGAATCCAAGATAAGTTTAATGCAACGATATTTTCATGCACTGGAAAAAAACAATATCTAGTTAAGTTAAAATGACTTAAATTAAGAACATTTTACTTTATTTGAGTAGATTCATGCTGACAAGTGAAATTATCTGCCAGTGCAATAAGTGTTTTTCAATTAATTCAAGCAACAGTTGATTTTATTTCTTATTTTAAGTGCAAAAAGTTGTTTTTCTTATTTTAAGTGTAGCAAGATGTATTTTTCATATTTTAAGTCCAAAAATCTTAATGCACTGGCAGATAATTTTACTTGTCAAGTGAAATTTACTCAAATCATGGTAAAACTTTCTTAATCAAAGTCATTTTACCTTGACTAGATTTTGTTTTTTGCAGTGTGGAGACAAGGAGGAAACAGCTTTATCACTAGAAAAGTTACACTGCGCAGCTTTAAATAAAATTAAATTCAAATTTTAAGCATGGTAACCAAAATTGCAGACCTATTCTAACGTTTTAATGAAATATTTAAAAAAAAAAACAAAACATGTGTTTAAAATATTCTCAACATAAAACACATTATGTATGAAGAATGTAGAAAAAATTAAGTTGAAAAATCAATCAAAAGTGAAAATTTATGCGCCCAATTAGCGTAAATACTACAAGTAAACCACATTTAAACGTACACGAACAACTACGTGGACCCAGTAACTCAATATTAATAAAGAAGTCCCAGATGATTAACTTAGAACTCACCCAGCACAATGTTTTATTTATACTTGTGTCTATTTCCAGTCAAGTCTTAAATCCACTTTCTCTTTGGGAGCGCACAGAGCGGACGGGAGAGCCAACTTTTGACAGTTTTGGCGTTTCTTTTTGAGGGACCCATCCTAATTAAAAAATGATGCAGGGGGAGAAATAGTCCTGTCACCCATGACCCAATTTGGACTTTATCTGTAAAATCGGTTTGAAACATCTTTTCCTTCCCTGGTTCTGCACAGTCTGTTCTCTGAGATACTCACAGATAACGCAGTTTGGGGATGTTCCTGAACGTGCCACGGTCCATCTGCTGCAGATGTTTGGCTTTAGTTATGTGTCTGAAAGAGAGAAGGCACAGGTGGCGATGGGATTAACTAAAGAATACAGGTTGCAAATAAAACAGGTTTTAGCGAGAGAGCGTTTAAGAGAATACGATGGGGACAGTGATAATCCAGAGACGGCGCCAAGCCTGAAGACATGTTTCAGCTGCTCTATAATCACCCTGGATAGTCCTCATGTAAATCACTTTTAACAGACAAATTATAAAAACTAGTCCACAGTCAGAAGCCCAGACTTGATGTATTCATTTATTTATAGGTTTTACAACTGCAACAATTACACATGGGCGGCCAGTGCTTTAACCTGCAGATCAAGGACACATGTTTTTCTCATTCTCAGTATATGGACAAACCGTGCTTCGTGTTAAAGCTCAGAACCTCCAGAGTTCAGTCACAGGCCTTTAGCTTCTCTGCTCCTTCAGCTTGGAAAACCCTCCAAACTGAACCGAAAATATCTGAACTTGTCTCATTTCAAGCTTTTCATTCTTTGTTGCTTAATAGGCAAAAAACCTCCATTCATCAGTGTCTGTGTTTTTAAGTTGTCATTGCAAAAGTGCTCTTTGTAATAGATTTTATTTTATCTATTGTTTACAACTACTCCACTTTATTACTTTTTAGACTGTTACAGCTTCTGCACTTTATCCTTTTAAATTGTTACAGCTATTGCACTTTTGAAATATTATCCCCAGTCACTGCACTTTACCTTCATAATTGATGTTTATCTTAACTGATTGTTGCTTTCTTGTTTTTATTTTAATTGATGTTTATCTTAATTGATTGTTGTTTTCTGTTCTTGACGTGCGCTGTTAACCACTTGGCCAGGTCACCCTTGTAAATGAGGTCTTAATGGGTCTTTACCTGGTTAAATAAAGGCTAAATAAATAAATAAATACTGAGCTACAGAGGCTGCACTAGCACTGAGGCATCTTTGACTGCAGGTGCTGGGGTTTAGGTAGAGAATATTCAAGTCCGAGAGAGACATTTTAGGTTTAAAGATCACATATTGTGCTTGAGCGTGTTCCATAGTTATACTCTAAGACACTTGTGGAGCATTAACTTATAATTTAATTTAATTTAATTTTCACTAGCAAGGACCACGCCAACAACACATGTGCGAAGCGAAAAGAGTTTATTATCTGGAGACGAGGCGGGTCGGCTGGGTTGAGACCCAGGGTGGGGGTTCAGTCTCAATCTTCACATGGCCCAGCAGGAACGGGACGCCCCTCGTAGGCGTCTTATGTCTGGAAGTGAACAGATCGAGGTTGGGAGGGTGGGGTCGAGTTATTCGGGACAATCTGGGTTGCCGGGATACGCTGCTACGAATAGGCTTCTGGGAAATTGAGGCGTGGCAGAAGTGAGCTGTGATTCTCTGGAGAGGAAGTGAGGGCGGTTGAGGCATGGTTCGGCTCCTAAACCTAAAATAATCATATTAACTACATATATTGTGCTTGAACTTGTTTTATAGTTATAATGTAGGACACTTGTGGAGCATTATTTTATAATTTGTGCATGTAATCACAATATTGATCTAAAACAACTTAAAAAAGAACCAAGTCAGGCTGACTTACGTGAGAAAAAACTGTTGTGCTCAATGGGAGCGGCGTCACTGTAAGAGTTGGCACCTCTGACTCATGTAGATCACACTAGTGAGTAGTCTTTTATTTTTTATTTTTTTAATGTGCCAAAATGACAATGTTATGCTGAATCCTACATGTATCACCAGTTAAGAAAATAAAATTGGAGAGCGAAGTCAGTACAGAGCTGTGGGCGTATGACAGTGAGGGTAAAAACAGGGCTTGATTGACAAAACGGCGTCTTGAAAATAAGTGATTAAAGATAATCAAACACAAATAAATCAATCCAAATACAACTTCAGAGGGTAAATGAGAAAGGGAAACAACTACAACATGATTAAACACTCTGAAAAGGCAATTTTGCATCATGGGTCTGCTTTAAATCAACTGGATTTCAGCACTGAAACTGGCAACGCAAATGTGTGATTGTTGTCGGTAAAAGCTACATTTTGATTTGAACAAATGTAAAAGCATAATCATACTGTCCCTTTAGTGATTTGTGAGTGATCTGTAAGGAACTAGGTGTAAAGTTAGTAGAAAATGGGAAGAAAATCGACAAATTAGATCAAATAAATTGTACAAAGCCAGTTTCATACTTTGAGGAATACTGCGTACAAATGATCTGAATGTTTTTGTGCGGCAGATTTAAAGTGGGAGTGAATGGGCTCTGGTCCAAAGGCCCACTCACGTGCACCGTCTTGGCTTCATTGTCTGTTTTATACTTACATTTCGGTGAGCTCTGGGAGATTAAAGAAGGCAAACGCTCCAATTTTCTTTAACGCTGCATTTCCAGAGAGAAATCTACGAGAAAATAGGAAATATAAAAAAACACAGTTCAGAGACGCAGCTTTGAACCATAAACATGCAGTTATTTGGCGTATGGTGGAACAGCTGAGGGTCCCTAGTGTTTTCCGTTGCTTTTGTCTTTCTGTATCAAAGGCTAAACAAAACAGAATATACTCACACGGAGGAGAGGCGAGGGAGGTTTGAGAATGCATAGGCTTCGATGGTCTCCAGCTGTTCATTTTGGACTATGGTGCTGCAATAACAAAGAACAATACAAGGCTATGGTTAACTTAAGTGGGTATTTGCGTCTATATTGTAATGTTTCTTATAACTTTTCTTATGGAGGCAACATTGCAGGCAATTTACCCGTGTACAGTAAAAAGTAGAGTGTTAAAACAGGCTCTCACAGAATCAATTTTAACATATTCTCATGGAGGGACTGCCACCTGCTTGTCTCCATGGAGATGCCATTGCTTTGCATTAAACATAGGTCTATCAATGGGGACAACCAGATGGTGCCAGGCTATGAATGTACTTTATGTTTTTCAAGGTATTTTTGAGCTATAAAATACTTTCAGTTGAATAAATTAAAGATAAGTTTAATGCCATAATGCGGAACATTGCAAACAGCTTACCCGAAAACGACTCTCACACAATCAATTTGAACATTTTCTTAGGTTTATTTGAGTCAAATCTGTTCTAGAGTTAATTTAACAAGTGTTAATTAAGTAACACTGGACCAAAGTTCCTGTTTAACCCCAAAATCAAGTGTTATATAAACGTTTTGAGAGTAAGTGGATAACACTTTGTAGGGTTATCCTGATTTAGCTAAACAACACTCAGAGGTGTTTTATTTTTACACTTTATTTTAGTTCACTTAAGATGCTCTTTTTGTTTGTTTTTTTTACCTTTATTTAACCAGGAAAGTCCCATTGAGATCACTAATCTCTTTTTCAAGGGAGTCCTGGCACAACAAAACTATTTAGAATATTACAGGATTACAGATATTTCAGGCAACAATTTCAGACTATTTAAAACATTTACAAACCTTTGAGCAATAGTTTAAACTGCCCTACTGGAACCAGAAATTATGTAGAAAACTCGTTCAATATGGTCTTCTCCTGCAGGAGTTTGAGACACTAAGAGAAGTTGAATTAACACTAGAGAAAGTTGAATTAACACTAGAGGAAGTTGAATTAACACCAGAGAAAGTTGAATTAACACTAGAGAAAGTTGAATTAACGCTAGGGGAAGTTGAATTAACATTAGAGAAAGTTGAATTAACACTAGAGAAAGTTGAATTAACATTAGAGAAAGTTGAATTAACACTAGAGAAAGTTGACTTAACATTAGAGAAAGTTGAATTAACACTAGAGAAAGTTGACTTAACATTAGAGAAAGTTGAATTAACACTAGGGGAAGTTGAATTAACATTAGAGAAAGTTGAATTAACACTAGGGGAAGTTGAATTAACACTAGGGGAAGTTGAATTAACACTAGAGACAGTTGAATTAACACTAGAGAAAGTTGAATTAACACTAGGGAAAGTTGAATTAACATTAGGGGAAGTTAAATTAACACTAGGGGAAGCTGAATTAACACTAGAGAAAGTTGAATTAACACTAGAGAAAGTTGACTTAACATTAGAGAAAGTTGAATTAACACTAGAGAAAGTTGACTTAACATTAGAGAAAGTTGAATTAACACTAGGGGAAGTTGAATTAACATTAGAGAAAGTTGAATTAACACTAGGGGAAGTTGAATTAACACTAGGGGAAGTTGAATTAACACTAGAGAAAGTTGAATTAACACTAGAGAAAGTTGAATTAACACTAGGGAAAGTTGAATTAACATTAGGGGAAGTTAAATTAACACTAGGGGAAGCTGAATTAACACTAGAGAAAGTTGAATTAACACTAGAGAAAGTTGAATTAACACTAGGGAAAGTTGAATTAACACTAGGGAAAGTTGAATTAACATTAGGGGAAGTTGAATTAACATTAGAGAAAGTTGAATTAACACCAAGGGAAGTTGAATTAACACTGGGGGAAGTTGAATTAACACTAGGGGAAGTTGAATTAACACTAGAGAAAGTTGAATTAATACTAGAGAAAGTTGAATTAACACTAGAGAAAGGTGAATTAACACTAAAGAAAGTTGACTTAACACTAGAGAAAGTTGAATTAACACTAGGGGAAGTTGAATTAACAATAGAGAAAGTTGAATTAACACTGGGGAAGTTGAATTAACACTAGAGAAAGTTGAATTAACACTAGAGAAAGTTGAATTAACATTAGGGGAAGTTGAATTAACACTAGAGAAAGTTGAATTAACATTAGAGAAAGTTGAATTAACACTAAAGAAAGTTGAATTAACACTAGGGGAAGTTGAATTAACAATAGAGAAAGTTGAATTAACACCAGAGAAGGTTGATTTAAAACTAAATAAAGTTGAATTAACACTAAAGAAAGTTGAATTAACACTAGAGAAAGTTTAATTAACACTAGAGAAAGATGAATTAACATTAGGGGAAGTTGAATTAACATTAGAGAAAGTTGAATTAACACTAGAGAAAGTTGAATTAACATTAGGGGAAGTTGAATTAACATTAAACAAAGTTGAATTAACACTAGAGAAAGTTGAATTAACACTAGAGAAAGTTGAATTAACACTAGAGAAAGTTGAATTAACATTAGGGGAAGTTGAATTAACACTAGAGAAAGTTGAATTAACATTAGAGAAAGTTGAATTAACACTAGAGAAAGTTGAATTAACACTAGGGGAAGTTGAATTAACAATAGAGAAAGTTGAATTAACACTGGGGAAGTTGAAATAACACTAGAGAAAGTTGAATTAACACCAGAGAAGGTTGATTTAAAACTAAATAAAGTTGAATTAACACTAAAGAAAGTTGAATTAACACTAGAGAAAGTTGAATTAACACTAGAGAAAGTTGAATTAACATTAGGGGAAGTTGAATTAACATTAGAGAAAGTTGAATTAACACTGGGGAAGTTGAAATAACACTAAAGAAAGTTGAATTAACACCAGAGAAGGTTGATTTAAAACTAAATAAAGTTGAATTAACACTAAAGAAAGTTGAATTAACACTAGAGAAAGTTGAATTAACACTAGAGAAAGTTGAATTAACACTAGGGGAAGTTGAATTAACAATAGAGAAAGTTGAATTAACACTGGGGAAGTTGAAATAACACTACAGAAAGTTGAATTAACACCAGAGAAGGTTGATTTAAAACTAAATAAAGTTGAATTAACACTAAAGAAAGTTGAATTAACACTAGAGAAAGTTGAATTAACACTAGAGAAAGTTGAATTAACATTAGGGGAAGTTGAATTAACAATAGAGAAAGTTGAATTAACACTGGGGAAGTTGAAATAACACTACAGAAAGTTGAATTAACACCAGAGAAGGTTGATTTAAAACTAAATAAAGTTGAATTAACACTAGAGAAAGCTGAATTAACACTAGAGAAAGTTGAATTAACATTAGGGGAAGTTGAATTAACACTAGAGAAAGTTGAATTAACACTAGAGAAAGTTGAATTAACACTAGAGAAAGTTGAATTAACACTAGAGAAAGTTGAATTAACATTAGGGGAAGTTGAATTAACATTAAACAAAGTTGAATTAACACTAGAGAAAGGTGAATTAACACTAGGCGAAGTTGAATTAACATTAAGGGAAGCTGAATTAACACTAGAGAAAGTTGAATTAACACTAGAGAAAGTTGAATTAACACTAGTGGAAGTAATTTTAACTTTAACCATATCAACTTAAAAATAACCCCAACTCGAACCCCCATTTAACTTTCAAATAATTAAAATAACACTTTTTGTGTTAACAATAACCATAAAATATTTTACCCTGAAATTATAACCCTCCAGTTTTTGCTGTGTACCCGTCTCCAATAAAGTTACGTAGTGTCCCTATCAAATTAATAATATCAAATGATAAATGTTTGTTTGTTGATAAATGTTTTTATGCAGCACGTTTCCACTTTTAAGGCACTTTTACGTCACGTTTTACATCAAGGAACCACTCAGCCATTCACACACACATTCACACACACACATTCACACACACATTCACACACCAGTGTATGCAGACACTGGGGGAGGGGGGGGTTAAGTGTCCTGCCCAAGGACACAACAACAGCATTCATCTGTGGGAGCTGGAATTGCGCCGCCAACCTGTGCGTTAGTGGATCTGCCTGTTCAACCAATGATGTTTATGCCGAGAGTGGGATCTGAACTATCAACCTTCGGATCAGGTAAGGCGGATGAAGTGTTTTGCTCGTAGACACAACAATATTACAGTCTGTTCCGAATGCTAAAATGTCACACCGGTTTTGACACAACACTGATAATATAAAAATGACGCTTGTTCTGATACAACTCAAGGTCCAGTTTTGTCCTGCGTGTGTGATGTTTCTTAGTATTGATAATTGTTCAAATGAATCTGTTTTGATGCCACTTTCGGTCATCAGGAGTATTTTTGACAATCCTACAACAGATTATATTCATAGTTGACCTCCAATTTGTTGTCCTAAAGTACATAAAAAAACACGCAAAACTAAAACAAAGAAACACAAGGTTAACCCTCATCACCTTCACTTTTTGGTGCGATCAGTGGCTGTTTTGACCTGCTTGGATCTCTGTGTTCTCAATCAAAACGTCAACAGTCACTCACAGTTTTTGGAGTTGCTCCAGGCTGGAGAGGACGCCCCCGGGAATCACTCCAACCAGCGTCTGCTTTACTTCCCTGTGGCAAAAAACACAAAACAAAAATATCATCAGGTTTTCCCGGATCTGACAATTCAAGGATGAGCTCATTAAAACGGAGCAGCAACAAGACGAGGATCTATAAATAATGTAATCAGGTCATGATAAAGATGCACTGCGGGACTTTTTTCTGGTGGTATGTCTGCACCTTCTTGTGTACATGGAGATGCAATTGTGCTACCAAGAATATTCCACAGTATAGCATTAAAAGAAATATATTTGTGTGTTTTTATTACTCGTAAAACCTCGAAAAAACACTTTACATTTGTACGTTGAGTGGGCTTGCCCACCTGTACCATGGCCTGGTGGCGCAACCACGGAGATAAGCATGATAAGTTTAATGTCATACTGTGGAACATTCCGGGCAAAGCCATCTCCATGGAGAAAAGCAGGTGCATAGCTACACCGCTCATAGTTTTTCAAGGTGTTTTTCAAGGTGTCGATTCATGTTTTTTAAGGTGTTTTTGAGCAATAAAAACACATTAAATAAACCCAAGATATATTAATGCCATACTGCGGAACATTAATCCAGGAAAAGCCATAACGTTTCCATGGAGACAAGCTGGTGCATGGCTACCCTACTCATAGTATCAATTCAAGTTTTTCAAGGCAATAAAAACACATTAAATAAACCCAAGATATATTAATGCCATACTGTAGAACTCTAACTCTAAAATGACAAGCAGAAAAGTTACACAGTGCAGCTTTAAACAGCAAAATTAGCAAAGATTTACCACTTTTGGGATTGCAAGTTAATACCAAAGTTAAGATTGTTTTCACACTATTTGTGAATTGTTTTGGAGCTCCACCTGGTTTTTGTAAAGTCCAGGCTTGAGTCTTTTCAGGTTTATTTATTTATGGAGTGGATTGGAGCTCCAGTGTTGGCCGCACTTGTAAATACCGCAGTGTCTTTAGCCTTGACCCGCTGTACCCCACACCAGAACACACACATCGCTGCGTCTCAAACACTGCGACTTGGGAATTTCAGATGCTTTGCTGTCCGCTTCTCATCCTTGTTGGATATTTAAAGTGCATATTCAACTTTTCATCTTTTCCTCATAGAAACTTTACATTCTGAAGGTTTTATATTGCACAAAATTGACTTTTTGAGCTTTAAGCCACGTTATAATGTTTCCTCATTAAAAACAGACCTAGAGTTTTGTTTTGTTTCATTCACACGTTTGATAGGGAGACCAGACACGACATCCTAATTTTTTTGGTGATTGGTAATAATACAATTGTGAAGCAAGTGCATACTGTATTTTTTGGACTATAAGTCGCACCAGCCAAAAAATGCGTAATGATGAAGAAAAAAACATGTATAAATTGCCCCGGATTATAAGTCAGTTTAAGTTTTTTGGGGAAATTTATTTTATAAAATCAGAGACCAAGAACCAACACCAGTCACCTTAAAAGGCAAGTTATAGAAGTTATAGTAATAAAAACAACCCAATAGAGAAGAATCCGTGTATCATTCATTCATTCGTTTTTCAATATAGAACCAAAAATAAGAAAACGAAAAAACAAATCTTTTCTTTATTATTTGTCTCTAAAACCAAAATGAAACAACGGACAATGATTTGTTTTTTCATTTTTGATTCATATATACAATTCATATATTTGGTCTATGGGCTGTCAGTGTAATGAATGTAATACATAAGTCGCACATGAGTATAAGTCGCAGGAAACACCCAAACCCTGAAAAAAGTGTGACTTATAGTCCGAAAAATACGGTAATTAAGGAAAATAGTTGTGCAGTGACCCTTCATGACTAACATGTGAGTCAGAATAGCCACATTTTCTTTGCGTTTTAGTCATTTTAAAAACAGCTTTTCTGTAGTTTAGCCCCAACAAATGACTATGTATGCGTCTCTTTACTGTTGGCAGGGATCAAACTGGTCAAAAATAGGGAGACTGGGACATTTCGTGTATAAAACTGGGACAAATCACTGGTTTTGGATAAATCTGCTGGGACAGGGGGACACAGGGCTCAAAACTGGGACTGTCCCAGAAATAGGGACATCTGGTCATCCTAATGTTTGAGTAATTCTGGTTTAGTATCATATTTTTTGGACTATAAGTCTGATAAGTTTCAGGGTTTGGGTGTTTCCTGCGACTTATACTCAGGTGCAACTTATATATTACATTTTTCACACTGACAGCCCATAGACTAAATATATGAATTGCATATATGAAGCAAAAATGAAAAAAACGTTTTTTCATTTTGATTTTAGAGACAAATAATAAAGAAAAGTGTTGGTTTTTTTTTTTTTTTTTTTTTGGCTCTCTTGAGAAACGAATGAACAAATAATACACGGATTGTTCTCTATTCTGTTGTTTTTATAACTTCTATAACTTGCCTTTCAAGATGACATGCCGGTTCTTGGTGCGACTTACACATGCTTTTTTCTTCTTCATTATGCATTTTTTGGCTTTCTATATCTCCAAAGCTCAAAATGCTCTGTTCCACCTTGTGATGTCATGAAAAGGTATAGTTTTTAACTTAACAGCTATATTTTACCTTTAGTTCAGGAGAGTAGCAACTCTAGGGCTGAAATAGATCTAAATGATTCTAGTCTAGTTCTAAGGTGTATGACGATTAAAAACACAATGGAGCACTTCCTGTATCACCACATGACATCACAAGGTGGAACAGAGTGTTTTCAGATTGAGAGAAGAACTAAATATAGCCTAAATACGCTGCTGTTGTGTGTTAAATGTGTGAATGAAACAAAACACAACTCCAGGTCTGTTTGTGACGAGGAAACAACATTATAAGATCAGAAAATAGCGTAATATGGGCACTTTAAGTAATACTAAGTTGAAAATTAAATGCTTTTTTTTAATTGAATGTCTTCTGTTTGTTTACAAAAATAGTAACAATAAAGAAAAAAAGGACAGACATATTCACTGATGCTAGATTTCCAAAGACATACATGAAAACCCCATTGAAACACATACATTTAGGTCTATGATAATGTTAAATACGTTTTAGTGAAGGAGAAGTCTGACTATACTCTAAACAAAGCCGTTGCATTGCGAGACAAACTTGTCATTTTTTAGTTTTTTTCCCCCCTCCCTCGTCTCTCAGCGACTGTCAGCCTTGAGATTCCTCTAAAAGTATCTCTGCTGCAAAAACAACAGGTTAGCTTCTGTTTACCGCCAGAAATGCCACAAAAACAGGACGCACCGACTCAATGTGTCAATTCTGACAGAAAAGTAAGTTTAGGGAGAAGATAACGCATGAAAACACTGTGCAGTGATTGGGGAAAGGTGTTTACTACCTGCCTGAGTGCACAAGCATAATGTTAGGCTCAAGTTCTATAAGAGTTTCATATAATTTCAGATGCAACAAAACAGAAAATTCACACGTTTTATCTTTATTTGAATTTTATATATTTATCTTTATGACTTTAAAGGTCCTAAATTACGCAAAATTGACTATTGTGAGATTTAAGTCATGTTATAATGCTGTTTCCTCCTCAAAAACACATCTGGAGTTGTGTTTTGTCCTTTATTATTAGTCTGTCTGCATCTCCAAAGCTCATAATGCTCAGTTCCACCTTGTGATGTCATGAAGTGGTATGTTTCTTTTATCTTTTGTTCAGTAGAAATTGGCAATTCCAAGTCATTATCACAAAAAACACAGAAAATAGCGTAATATGAGCCCTTTAAAGGTAAAAATTTATGTAAAATTCTGTGGTGGAGTGGGTCCCTCAGCTGATGGTTTCTATGGAGATGTTATTGCTGTGTTTGGAGTGTTCCACAGTGGCATTAAACACAAATCCCTCTTGTATTAAATAAAATTGCAAATATACCTTTAAAACGTGCATTTGTTCTGTGAGCGGGCCTGCCTCTCCACAGATCTGAGCCGTAACATGGCCCGGTGGGAGCTTTTCTCCATGGAGGTAGATAAGCTGAATGCCGTATTGTGTAACATCCCAGGCAAAGCAATAACATCACTATGGAAACAAGGAGGTATTAGAACTCCAGAGCCAGTAAAGTGATGCAGTGCGTCTTCAATTTCTTTCAATTTTTCCTTTTTTTTTTTGATAATACTGTGAAAATTTTTGCCTCGGTGAATTTGCGCTAACAGAAAAGATGTTTTTTGTTTCGAGTAGACAGTAATTACAGAGATATAAAATAAAGTTAGACAAAATAAATAAAAAATCGACAAATTCAACCACTGAAGTGTGATCTGATCTTGCAAAACTGACAATTAAAGGTGCACTATGTCACTTTTCACCTGCTTGTCTCCTGAAAATGTTATTGCTTTGCCCGGAATGTCTCACAGTATGGCATTAAACTTATCTGTTATTTATTGCAGACATATTTCTCACTGTTCACCTGCTTGTTTCCATGGAGACGGCTAAAGTTTTATGTTATTTTGAGGAACATTTCAGGAAAAACAACAACAAGCTTCATGGAAAAACAAATATTTCAGACCGTCTGCCTAAAAACTTACAAAATAGAGACCGCAAACTAGTGTGTGCACATGTATAAATAATATAAAAGGTACGCCATGGAACTTTTCTGGTGCTTGTCTCTATGGAGATGTCGTACCTAAACATGTTTAACTTACAATTTTTCAATTAGAAGTGTTTTATTTGCTCAAAAATAGCTGGAAAAACATGTATTCTCACTATTAGTGGGGTTAGCTTTCTGTAGATCAGCTTGTCACCTGCTTGTTTCCATGGAAATAGATGTGTTGAAAGCCATACTGTGAAACATTCTAGGCAAAGCAATATGGCACATCCATGGTGGGAGACAATTACCTAAAAAAAGCAACAAAAAAAACACTTTTAAAGCCGGAAAGGGTGTTTAAAAGTACTTACAGATGTGTGGTGTTGAGGGAGATATTTGTAGGGATCAGCTTCACCTCTGGTCCTTGGAGCTGAGAGTGCGAATAGTGTCTCGCCAACCTCGCCAAGAACATCTCAAGTCCACAAACCTGGACCATCTGTAGCATCAGCGTCAAAATCACAAAAACCCCAAACGTCCTCACAAAACTCATGATAACTCCCGTACAGATTTATGTGTTTTTGTTCTTGTTTTTTACATGTACGTACACAGTTCTGCTCATCTAAATATTGCACAGTGGAGTTTGTAGTCCAGATATGGGAGGCTGGAGGTATTTCCTGTAGTAGTGAGCCGGGGGCGTGCGAAGGGCTTTTATGTGGGATGATAAAAGGAGGAGGTCTCTTGGACATTTGGGTTATCGGGTTTTTGTTTGTGTTGAAGTTTAGAGGCTCGACAGGAAGTCACGTTGCGGCGTTCGCAGTATCGGTTTGGCTGGTTTAGTTCTTCTGCAGTCCTGGTTTGGGGTCTTTGCCCAGTCTTCCTCTAGTCCTGGTTTAGTCCCTAGTCACTTTGTATGTCTTGCACATGTGAAGAATTGACAAATAAAGGCTATAAATACTACTACTACTACTACTACTACTACTACTACTACGAATACTACTACGAATACTACTACTACTACGAATACTACGAATACTACTACTATGTAAACCTGGTTTAGTCCTCTTCTAGTCCTGGTTTAGTTCTTCTATGGTTCTTGTTTGGGGTCCTTTTCTAGTCCTGGTTTAGTTCTTCTATGGTTCTTGTTTGGGGTCCTTTTCTAGTCCTGGTTTAGTTCTTCTATGGGTCTTGTTTGGGGTCCTTTTCTAGTCCTGGTATAGTTCTTCTATGGGTCTTGTTTAGGGTCCTTTTCTAGTCCTGGTTTAGTTCTTCTATGGTTCTTGTTTGGGGTCCTTTTCTAGTCCTGGTTTAGTTCTTCTATGGGTCTTGTTTAGGGTCCTTTTCTAGTCCTGGTTTAGTTCTTCTATGGGTCTTGTTTGAGGTCCTTTTCTAGTCCTGGTTTAGTCCCAGTTCAGTTTGGCCTCAGTTAAAGACACATTTTTATTTAAAGCAGGTAAAGCAGTGGTCCAAATTTATTCCTCACTTACCTTAAACATTCTCCTTTATAGTTTAGTTCTGGTTTAGTCCTGGTTTAGTCCTGGTGTAGTCCAGGTTTAGTCCTAGTTTAATCTTGGCGTGGACCTGGTTTAGTCCTGATTTAGTCCTGGTGTAATCCTGATTTAGTTCTGGTTTAATATTGGTGTGGACCTGGTTTATTCCTGGTTTATTCCTGGTGTAGTCCTGGTTTTGTCCCAGTTTAGTCATGTCTAGTCCTGGTTTAGTCCTGGTTTAGTCCTGGTGTAGTTCTGGTATAGTCCTGGTTTTGTCCCAGTTTAGTCATGTCTAGTCCTGGTTTAGTCCTGGTTTAGTCCTGGTTTAGCCCCAGTTTAATCTTGGTGTAGACCTGGTGTAGATCTGGTTTAGTCATGGTCTAGTCCTGGTTTGGTACTGGTTTAGTTGTGGTCTAGTCCTGGTTTAGTCTCAGTTTACTCCCAGTTTAGTCCCAGTTTAGTCCCAGTTTAGTCATGGTGTAGTCCTGTTGTAATCTTGGTCTAGTCCTAGTTTAGTCCTAGTCTTGTCCTGGTCTAGTCCTGGTCTAATGCTGTCTTGGTTTAATCCCTGTTGAGTCTGGTTGGTTTAGTGGTGTTTAGTCCTGGTTTAGTTGTGTTTTAGTCCTGGTTTAGTCCCCGTTTAGTCCCTGTTGAGTCCTGGTTTAGTTGAGGTTTAGTCCTGGTTTAGTTGTGTTTTAGTCCTGGTTTAGTCCCTGTTTTAGTCCTGGTTTAGTCCCTGTTTAGTCCTGGTTTAGTCCCTGTTTTAGTCCTGGTTTAGTCCTGGTTTAGTCCCAGTTTAGTCCTGGTTTAGTCGCATTTTAGTCCTGGTTTTGTTGTGTTTTAGTCCTGGTTTAGTTGTGTTCTAGTCCCTGTTTAGTCCTGGTTTAGTCCCTGTTTTAGTCCTGGTTTAGTTGCGTTTTAGTCCTGGTTTTGTTGTGTTTTAGTCCTGGTTCCTGGTTTAGTCCTGGTTTAGTCCTGGTTTAGTCCATGTTTTAGTCCTGGTTTAGTCCTGGTTTAGTCCTTGTTTTAGTCCTGGTTTAGTCCCTGTTGAATCCTGGTTTAGTTGTGTTTTAGTCCTGGTTTAGTTGTGTTTTAGTCCTGGTTTAGTCCCTGTTTTAGTCCTGGCTTAGTCCCTGTTTAGTCCTGGTTTAGTCCCTGTTTTAGTCCTGGTTTAGTCCTGGTTTAGTCCCAGTTTAGTCCTGGTTTAGTCCTTGTTTAGTCCTGGTTTAGTCCTTGTTTTAGTCCTGGTTTAGTCCTTGTTTTAGTCCTGGTTTAGTCCTTGCTTGAGTCCTGGTTTAGTCTTGGTTTAGTCCTTGTTTTAGTCCTGGTTTAGTCCTGGTTTAGTCCCGGTTTAGTCCGTTGTGTACGAGTGAACGCAGCCTGAGATTGTTGTTGTGAGAAAACTGTCAGGGAGAAAACCTTGGGGCTGACGTAACTAAAACCCGTCAGAAAACTGCTGTGGCGGATTCAAACAGACATAATATATTTATGTTTTATTTGGGTCACTGATACGAATATTATTCAACTGTTGTTTTGTCATTTACGTCACACGTGCATACTTTTCATATCTCTAATGCTTATGAAAATATACCGGATTATTTATAGCAAAGAAACAGCTGCCTTTCCTCCTTGGAGATGCTATAATTTCCAACTTTCCAGAATGCTCCACAGCAACAATAATAATAATACATTTTATTTATAAGGCCCTTTCTGGACACTTAAGGTCGTTTTATAACAACATAAACAAAGTAAATATGATTAAAACATACAGTTAAAAACCTACAGTTAAAGTGGGACAATATTTAATTAATTGATTGTATTTAGTATTGTATTTGCATGATATTATTATGTCATTATATCATTATTATGTTATTATAGCATATTTATCTCCATGGAGAGGAGCTGTGACGCTACCAGGCCAAGTTACAGGCCAGATCTTTGGAGAGGCGACCAACAAATATTAGTTTCTATTGAACTTTTTCACATATTTACAGTGTCAGGTGCATAAATCTGTGTTTAACATTTATATGAAGCATTTTTAGTGTAAAATGTCATGTGGTGCGACCGAGAATAACCTTAAAATTGTTTCATTTTCTAACACATGGTTGGGATATTAATCTAAGTTCTGAGTAATATGAAGTGTGTAGAAACAAACTGTTGGTGTTTCTTTAGATTTTTAATGCATATTGATATTTTCTTTTGCTCCAGTATGACAATCGCCTGCTTGTGTTTAATGAACAAACTACTGCTCTGAAAAATGCAGAAAATGAAGAAATATGCCAAAAGAATCCCGTTCACCCAAGTCGACTTTGTCTGTTATTCAAATTCCTGCTGTTATTAGTCGCACCACATGATGCACGGTCGCACCACATGACATTTTAACACTTTAAGTACAAAAACACGCAGAATAACTCTAAATAATTTCTGAAAAAATGATTTGGTTCCATGGAGGTCAGAGGTGCTACAGAAATGTGGTGAAATATTATGAAATTTGAACCATTTTAACTGAGGAAATTGCAAATGGACAGCGTCATGTCACTGACCCATGTACAGTATATTTATGTTACGTCAAAAATTAAAGCCATACTGTGAAACATTCAGCAAAGGATTAACATTTCCATAGAGATAAGCAAGTTAAAAGTCCTATATGACACAATACTGACTCTTGTGAGCGTTAAGACGTGTTATAATGTTGATACGTCTTCAAAAACATCCCTGGAGTTGTTTTATTTCATTCACACGTTTAACTAATCCTTTGTTATTAGTCTGTCTGTATCTTCAAAGCTCAAAATGCTCCGTTCCACCTTGTGATGTCATGAGGCGGTAGTTTTCAAGTGAACGAAAACATTTTACTTTTAGTTCAGTAGCGATTGCCAATTCCAGGGCTGAAATTATCGAAATGACTCTCGTGAAGGTGCGTGGAGTTTAGAAACACAGCAAAGCACTTCCTGACATCACAAGGTGGAACAGAGTGTTTTCTGTTTGTAATCCAATCCACTTTATTCACATACAGTAGCAGATTTCTCCAACTAACAGTTTCCAAAGTGCTGCACAAATACATAGTAAGAACAACAATAATATAATATAATGATAAAATAATCACTCAGATATAATCATACTAGTCTTAAAACAACAAAACCGGCAAAATGAAAGAAGAGTGAAAAACAGAGAATAGCAATAAATACATGAAAGCAATAAAATAAATAAATAAAAGACACAGAGGAAAACACAACTCACGCGGTGTTAAAAGCCGGAGAATAAAAGTGGGTCTTAAGACGAGACTTAAAACACTATGAACTCTCTCTGGAAGCCTAAATATGCGGCGAGTTTATGCGTTAAACGTGTGTGAATGAAACAAAACAAAACTCCAGGTCTGTTTGTGATGAGGAAACAACATTATAACAGATCAGAAAACAGCGTAATATGGCCCCTTTGAGATTGTAATATTCAAGAAGGTATTCTTATATAATTTTCTTACTTCGAACTACATTATCTGCCAGAGAAGTACGGAAATTGCATTAAATAAGTCTAGTGAATAGCGATGTTGAAAGGGAATTATGTATTAGCTGGAAAAAACGGCCTTGTTAAAACTACAAACAAGATGCTGAAATGAAGTCTTTATACAGTATTTTTTGTAATGTAATTGAGTTGTAATGTAAAAAAAAATACATGACTAGGGAACATTTGCTGTTTAGTCTCATTAAATGTTGTATTTTTGTAAAGAAGTGAGCACACGGCGATAGGGATGGACATAATAGTCTTAAATCCACTATACAAGGACGCTGCATTCACACACACCCACCACTGCGTTTTCAATTGACAGTGTTGCTTTCCATCGATACAAAGCTGGATGATCTAACCCGAAATGAACTTACTTTTTACATTTTAGAAAGAAATATGAAAAAAAAGAAAGCAACCTTGAGCGTTTGATTGGACCACACACCAAAAAACCACAGATTTTCTCCCACACTCGAGCAGACAGAAGGACAGCGGTTGTGTAGACAGATAACACAGGTGCACAGAGGAGTGGAGAGGTGAAAAAAGTGAAGTTTTAGAGCATATTTTTGGGCCAGATATAAGTTTGTGGATTCATCTGTTGCACCTGCAGAGGGGGAGGCGGGGATGGTTTTGTAAAGGAAAACGCAGCTGCCCGATCAGGACAAGAAGATAAGAAATATGATGCATAATGTGGGGCTGTTTTTGAGCGCTTATGTTATTTGTTTATTAAAAAAGTAAGATACAATACAGAAAATATTAGCAAAAATGTCTTAATAAATAACAATATTAAAGGTACGCTCTTAAGTGACTTTTCTGGTGGACAATATGCCAGCTGCTTGTGTTTTTGGAGATCTTAAAGTTTTCTTCTGTCTAATTTAATTTAATTGATTTGTTTATTATAGACTGCGGCTGCCGCGCTGCTCCACTGAGAGACACAGGAAATCTTTCCTGCCTGTCGCCATCAAACTGTTGAACGCTGCACTTTAACTCACAAACTACTCAATCCTTTTCATCCTATTCCCTGCTCACACATGTATATAGTCATAAATATGTCACTGATGTAAATAATTTCCCAGAGAGAGCTATTTTATCTTTTATCTTATTGTATTTAGCTTATTTTGTAACTTGTTCGATGTACATGCTCTTGGTCGGTGGCATCTGTAACAAAGAAAATTTCCCCTCGGGGATGAATAAAAGTAATTCTGATTCTGATTCTGATTCTGATTCTGATTCTGATTCTGATTATTTGATTGGGACAATGCATGTTAATGAACAGACAGGACAAAATGCATGAATCCTGGAAAATTCAGTCTCCAGTTTCCATCCTTAGTCCCACGGTTCAGGGTCACAGGGGTCAAAACTACATCAGGAACATTCAGTAAAACAGTAAAATTTACATTAAACAATGATCAGACCCTATAAACAATTTCCCAGACTCACCAACTGCACAATCACACAGAAAACCACACAATTCATAGTCACTTTTACACAAAACTCCATTAACATTCACTCAGCTCAGTGTCCACACTCCACAGGCAACTAACACATTCCTGTCAGTCTACAAAGGTCCATAAGAGACACACAGCATGAGTCTAAGCATGGACTCGCTGACTTCCATCACCCCAGACACTTCCTCAAGCTCCTCTAGGGGGGACCCGAGGTAAAGCCCTGCACGGGTCTGATTTTGGCAAACCGCACCCGCCCGTACCCGTCATACCTCAATTCGCACCCGACCCGTTTTCCGACAGAACTGAAATAAAATTCTGCACCCGATCTGACCCGCTAATAATACACACCTACACTTGAACTGCACCCGAATGAAAATCAGTCCGAGAGCCAAAAAAGAGCCACGACTTTGTACTCTGTGTTTGCTAATTTTCTTTTCAGTTCCTCAGGAGTCATTGGGAACTGCAGGACATCGCATCTGTGGTTGAAAAGTGGCAGAGATTTCTGGGAATGTGCACGTGCAGCAAAAACATGGATTTTACGTCTATTCATCTTGTAAAAACAACAGCATTTTTGCATTTCACTAAAATACAGTCCTGTTTTTAGTTCGCACATGATGTTTTGTAAACCGCAGATTAGACCCGCGCTCTGCTGCGCCCAACCCGACCCGAACCCGACACAGCACAACATTTTACACCCGTTTCATTCAAATTTGCGGTTCACCCATTGGGCATCCGCGCAGGACATAGACACAGACATAGTCCTCCTCTCCCGGTGGGACATACCCGAAACTGCCCCCAGGAAGGCGTCCAGGAGACATTCAGAACAGATGCCCTCCCCTCAGCTGCGCCTCTCCATGTGGAGGAACAGCAGCTCTACTCCAAGCACCCAGCCACTCTGCGGAGGAAAGTCATTTTAACCGCTTGTTTCTGCCATTTTTTCCTTTGGGTCATTACCCAGAGCTCATGACCACAGACAGATCGAGAGTTTTACTTTTGGGCTCAGCTCCTTTTTCAGTCCGATACACTGATCGCATCACTGCCCTGTGGTCCTCAAACCGGACCCCCTTTGGCCCCTGACTGTGCCTACAAATTCTGTCCATTGAGCATCTGCATATAAGTATAGAATATAGAGTAAAGGACCTTGAATGTCCATTAAAATGTTAAAGCTTTGTCTTGAATGTTCCACAGTATTGCATTAAACGTGTCTAACTTGCGTTCACTCAACTACACTGATGTGACCTGTAATTTGGTTTGATGGCGTCACCTGTTTGCGTCCATGGAAACAGATAAGTCATTAAAGTCATACTGTGGAACATCACCAAAGAAATAACACTTCCTTCGAGATAAGCGGGGGAAATACAGCTGCCTAATCGGAGAGATAAGAAATGTAAACTATGAAGAGGTGCTGTTTTTGTGAATGAAAGCTCATGTTATGTTTAAAAAAAAAAAAAAGGAAAAAATACAAAAAATATTAGAAAAACTACCTAAAAATTGTACATTAACAAAACAATAAAATAATAAAAGCAGGGCACGATAAAATGAATGAATGAATAATTTTAAGTTTATTTAGATATTTCCTATTAACATCGGTTTGATCCTCTTCTAGTCCTTTAGTCTTGGTCTAGTCCTTAACCTTAGTTCTCTTCTGGTCCTGGTTTGGTCCTAGTTTGGTCCTTTATGTGTACCTAGTTTCTTAGGCTTGTAGTCCTGGTTTAGTCCTGGTCTAGTCCCAGTTTTAATCCTGTTTTTTCCTGGTCTATTTCTGGTTTACTTCAAATATAATAATAAAACTACAGGAAAAAAAACAAACATTAAATTTATATATTTCCATATATTAACATATTCCTTGCTTATTTTATCTCGGGTGAGATGTTATTCACGGTGATGTTTTGCTGGAATGTTCCACAGTATGGCATTAAACATATCAAGTGAAAATTAATTGAATCACAGGTGGGTGTTTTTATTGCTGAAAAATACTTTGAAAAACATGTATTCTCAGTGTGAGCGGGGTCTCCTCTCCGCAGATCTGACCTGTCCTGGCCTCACCACCTGCTTGTACCATATTGGGGAACATTCCAGGCACAGCAATAACATCTCCCTGGAGACGAGCAGATGGCGCTATCACTGCTGGGCTAAAGTTTTATAGCAGGAAAATGTTGAAAATTCTGAAAGTTTAAAGTTGAATTTTTCTTACTTTTCTGATGAAGGACCTGCTACCTGCTTGTCTCCATGGAGATGTTTCTGCTTTGAATGTTCCAAAGTACAGCATTAAACTTGAACGCGAGGAAATGACGACACTGGGGCAAGTTACGGCTCAGATCTGTGGAGAGGCGACCCTACTTATCGCAAAAACGAAGCAGTTTTAGCATCAGAAACCGCTGTATAATTCTACACCAACACTCTATTAATTTAATGCCGTACTGTGGAACACTCCAGGTAAAGTAATAACGTATCCACGGCAACAAGCAGGCGGACCACGCACCAGAAATGTTCCAAAGTGCACCTTTAAAATAACTGCGTATATCTATTTGACCGTGACAACCAATTTGAACTAAATTTCCTTCCTTCTTGTCCCATTTCTTGTTTTAATTTTGTATTTATTTATTTTATTTTTTATTTTTTTGGAGGAAAATCTGGTCACGGACACGACGCAGCTACAAAATCCCTCCTCATCTCTGGAGCACAAACTGTTCAACAAAATGTCCGGAAGAAATTGAGAAACAAAAACAGAAAAGCAAAAAAAGGGAAAAAAAACAACAACATGGCAACGTGGATCTGTGGCCGTTCTTCTGTGTTGCCATGTTACACCTGAGAACTAAACTTTGTACAGACTCAGGCTTTTTTTTTTCTTTTCATCTCAGAAAAAAAAACAGAAACTCTACAGAGACCAGAGAGTTGCACTTCAAATAACTGCTCTGCGTCTTGTGGCCCAGTTTAAACAAGTGGAGCTGAACAGAGGAGTGTAGCGACGGGCAGAGCGGCTCTTTTCAAAGATTTGGTTCCCAGTGACTCCCAAACGGCTCTCTACGCCCGGTGTTGTCAGATCTAAGAAGTTAAGCCGAGTTAGGCCTGGTTATTACTCGGGTGGGGAGACCGCAGGGGTTTTAGTGAAGCAGGAGCGGCTCAACTGCAAACTCTTGGGTCCTTAGGCAAGACACTTCACACTTCAGTAAGAATGTGTGAGTGTCGGTCAAAGGAGACAATTTTATGAACGTAAAAATTAGGAATAGATAAACTTTTGCGTAGTTAAAGATATCATCCGTAACTTGACTAGCCGCCCTGCCCCACACTTCACCACTAGAGGCTGTCTACATTACTGCTGCCTGATAATGTGTCAGCTTTGGCCTGACAGAAGAAGAGCAGAGAACAGGTGAGAAGAGGTTTTACATGTGCAGTCTACTGGTGAAAAAAACGTACAGATAGTAGCTTTAAAGTGATAGCTCAGGGTTTTTGACATGAATCTGTACGTCCCCGTCAGCAATGTCGTGCGTCAACATTGACTTACCTCCCGACAGATTCCGGTGAGACGAGTTCTTCCCCGGTTTCGGTGCTGACAAAAGTGTCCGGAAAGTTGGCTGGGGTCACAAAAATAAAGCGTTTTTCTTCTCAAAACAATAGGTGTTCAAAAGAGAGATACATTTGCGCCACAAAACCGTTGTCTACGAAAAAGTCAGACCTCATAATCGCTTAGTACTATTTTCTCTCCGGTCACATCACTGCGCGCTGCCGCTAACGGTTTTGTGATGCAAATGTATCACTCTTTAAACACATATTGTTTTGAGAAGAAAAACTCTATTTTCATGACAACTTGCCGGACAGTTTCGTCAGCAGCGAAACCGGGGCAGAACTCGGCTCACCGGACGCTGTCGGGAGGTAAGTCAGTGTTGATGCGACACTGCGGACGGGGATGACATGAGTCAAAAAACCCAACTATCCCTTTAAAGTTGCCTGGCAAATCCAGACTGAAATCTCTCTAAAGTTTTTATACAGATCGATGTCAGTCTGGACCCGCAGCCTACGTCGCACCTCAGACGTGATCGTGCAAACAGTTTTGTTTTGTCAGTGACGCAGTGAAACAAAGGAGCTCACTGTTCACTTATCATTTACAAATAAAAACTAAACTATTTCACCTCAGATTGACAGATTTTTGTATTTTCCACTTTGCAGGAAAGGCTTTCAGGTATGTACTGCATGTGTGTAAGCATGTATGTATGTAGGTCTGTGTGTATGTATTTGAAGTGTAGGTGAGTGAATGCATATGTACACATTTGTATAATGGTGTAATTTTGAATTTTGCACACTGAACACTGTTTTCTGTCATTTTTACCACTGTATATTTCTGTCAATCACTGTATATTGTTGTAATCTTGTAAATATGGGTATATTTTAAGTTCACTGCTAAGTGCTAAGTGACACGGATGTGATTTTGCACTTTAAACATCAATAAACTTAATAATTATCTTTATTTTTTTCCAATATGTACGAACAATGTGTGTTTCTGACTGGTTAATCCGACTGTCAGTCACGTTTTCCCCTCTGAACTTGGGGAGATTCACCCAGACTCACATCTTCATAAAGTCTCAGGCAACCTTTAAAATACTTTTTGAGATATGGAGTTTTATTTGATTTTTCTCAGTTTCTCATTTGTTTGTTTGTTCACCCGGCCTTTTCCACACCAGCTCTCTGAAAACATACACAAACCTGCAATTTAACCCGCAGATCTTAAACAACCGACGCAGGGCTCACTTGGGTAATATTTTATTTACTCAGTAATCTTCAAAACTATTTTTCATAATAAATTTCCACTTTATGTTCATCAAAGAACCGTAACAATAAAAATAAAAGGAAATACTGTAGAAAAATTGTACATATAGAAAATAAACATGGTTAATGAAAAACACCTAGAGATGTAAAACTTCCACTTTGACACAACCTCCATTTGTTCCAACACAAGAGAAAAAAATCCAGAGGAGACATTTAGGGCAAAGGAAGTCCGAAAACAGGAATAAGTTTAGTTTTTCATGACGTTAAACTCTGAAAAGCTCACTCACAGCTGTCCCTTGTAGGCTTGTCTCTCCAGTCCGATTTCGCATGCATTCAATTGGTTTCGTCTCTTGGAAGAACAAAAAACGGGGGACTTCTTTTGTTCAAGTCATGGCACAGTTTTTGTATTGATTAGTTATTTATGCAGCTACAATTAGCAAGAGTCAACACTTTAAAAAATGTCCAAGGAACAACAGAAAAACGAAGCCCATAGGAAAACCATACATGTCCGTCGGCAAAGGTGTCGATAAAGTTTGAAATATTGAACTCAGAGCAACTCAGGTTTATAGCCAACCAGTGGAGTTTTCATTTAGCCGTTTCACAATAAAGACACATTTGATCATTTTATTTCACTTTTTTGTCCCTTTTACAAACGTCGTAATCATGGGTTCGAACTTCCTGTTATATCCAACATTTTGAAGACTTTACCCATTCAAAAAGCATGTTTTTTTTGTTAATTACTATGGCAACGGTCCAACTTTTTCATTATTCTGAAACCCATGGATAGGCTATGGTTGTGTTCACACTTGTCCCAGTCGAGTCCTGGTTTAGTCCAAATGTAGACTTGGTTTAGTCCTGGTCTAGTCCTGGTTTAGTCCGGGTCATGTTTGATAGGATGTTTTGTTAGTTACTATGGCAACTACAATCCTAATTTGTCATAATTCTTTCGGAAATTCACGGTTGTGTTCACGCTTGTCCCAGTCGAGTCCTGGTTTAAGTCTCATATAGACTTGGTTTGGTCCTGGTCTAGTCGTGGTTTAGTCCGGGTCATGTTTGAGGACTTTTCCAGATTCAAAAGATAAAATATTTTGTTAATTACTATGGCAACAGTCATGATTTTTCATAATTCTGTCTGAAACCCAGGGATAGGCTAAGGTTTTGTTCACACTTGTCCCCGTTGAGTCCTGGTTTGAGCCTGTTTTAGTCCTGATGTAGACTTGGTTTTGTCCTGGTCTAGTCCTAGTTTAGTCCTGGTCTAGTCCTGGTTTAGTCCGGGTTATTTTTGAGGACTTTTTCCCATTCAAAAGATAGGATATTTTCTTAGTTACTATAGCAACGCTCTTAACTGTTCATAAATCTTCCTGAAACCCATGGATAAGGTAGTCCTGGTCTAGTCCTGGGTTAGTCCTGGTCTCCTGGTCTAGTCCAAGTGTAGTCCTGGTTTAGTTCCCGTTTAGTCCCATTTTTAGTGTGAACCGAGCCTTGAAACTTTAAAATACGACCCAACCTTTAAAAATCACACTTTCGTTTTGCCCTGTGCTACAAAGATGCCAAAAGGTTAATGAGGATAATACAAGATCGTTTATTGCGATGTCACCGAGTCCGTCTTCTCTTAATGACAGCGAAAGGTTAACGAGAATTTGAGTTTTTAATCAAATCTCGGGCAAATTACAAGTTTGCGCGCTAATGTAATTCTTGTACTAAACGGAAAACATCGCCACAATCAAACCCCGATTGCTTGAAAGTTTCCAATTTGTCACGCTTAAGAAATGTTGTGCTCAAAGAAAATTAGCAAACAACTTGTTCTTAAGCTGATTAAAGTCCAAATTGCACTGACTTTTCACAAAATAGTTAATCGCTACGGCAACAGTCGTATTATTTTTATTGTATTATACATGAATATGTTTGAAATCATGTACTTAGTAGTGTAATAAGACATTCACGGGTTTCATCTTCCTGTTATTTGAATTTTCTCAGATTTTTTGAGAATTTTTCGCAAAATCGTTAATCGCTATGGCAACAGTCCTATGTTTTTATTGTATTGTACATGAATATATTTGAAATCATTTACTTAGCAGCGTAATGAGACATTCACGGGTTTTAACATCCTGGTATTTGCATTTTCTCTAATTTTTTAGGGCTTTTCACAAAATTGTTAATCGCCATGGCAACCGTCATATTTTTGAGTGTACAGGAATACATTTGAAATCCCATATTTACTAGTATAGTAAGATATTCACAGGTTTCATCTTCCTGTTATTTGAATTTTCTCGAATTTTTGGAGAATTTTTCGCAAAATCGTTCATCGCTATGGCAACAATCATATATTTTCCTCTCTATGAAACCCATGGAAAGCTACAAGTCAAACAAAATAGGACTTTCTCTCTTTGTAATCTGTTAGCTATGTCAAAACAACATAGACTTAATGGTGGATTTAAAGATATTTTTGACCATTTTGTATATTTAAACGCAGAATTTGCTGTTTCGCGTTGCTTTTTGTTGGTTTCCAGTGACTTTACTCAGAGATAAATTAGATTATTAACTACAGTCAGTGTTGTGCAGCTTGTTAATCCTCTTGGCTCTTGATAAGCTTTGATAGCGCAGGGCCTGGTTACACAACATTACATCACTCGCTCAACTCCATTTCACCTTTTTGTCCCATTCCTCTGCGCAGAACCATACTTCCTGTTACACTCCACTCTTCCAGCACAATTTAAACACCATTTTGACATTATAATCACTCATGTTTTCACCTCCATTGGCTACAAACCATGTTAAGTTGTTCGGGAATTGTAAGTTTCGAAGTTTTTTGTATAAACCACACGAGTAAGATAATTCACGTGCATTGGACCCCTCCCTCCCCAAGTTCTTCAATGTTCTCCGGTATTTTTGCCATAACAACGAAATGGTCTTTTCCGCCATTTTGCCATTCTCTTCTCGCATTGTCACCAAAGTCCGAAGTCGGCATAGTCTCTCAAAATGGCCGCAACCGTTCACTCTTCGTTGATTGTTTTATTTTAACATTTAAGATATGTGGTGTATGCGTGTGCTTGGTGTCTGTAGGTAGCATAATAAGTCTTTCAAGGTCCTATTTTTGTACGTTTTCACCGTCCTCTCTTCGTAGGTGCTTTTTTATCGCGTTCAAACCGTGATTTCGGGTTCGAACGAGCTCGGAAGTCTACCAAATTGTCCAGACAACGCGAAGGAGATGTTGTGTCTTGCTCGGTTTTGTGGTCCCTCCTTCGTAGCCGAGTTTGGTGCTTTTTGAAACTGGAATGAAGTAATTATAATAAAACCGATCTCTACTGTTGTACATAGAGAATCTCATTGGTAGATACTGTACAATGGTCCTTTGTCACTTTGTTCGTGTGCCTCGATGTGTGCTTCGGTGTTATGCGCTTTGAAATGTGCTTGGGCGATGTTTGTGCTTGCGTTTCCGAGTAAACTTCGTGTAATTCTGTGTATGTTCGGATATAACTATTTATGTACATATACCATTAATATATAAATCTCCCAGTTTTCAAACGTAATACTCCTTATCCTTATTTTTCTTGTTTTTCGAGATTTTGGCGATGCCCAGCGGTTTGTCCTTGGCGCTACCGTTGGGCTGGGTGGCAGAGTTGCTAATGTAGTTACGGCTCTCGTCCACGTGGTAGGAGCCCTCGTCGCGGTTACGGTACTTGTACATGGCGTAGAGGAGGATGAGGATGCACAGCGCCGCCGCCGCCACGATCCCGACGACCATCCCCGTGGTGCTGCTGCTCTCCCTCACCTCGCCGACCGGACCCGTGAAGACTTTGACCTCGGGCAGGGGAGGGCGCGCTGCGGAGACAAGCAAAAAAAGATTGTAATTTATGTTTTTTTTTTGCTACTTTAAAGGTGTATTGTGTAACTTTTCTGGCGGAGGTCCGTCAAATGCTTTTCTACACCTTTTTATCTTCATGGAGACCAAACCAGACCATTCAGAATGCCCGATTTTCTAGGTATTTTTGAGCTATAAAACCACTTGTAGTTTAATAAATGTAACCTAGATCTGTTTAAAGTCATACTGTGGAACATTCCAGCCAGAGCAATGACATATCCATAGAAACAGCAGGTGTTTCTGTGACTATTCCACCTAAAAAGTGACCTAATTCATGCCTATATTGTGCAAAATTGACTCTTGTGAGCTTTAATCCATGTTAAAATGTTGTTACCTCCTCGAAAACATACCTGGAGTTGTGTTTTGTTTCATTCTTGTGCGTTTTGTTTCATGTTTACGTCTCCAGACATCTCGAAATGCTCTGTTCCACCTTGTGATGTCATGAAGCTGTAGTTTACAAGTGAACAGCTCCTTTTACCTTTTGTTCAGTAGAGCCTGGCAATTCCTGGTATGAAATCATCCAAATAATTGTAGTGAAGGTGTGTGGAGCTTAAAAACACAGTGGAGCACTTCCTGTTTCACCACATGACATCACAAAGTGTTTTCCGTGAGAGAAGAACTAAATGTAGCCTAAATATGCAGGGTTTTGTGTTAAACATGTGTGAATGAAACAAAACGCAACTCCAGGTCTGTTTGTGATGAGGAAACAACATTACAGTATAACATAGATGAGAAAACAGTGTAATATAGGCCCTTTAATTAACAACAAGTAGCCCTTTAATTAACAACAAGTAGCATGCTAACCGTGCACTAACTGTGGACAATAACATGCTTTGTAATAAAACACTGACAGTACACAGCATTTTGTAATTCGAATCTTATTATCAGCGTTTTATTTTTCGCTCTGTGTTATATTGTAATCTCAGCGACAGTGTTCAAGTAATTTCCCTTGTGGATTAATTAAATTTGTCCAAGTCGACTGATATTAAAACTGAAACTGCTTAGAAAGTAAAGGCGCATTTGAACAAGTATGAATACTGAACCAAAAAATCACAAAAATCACAGTTCTTAGTAGTTTTAGAAGACTATATGGTAACTAGAGGTGCACCGATACCACTTTTTTGAAAACCGATACGAGTATGAGTACAATCATTTCTGTACTTTACCAATACTTTACTAATCTTACAAATACTGAACCAAAAAATCACAAAAATCACAGTTCTTAGTAGTTTTAGAAGACTATATGGTAACTAGAGGTGCACCGATACCACTTTTTTGAAAACCGATACGAGTATGAGTACAATCATTTCTGTACTTTACCAATACTTTACTAATCTTACAAATGCGCAAAAAATATATATTTAACAAACCAGGAAAAATACAAATAACCATGATATTACCTCTACACACCAGGTTGTGTCCCTAAGAAGAACTTTGAACTTTTCTTTCAAAATTTCAGAAACACAATTTCATTTTTTCATATGTGAATATGAAAATGTAACAATAAACATTTTGAATCTTGATTATAATGTGTTTAATGTAGCTTTGCCACATTTGTTTATGTTTTTACAGAAACAAAAGTTAAAACCGCATGGCTCATTTGCATACAGTATAAGCGCTGATGTGTTCAGCTTCTTTCAGATTAAAGGACACGTCTCAGTGGAATATGAGTGTTCTTCCTGTGACAGAGGATGTTCTGCTGATGGTGAGTCTGTTCTGTGCGTATGTCCCGTTGGAGATGGTTCATGTTAAACTTTTCACAGATCGTACGAGTGCAGCGGCTTTTTCACTGAGGTCGCTACAGTTGCTTTATTTATGTTGCTCTGGTTTCTCACAACCGGGATACTGAAACCGGGAAACTGCGGAATGTGTCGTGTAATAGTGGTATTGGTGCATTGGGGCAAATGTTTAACGAGTACGAGTACATTATGGAAATATCGGGCCAATACCTGACACCAGTATCAGTACCAGTGCATCCCCAATGGTAACATTAAAGATAGACTTTGCAGCTTTTTGGTTGTGGGTCCGTCACCTGCTCGTTTCTATCAATATGTCATTGCTCTGTCTGGAATGTTCCACAGTACGAGTGTATAAGAGTAGAAAGGAGTCAGCATAGAAAAAAAGAAAACACTGAATGAGAGGCTGTGTCCAAACTTGTGGCGGACAGTGTGTGTCCTCTTTATGAAGGATAAGGCACCGACAGCCCAGGGACAGTGGCGACCGCGGCGTCTTTTACACTTTTTAATGTACAGGCCACATACGGGTCCTTCAAAGGCGCACTGTGTAACTTTTCTGGTAGAGGACACGTCAAATCCTTGTCTCCATAGAGATGTTATTGCTTCATCTGAGTCAGAATACCTATATGTATGTAAATTAAACAGCTCTAGTTTACATTTATTCAGTTACAGGTGGTTTTATAGCTCGAAAATACCTAGAAAAACAGGCATTCTGACTGTGTAACTTGGTCTTCATGAAGATTGAAACGTTTAATACCACGTGAAACATTCCAGACAAAGCAATAACATCTAAACGGAGAAAAGCATTTGGCAGATTTGCATCTTTAAGGAAACTACTATTATTTTGTGTTGACAGTTGCATCCTATTGTCTAAAATACAAGTCTAAAATGTCACTCTCAATCATATAAACATTGGTATTATTTTCCTTAGTGTAGAAAGCAAATTATATAAGGCTGTTATTAATCAAATTTTAATTAAAACCAGGATTAATTAGCTTCTATAGTGAGTGATCAACAGCCAAATGGACTATTAATATTGTTTTAGTGTTAAATTACATATTATTTTTTATTATTTCTATACAGAGAAGAGAAGTAATAGTCAAAGCCATTTTCTGTTTTAATAAGAAAGAATAAAACGTATTTGAAAGTCACTGTTGATTAATACCAGCCCTTCACTTATATAACTTACCCACTATATTAAAAGTGTGTAACTTTTCTTGAGCTATAAAACCACCTGTAATTGAATAAACATAAATTAGAGCTGTTTAATGTCACACTGTGGGACATTCTAAGCAGAGAAATTTGTAAAAACGAGCAAAAGTTACACAGTGCAGCTTTAAATTGCCTTGATATTAAATGTCTATATTATTTATAGTCAGGGAAGTAAAACTGAGAATCATTTTCTGCTTTAATAAGAAAGAATAAAATGTAATTGAACACCAGCATTGATTAATACCAGCACTTCACTGACTGTACAACCCACTCACGATATTAAAGGTGCATTCTGTAACTTTTCTGGTAGTGCTTTTCTCAGAACGCCTGTTTTTCTAGATATTTTTGAGCTATAAAACCACCTGTAATTGAATAAATATAAGTTAAAGCTCTTTCTAAACAGAAAAATCATAAAAACAAGCAAAAGTTACACAATGCACCTTTAAATTGCCTTGATATTAAATGTCTATATTATTTATAGTCAGGGAAGTAAAACTGAGAATAATTTTCTGCTTTAATAAGAAGGAATAAAATGTAATTGGACACCAGCATTGATTAATACCATTAATACCAGCCCTTCACTTATAACTCACTCACTATTTTAAATTATGTACTGTAGAAGTGCGATATTTAAGGCCTAATATATATATAATAAACTAAACTTAAAGGTGCATTGTGTAACTTTTCGCCTGCTTGTCTCCATGGCGATGTTATTGCTTTGTCTAGAATGACCTGTGGAGAGGCAACCCTGTTCACAGAGAGAATTACTGTATTTTTTAGCAATAGAAATGCGCATAATGAATCAATATTGGTCGTTAAATGTTTAAAAGGCAAAGCAACAACATCTCCATGGCGACAAGGAGGTGACGGACCCGCACCAGAAAAGTTGCGCAGTGCAGCTTTAACACAAACACGATCTTCCGCGCGATACTTCCTCCGCAGCAGTAACGCCGACGGAGAGTTTGGTGACGGAGGGGATCTCGGTATCTGCTCCTCGGACATTTTTGTCGTCTTTCCATCTTGGACTCTGGTCGCGAGTGTTTTCTACAGCGCAGAGGAAACTGTACAGAGGGCCAGAAAAATACTGAAACGCCAAATCCACTAAAATACGCACGCCCACACTTGGACGGGCTGTAACAGAGTCAGGCAGTGCACAGGCTCCCGCACGAAAACATTGTGGCACTTTACAGGGATATTCTTAGGCAAATCTGTGGGGAGTGTTAAATTAGAAAGGGGTGAAACGGGCCGTGAATGTGCAAAATCTATGTTTATTTAAACGTTTATCTAAATGTGCGAGACGGATTTCTAAAACATATTGTGATAAATGCGAAAATAATGAACTGTCATCTTGTATTGGGTATTTTTTAGATTGTGGATAAAGGCCGATGATGCAGTATTTTCTGATCTATGTTATAAACGAGGTCTAAACAAGGACTAACTAGGCTAAACTAGGTCTAAACTAGGACTAAACTAGGTCTAAACCAGGACTAAACTAGGTCTAAACCAGGGCTAAACCAGGTCTAAACTAGGACTAAACCAGGTCTAAACCAGGTCTAAACTAGGTCTAAACCAGGTCTAAACTAGGACTAAACCAGGTCTAAACCAGGTCTAAACCAGGTCTAAACCAGGACTTAACCAGGTCTAAACCAGATCTAAATCAGGACTAAACTAGTTCCAAACAAGGTCTAAACCAGGTCTAAACTAGATCTAAACCAGGACTAAACCAGGTCTAAACCAGGACTAAACTAGATCTAAACAAGGACTAAACTAGTTCTAAACAAGGTCTAAACCAGGTCTCACACTAAACCAGGACAAAACTAGGTCTAAACAAGGACTAAACTAGGTCCACACCAGGACTAAACTAGGTCTAAAACAAAACTAAACTAGGTCTAAATAAGGACTAAACTAGGTCTAAACAAGGACTAAACTAGGTCTAAACAAGGATTAAACTAGGTTTAAACCAGGACTAAACTAGTTCTAAACCAGGACTAAACTAGATCTAAACAGGAACTAAACTAGGCCTAAACCAGAACTAAACTAGGTTTAAACAAAGTCTAAACCAGGTCTAAAATGGAATAAACTAGGTCCAAACAAAGACTAAACTAGGTCTAAACAGGGACTAAACTAGGTCTACACCAGGACTCAACTAGATCTACATCAGGACTCAACTAGGTCTAAAACAGAAGTAAACTAGGTCTAAACTAAGACTAACCCAGGTCTAAACTAGCACAGGGCTCTACAGTGCGCCCATTTCACTCGCATTTGCGAGTAAATATTTCGTCGTGCGAATGAGGAAAATAAAACAGTCGCACCTGTGCGAGTGCTTCTGCAGCAGAATAAGGAGCTGCGCACAGACGTAACGTGACAAGTTAAAGTTCTAAATGTGTCAAACATTAGGGGCACACTCACACTAGGACTGTGGAACCTGCCCAAGCCTGGATCGCCCCTAAAGCGCGGCACGCAGGCCCAGCGCGAGCACAACCGAACCGTGCCCGGGCACGACACCTCCAACCGCGCACGACCCCAACATACGAGCTCCACGTGTGGCCGATATCACTGATACGAACAAACTCCGCTTCAAAACACCCACGCCCCCTTAAACGAGGAGCGGCACCGCAGCAGCACCCACACCTGTCCCACACAGTAGACACCCCCACACCGCTGGACTTCCTCCTCCGCTAAAGCGAGAGCTCTGTCTTGGTCTTGTCTCGGACTCGAGCGCATTTGAACTCGGTATCGTCACGGATTCAAGGTCTGAATAATGAGTGTGGTCATTTTTCATTACTTGCGGCACCGCCAGTGTGCGGCTTGTCCACAGCGCCACCCTCGTGTACCAGTGTGTATCACAGGGCAGGTTAAACATCCCACCTGTCCATCCGGCTCGTCAAATACGCCAATACTAATTTTATGTCAGTGTCCGCAGAGAGCAGAGCTACAGCACAGAGCAGGTGATATGTGGGCTGAAGTTTGCCTAATAAAATGCCAAATTAATCTGTCACAATGTGCGTTTGGTTTGGTAAATGTGCAGAGGCTAAAAAACACTTTAAAACCACTAAGAGAATGTAACTCCAGTTAGGAATTTGAAAATACAGGTTTAAAAATCCTGCACACTTTTTACACTTTGAAGCAGTTTTGTGTAAAGTGCCAGTGGAAGTTCTCTTAAAGAAGAGGTTCTCAAACTGTGGGTGAAGGTCCAAAAAGGGCCACAGAGTGTTTCAGTGCAGTACAGTTTGTTTGGCTTATTTTAAGTCTAAATATTAATCAGATAAAATGAAGGTATATTTATAAAAACATTGCGATCATGCAGGAAAAGTACAGTCATAATTCTTTTGTTTTTTGTATTAAATTTATTCAGGGTTGATGTTGGTGTGCGTAAGTTCTGCACTGTAATAATCGTTCAAAACGAAAACCTACTTGTGCCCCCATTTTTTTTCTGTGCTCCTAAAATTTTTAACTTAGGAGCACATGTGCTCCTGAATAAAAAAGTTAGCGTAGAGCCCTGACTAGGACTAAACCAGCTCTAAACCAGGACTAATCTTAGACTAACCCAGGACTAGAGGAGGTCTAAATCACCTCTTATAGATACTGCAGGTTTGGAAATGCTCTGACCCAGTTTAACAAACCATATTTCCTGTCCCATTCTTCCTTTTACATTTCTTTTCTTACTCGTGTTTGTACAAATATCTCACATCACATTTTTAAAATCTCCCTCCACATTTGAAACAAGAGCGTCCATATTTTCCCCAGTGAAATCCTTCGTCATTGTCATTTAAATAACAGCTAAATGTCATCAGAGCATCAGCCTGAATAGTAATGGATGAGGCAAAGAGCAAAGAGTTTTATATTCTGCTACCAACTCCGTCATTTAAAGGCACATCATGGAACTTTTCTGGAGGAGCATCTGCCGCCTGCTCGTCTCCGTGGAGATGTTACTGCTTTGCCTACATGTTCCACAGTATAGCTTTAAACTGACCTATTTTGCATTTACTCAATCAGGTGTTTTATTGCAAAGAAAAAATACCTGCTTGTTTCCGTGGAAATAGATGCGTTTAATGCCATACTGTGGAATATTCTAACCAAAGAAATAACACCTGCACTGACACAGGCAGGTGGTGCTTCCTTTACAAGAAAAGTTACACAGTGCACCTTTATGTAAGTGTGTTTTTTATGATCACTACGGCAACCAAATCAGGATCAAATTTGAGGTGTGTTTTATTTTAAAATAAAACCCAGAACTAAACCAGGACTAAAGCAGGACTACACCAGGACTAGACCACACCTAAACTAAGGCAGGACTAGATCAGAATCAAACCAGGACTAAACCAAGCCTAGACCAGAACTAAAAAAGGACCAAACTTGGACCAGACCAGGACTAAACCCAGACTAAACCAGGACTAAACCAGTACTAAAATAGGACTAGACCAGGACTAGACCAGGACTAGAACAGAACTAAAGCAGGACTAGACCAGAACTAAACCAGGACTAAACCAGGACTAAACCAGGACTAAACCAGGACTAAACCAAGACTAAAATAGGACTAGACCAGGACTAAACTCAGACTAAACCAGGACTAAACCAATACTAAAATAGGACTAGACCAGGACTAGAACAGAACTAAAGCAGGACTAGACCAGAACTAAACCAGGACTAGACCAGGACTAAACCAAGACTAAACCAGGACTAGAACAGAACCAAAGCAGGACTAGACCAGGACTAAACCAAGACTACACCCAAACTAAACCAGAACTAAATCAGGATTGAACCAGAACCAAACTAGAATTAAACCAGGACTAGACCAGAACTAAACCGGGATTAAACCAGGACTAAACTAAGATTACTAGACCAAAACTAAAACAGAACCAAAGCAGGACTAGACCAGAACTAAACCAGGACTAGACCAGAACAAAACCAGGACTAAACTAGGACTAAATCAGGACTAGACCAGAAATGAATCTGGATCAGACCAGGACTAAACCAGGACTAGAACAGAACCAAACCAGAACTAGACCAAAAGCAAACCAGAACTCGACCAGGACTAGCCCAGAACCAAACCAGGTCTAGCTCAGAACCAAACCAGGACTAGCCCAGAACCAAACCACGTCTCCACGAGGACCAAACCCACACATTTGTTTTTCTGTCGTCCTAATGACTCGCACAGAGTAACAGCCTTGAAAGCGTTTTATTAATTGCACTTCACAGTGAGGGAGCGAGGAAAGGAAGGAAGGAGTGAGGGAATGAAGGAGGGAAGGAGAGAGCGAGGAGGAAGGGAGTGAGGGAGTGGGCGGAGAGCTGCTGGGGCCAAACACAATGGATCATCATGACAAATTATTTGACATGAACTTTCTTGTTTTAATGCGACAAGTGAACGCGAGTGGGACGGAGCTCCGGGGTACGGCTGTTTACGAAGGAACATGAAAGGATTAGACTTCAGAAACAGAGAGAGGAGAGAGAGACGAGAGGAGGAGAGAGGAGAGGAGGAGAGAGACAGGAGGAGAGAGAGGAGGAGTGAGGAGGAGAGAGGAGGAGAGAGACAGGAGGAGAGAGGAGGAGAGAGGAGAGAGACAGGAGGAGAGAGGAGGAGAGAGAGAAGAGGAAAGAGGAGAGAAAAGAAAGAGAGAGGAGAGACAGGAGGAGAGAAAAGAGGAGAGACAGGAGGAGAGAGAGAAGGAGAGGCAGGAGGAGAGAGAGGAGGAGGAGAGAGAGGAGGAGAGAGAATAGAGGAGAGAGGAGAGGAGAGAAAAGAAAGAGAGAGGAGAGACAGAAGGAGAGAGAAGAGGAGACACAGGAGAAGAGAGAGGAGGAGAGAAAGAAAGGAAAGAGAGAAAGGAGGAGAGAGAGGAGGAGAGAAAGGAAAGAGAGAGGAGGAGAGAGAGGAGGAGAGAGAGGAGGAGAGAAAGGAAAGAGAGACAGGAGGAGAGAGGGGAGGAGAGAGAGGAGGAGGAAAGAAAGGAAAGAGAGAGGAGAGACAGGAGGAGAGAGAGGAGGAGGAGAGAGGAGACACAGGAAGAGAGAGAGGAGGAGAGAAAGGAAAGAGAGAGGAGGAGAGAGAGGAAAGAGAGAGGAGGGGAGAAAGGAGGAGAGAGAGGAGGACAGAAAGGAAAGAGAGAGAGGAGGAGAGAGAGGAGGAGAGAAAGGAAAGAGAGAGGAAAGAGAGAGAGGAGAGAAAGGAAAGAGAGGAGGAGAGAGAGGAGGAGGAAAGAAAGGGAAGAGAGGAGAGACAGGAGGAGAGAGGAGGAGAGAAAGGAAAGAGAGACAGGAGGAGAGAGAGGAAGGGAGAGAAGGACAAAGAGAAGGAGGAGCGACAGGGAGGAGGCTGAGGTACAAGGAATGTTCATCAATTTTTATTACAGGTATCTGACATTTCATGACAAAAAACTACAAACCAGGACTGAACTAGGTCTAAACCAGGACTAAAGTAGATCTAAACCAGGACTAAAGTAGAAGGTCTAAACCAGGACTGAACTAGGTCTAAACCAGGACTAAACTAGGTCTAAACCAGGACTAAACCAGGTCTAAACCAGGACTAAAGTAGATCTAAACCAGGGCTAAACTAGAAGGTCTAAACCCGGACTAAACTAGATTTAAACCAGGACTAAAGTAGATCTAAACCAGGCCTAAACTAGAAGGTCTAAACCAGGACTAAAGTAGATCTAAACCAGGCCTAAACTAGAAGGTTTAAACCAATACTGAAGTAGATCTAAACCAAGACTAAACTAGCTCTAAACAAGGACTAAAGTAGATCTAAACCAGGACTGAACTAGGTCATAATTTTTAAGTGCAATTTGTAGGTAACTGGATATTTAATCTGAACAAGACAAGTAAAAGTATTTTTATTATCATTTGAGACCTGCTAAAAACACTGAGGGTTTATTTTTTAACACATTTGTAGTTTGAGCGACAAAAATATACACAAAAAAAAACAACACACCATCAATTAAATTTTTGTTGAACAAAATTTTGCACAAATCCATCAAAATCAATACAGTAAAGCTTTATTAGATCTCAAAATGCTTTCACTTTTTATTTTTTTGAGTACATTTTTAAACTCGTACATAAATACTTTTACTGTCTGGATTTTTTCATGTGATACTTTTTCTTTTATTTGAGTATTTTTTGCTCCACTAACTGTACTTTTATAACAAAAAGTAACAAAATTGAGTACTTGTTCCACCACTGACTACTATATCGTTTTATTGTTCAATTATGTTGAATGAGTTTAGTTTTATCCTCTCTGGTCTTTCTCTGGAATTGGGGAAAGTGCTTTTAAATTCCTCACAGTGAATAATTAAGACACTCTGAATGCGTAAAGTCTGTTTTTCTTGTGTTTAAGAAAGTATAAAACAGACACAGCTCCTTAAAGGTCCACAGTTGGAGCCACACTATGTCACACTGACTTTCGTTTGTCTTCATCCTCTGTTATCCTGCTGCCATTTGCAAATCACGGCATTAACGACTGTACGTCCACACACCGAGAGGAGGGAGGAGGAGGAGGCTGAGGTATGGGAGCATTTATCACTTTTTATTAGCGGTATCTGACATTTCGTGACAGGGAACTACGAGCGGAGCAGAGGTGCCGAGATTTATGGTGTTGTTAAATCGTTGTGGGTAAAGGAATTAGCGCTGGGGTAACAAGGTGTAGCGAGCGAAGCAGGTAAACAAATAAAAGATCCGCCAGAGAACAGGGAGCTAAGCACAGAGCGAGTGTAACGTTAACACAAGCTGCCAAATGTGAGATAATGTGCTACAACAATTTACTGTTCAAGGGGCTCAGCAAATGAGGATTCCTCTCTGATTTTAAGGATTTTTTAAAGACCTTTATGCTTTATAATAATAAGACAATATTTTATTTGTTTATATTTGATTTTAATTGTGTTATTGCTATAGTACCAGAGGACAGTTATGATGGTTTGATGAAAACTTTGTTATAAAATAGACACTTTTTATGTGAAAAAAACCAGGAATAAACTAAGACTAAAATCAGGACTAAACCAGGTCTTACCCAGGTCTAAACCAGGACTACAGCAGGTCTAACCCAGGACTAAACCAGGTCTAAACCAGGACTACAGCAGGTCTAACCAGGACTAAACCAGAACTAAAGCACATCTAACCCTGGACTACACCAGGTCTAACCCAGATCTACACCAGGTCTAAACCAAGTCTAACCTTGGACTAAACTCTGGACTAAACCAGGTCTAACCCAGGACTAAACCAGGTCTAACCCTGGACTACACCACGTCTAACCCTGGACTACACCAGGTCTAATCCAGGACTAAACCAGGACTAAAACACATCTAACCCTGGACTAAACCAGGTCTAACCCACGTCAATACCAGGTCTAAACCAGGTCTAATACAGGTCTAAACCAGGTCTAACTCAGAGCTACACCAGGTCTAACCCTGGACTAAACCACGTCTAACCCAGGACTAAACCAGATCTCACCCAGGACTACACCAGGTCTAACCCAGGACTACACCAGGTCTAACTCAGGACTAAACCAAGTCAAAAGGCGTGAAAAATACCAATCATAGAAAACTGGGAACACATTCAACACATTCTTTAGCTTCACTAAACCACAAAAAACAGGACTAAACCAGGTCTAACCGAGGACTAAACCAGAACTAAGGGAACTCTAAAGCACCTCTTATAGATGCTGCAGTTCTGGGGATGCTCTGAGACAATTAAACTTAAAACTCTTACTCATTTATTCTGTTTCAAACCCAATAACAAAGTATTAACTCCTAAGCCTAGTTCATTCCGCCCACAAAAACAGCAGGTGTGCGTCTGAAGAGAGTCTGTGGGATTAAAACGTCTGTACGTCCCACAAATGAAACCTGGAGATAATCAGATTGGACTGAAAGCCTTTTGGTTAACGGGGAAAAGCTTTTACAGTGAAAACTACTGCAGCCTCATATCATCAATTACCTCATAGGAATGTAAAGGGAAATCAATAAAGGCAGCACGCTTTACTTCGATATTATTGTCAGATGTACTTTGAATGCATAAAATGTGCGCATAACATTAAACAAAAGAGCAATACAGTTCTTAATCAGCCAACAACAAATATTAGGAAAAAAGATATAATGAAAAATGTACAAAAACGTATTATTGACTTGAATTGAATGTTGCTTTCCTTCACCAGAAAAGCGATTTTAATTGATCCACATAGAAATTTTGTGATTTTATATCCAAAATACTGGTTTCATTTATTTGAAAAGTTAAAATAACATAGTGTACACTGCTATTTAACTAACCAAATGCTTAGGATAAAGCGTAATACAATTTTTTGGACATGACTGTTGAAAGATCCACCACTTTTCTTGTTATTGTAGATATTAAAGGTCCGACATTACACAAAATTATCACCTTATCAAAAATAGACAGTACCTGGAGTTGCATTTTCTTTCTTTTTTTGTCACTTATTTTCTATTGAGCATTTTATATATAACAAAAAACAAACGCAAGCACAGTCGGCAAGAATTAACGTACATTTAGATGAAAAAGAAAATATGCACATATACATACATATGCATATATACAAGTCGCTCTGGAAAGGTACTGTTTTAAAGGTAGAAATCTGCAGCACTAACCATTAACTAAACTTCACTCCGATATTTGAGTTGCATTTTGTTTCATTCACACGTTTGAGTGATCCTTTATTATTAGTTTGTCTACCTCTCTATCTTTTTAGTGGTAGTTTTCAACAGATAAACAGCTTAACAGCTTCTTTTACCTGTAATTCAGGCAATTCCAGAGCTGAAATAATCCAAATGTGAGTTTAAAAATGCATTATATTACCACATGACATTATAAAGTGGAATAAAGTCTTTTCAGTTTGAAAAAAGCACTCCTAAACAGTCTAAATGTGCAGGGTTTGTGTGTTAAATGTGTGAATGAAACAAAACACAACTTTGGGTACGTTTGTGATGAGGAAACAACACTATAAGAGATCAGAAAACGGTGTAACACGGGCCCTTTAAGGTTTACTCTGGAGCCAGACTTTATGTTAACATTGACTTTGCTTGTCTTTGTGAACTGTCACTCTGATGTGTGAGGTTTTATTTATAGAAAGGTGATTTGGTTTTTACCTGAGCTGGGGTCACACGGGTCAATGTCCTCATCGTCGCTGGGACACTCCGCCGACGCCACCAAGAGGTCGTCTGTGGACTGCAACCGAGAAAGACAAAAACAGGTCAGATTTATTAATAAGAATGACTTATAATATATGTTTTCTGAATACAACAAAATACCCAAGTGTCTTTTTACACACAAAACCTGCAAACCTGCTCGTTTAGACCTCGATAAACCAGGGGCGGCGCCGGGGGGAAGCTTAAGGGGGCACTAACCTTCCCTAAAAAAAGCTCCCCCAAAGCTTTTTGCCCCACTTTCATAAGACACATTGACAAATCTTGACTAAAAATGCTGAAATAGTGACCACAGAACCACAAAATGAGACGACAACAAAACAATAAGTCCATATTAGTTTAGTAAATCAATAGTGACGACATTTAAAATGGAGAAGCAAACATGGTAGGAAAGTTGGGGTGCGCACATACCTAAAAAAGACCCATAATTATTGCTATAAACATGTTCTGAAATGTTTCAGTCTCTCTCAAATGTGAACGCTCCTATACGTGTTTAAAATGTGCATCTTCAATTGAAAAAATAAATAAGTTACAAATGAAATTGCAATGATTGTCAGAAAAAATGATATTAGAATCAGATATTTCCTCAAAAATATTATAATCCATAGTTAAATCGTGTTAAATTTGAAAAAAGTATGTTAATCTACATATTTTCTGGCGTATTTTCTTGCTTTGTCAGGAATGTTCCACAGTATGGCATTAAAACGTATCCATGGACAACAGCAGGTGACACCACTGGGCTAAATTACAGTCAGATCTATGGAGAGTAGACCCTACTCCAAGTAAGAATGCATGTTTTTCCAGAGTATTTTGTTTTAGCTATAAAAGTTTAATGCCATACTGAGCCTTAGAGACAAGAAGAGCAGAAATGTTACATAATGCACCTTTAAATAATAAACTGATCATTAACATAACTGTCATTAATATGTATGAATGAACAAGTCCTTAGACTGTATAAAGAGGCGGACTAAGGGAGAGTGACGTCGCCCCATAGCATTGGGCTCCAGTCAAATGAAGCTCATCGAGGCCTGGGGTTATAGGAGTGAATTTGTAGAAGTCCATACAAGTTTTTTACAGACAAAAATGTGAAATAAAAACACCAGGATCGTATAGAGTGGGTTAACATTAACATTTTAAGATCAAAATGACGAGGTTTACTAGCCTTCGTGGAAACCGTCTGAACTCACAGCGTTAAGATTTGTTCGATCGACGGTAGGCGGGAACTTTTTTATTTAACCAATCGCTGCTATTTGGTCGTGTGCGCATGGAGTACACAGTCTGCTATTACATTATCGGGTTGGTTCTGACCAAAATGCCGCTTCGCCAATTGACCGATGCAACAACTACAACTTTTTGGTTTTTGCGACCCTAATATTGTACTGTGATCCCTGACCTAGTTGCTGGAGAGAAATGAAGATGAGCGGAGGCACTAGGTGGCGCCAGAGGTTTACTGCAGCACTTACAGAGAGAGGGGAGACAGTTTTTCGATGTAAAGTCAATTAAAGGCAGAGCTGATGGAGCCAAAAGCGCCACCATGTTCACTTCCGGTTTGAAATGCGGCGGCTAGTGGATTAGCTGTGTCCATTTATATAAACAGTCTATGGTATAAACTACGGTAGGAGTGTTACGTCACATTTAAAAACTATAAATCATTAGATAAATTTGCTAAAAATGTGCTAAAGGTGCGCTATGTAACTTTTAGGATGGGGGTCCGTCACCAGCTTGTTTCTATGGATACGTCACTCCTCTGTCTAGACACTAAACAGCTCTACTTCACATTTATTCAATTACAGATGGTTTTATAACTGAAAAATACCTAGAAAAACAGGCGTTCTGACAGTGAGCGGAGTCGCCTATCCACAGTTCTGACCCGTAATTTGGTCTGATTTGGTCTCCATGAAGAAAAATTAGACGGATTCTCCACCAGAAAAGTTACACCTTTAAATAACGACCCAATTGCAAACTCCTTTTACCGCCACAGCGCTCCATTTAGTCCAGCTACAAATCTCTAATCCTACGTCTCTCCTGCTCAGAACTGGATAATTACGCCAACATTTTTGAATATTTTTGTTTATTTATCCCATATGTGAGCAGATCGCACTCTTCCCCATCGCCCACCCATTTCTCCACTTTGTCACAAACATGTCCGCCTGTTAGCGACGGGAGAGGAGCCAAAACCAGAGCAAAGATCTGAGGAGGAGGAGGAGGAGGAGCTGGATGAAGATGCACTACTTTACGCGGTCTAAATCTGCATAGTGTTAATGGCAGGAAATCAAAAAGAATAATAAGAGTAATTAGGGTTTAAATGAAGGTGAAATGTTAGAAAATTCTGTCAACACCAAAAATCTTCGGGTTGTGTTTGTGGTTTAGTTTTCAGTTCTGTTACAGATCAAGTATAGAGACGTAATCTTGTTTGAGACTTTTTAGCTTGGTTTAGTCCTGGTTTAGTTTTGGTTTAGTCCTGGTTTAGTTTTGGTTTAGTTTTGGTTTAGTTTTGGTTTAGTCCTGGTTTAGTTTTGGTTTAGTTTTGGTTTAGTCCTGGTTTAGTCCTGGTTTAGTTTTGGTTTAGTCCTGGTTTAGTTCTGGTTTAGTCCTGCTATGTTCTTGATTTGTATATGATCTGATTTTCTGGGTTATGTTTAATTTAATCATAATTAGGGCTAGTTTTCAACCCGGTTTAGTCCTGGGTTAGTTCTGAGTTAGTCCTGGTTTAGTTCTGAGTTAGTCCTGGTTTAGTTCTGAGTTAGTCCTGGTATGTTCTAGTCTTGTGTTAGTCTTCTGGGTTAAGTTAATTAAATCATGCTTTTAAAGCTGGTTTAGCCCTTGTTTTAGTCCTAGGTAAGTTCTGGTTTAGACCTGGTTCATTTCTATTTTAGTCCTTGTTTAGACCTGGTTTAATAATATTTAAGTCCTGATCTTGATTTAGTCCTTGTTTTAGTCCTAGGTAAATTCTGGTTTAGACCTGGTTTAGTCATATTTAAGTCCTGATCTTGGTTTAGTCCTTGTTTAACTCTAACTTGATCTTTAGTCTGGTTTAGTACAGGTTTAGACTTTATATTCCTGGTTTAGTTCAGGTTTAGGGCTATTTTTTCTGTTTAAGTCCAAGTTTGGCCCTAGTTTAATCATGGCTAAGTCCTGGTGTAGACCTGGTTTTGGTTCAGTTCTTGTTCAGTCCTAGTTTGGCCTTGTTTTCAGAGAGATCAGTAATGACTTGGGATGGTTTAGTCCTGGGTTAGTTCTTGATTAGTCCTTGTTTACTCCTGGGTTAGTCCTGGTTTAGTTTTGAGTTAGTCCTGGTATGTTCTTATATTGCGTTAGTCTTATTTTATTCTTCTGGGTTACGTTAATTAAATCATCCTTTGAACGCCGGTTTAGTCCTTGTTTTAGTCCTAGATAAGTTCTGATTTAGACCTGGTTCATTTCTATTTTAGTCTTCGTTTAGACCTGGTTTAATCATATTTAAGACCTGATCTTGGTTTAGTCCTTGTTTAACTCTAACTTGATCTTCAGTCTGGTTTAGTCCAGGTTTAGACTTTATAGTCCTGGTTTGGCCCCAGGTTTAGGCCTGATCTATTTGTATTTAAGTCCAAGTTTGGCCCTAGTTTAATCATGGCTAAGTCCTGGTGAAGACCTGGTTTTGGTTCAGTTCTTGTTCAGTCCTAGTTTGGCCTTGTTTTCAGAGAGATCAGTAAAGGCTGGGGCTGGTTTAGTCCTGGTTTAGTCCTGGTTTAGTCCTGGGTTAGTCCTCTTTTAGACCAGGTTTAGTCCTTTTTCCATCTAAGCTGTGTCCTTGTTTTTATACTACTATATTCATCCATGTATAATTCAACAAAACACAGATACTTTGTTGTCTGTAAGGCAGGAGTCATTACTGTCTCCACAGACCTTCCCTTCTCGCTCTCATTTTTCATTAATCTTTTCTCCCTCCTCCTCTCTCTTTTTCTCTTTCTCTCTCTTTCTCTCTGTGCAACCCCTCATCTCTCTCTCCTTCCCCTCCACCTTTTCTCCTTTTCCTCTCTATCTTCCCCTCCTTCCTTCTCTCTTCCTCTCCCTCTCCCCTCCTTTTTTCTCCTCCTCCTCCTCTCCCTCCTCGTCGCCGTCAGTTGTCGATTCTTCACACTCTCATTATTCGCCTGTTTTGCTCAGGGATTCTCACATTAATAAATAAAACTACATTTCCCAGAGCTTTCATTAGGAATTCCACTCGATTCCAATCTCCTGTTATTTAGCGCCTGGTCGATAACACGGTCGCCGCGGTAATAATCCAATCCAACACCCAACGCGTCTCAAACTGGGGTTCGGGGGCATGTGGTGGAACAATGGCATTTTATTGTAGTACATTTTACGCCATTTTTCTTTTCATACGCAGGGTTGTGTTTTGTTTTGTTCACACATGTTAAACATTTTAGGCTTCTTCTCTCAAACAGAAAACACGCTGTTCCACCTTGTGATGTCATGTCTCCACTGTGTTTTTAAACTCATGCACTAAACACACTAGAACAACACTGCAAATTTCTCTGGTCTGGCCAAGATTTTAAAACTTATATCAGGTTATTCATCTTCATTTTCAGATTTATTATTTACTTCCAAGTTCTGAGACTGCTTCATTCTCGTCTAGAGGTTGTTTATTTTAAGATAACTTTGTCAAGTAAAATTATCTTGCTGCTTGGACAGATAATTTCACTACTTTTAAGTTGTTTCCTGATAGATTTAAGTGTTTATATCTTAAATTTTGGCCAAGCTTTTTTGCATTTGGATGATTTTAGCTCTGGTATTGCCAAACTCTACTGAACAAAAGGCTAAAACGTAGCTGTTAACTTGAAAACTACCACTACATGACATCACAAGGTGGAATAAAGCTGTCTGAACTTTGACGATATAGACAGACTAATAATAGTGGATTACTCAGACATGTGTGAGTGAAACAAAACACAACTCCAGGCATGTTTTTGATGAGGTAACAAGATTATAACATGGCTTAAGGCTCAAAAAAGTCAATTTTACGTAATATAAGACCTTCAATAATAAATATATAGATGCGTGAGATAACTGTATAAAATGTAATTGTGATGCAGTGATGTGGAGAGATTTTCTGTTTAATGTAACTCTATTTTAACACATCTACTTTCCCCGCCCCACTCCTCCTATTGGCCAGTCTCTGTCACGCTCTGAGTGATTGACAGCTGGAGTCAGCCAATCACAGTGCAGTGTGGATTCTCAAAATAAATAGGCTTAAGTTTATCTATTTAATTCTGATTTATATTAACCCTAACACTTGTTGAGGCAGTTTGAAGCTATAATATACACAAATTGTAATAAAACTGTAATAAAAACTGTAATAAGACTTTGTACTAAGCTCCGAAAGTGATATTATTTTGCCGTATCACATGTCTTTAATACAATTTAAGTTCACATAAATAAATTGCACTATTCAGTCTACCTGGAATTAAATACTGAACAAAAAATGTATAAATGTCATGTGTACTAATATTGTATATTAACTTAACATATTATCTACAGAATTTTCAACTGTGTACTGAAATTTTGTATTGAAATTAATTCACTTTTCCACAATACAGTAGGCTACTTGGTTGTATTGTGTAGTTATAGCTGTGTATTGTGTAGGTTATTTGGATATACTGAAGGATTATATTACACTATTAGTCCTCCATGCATACAGTGACTTTTTGAATCAATTTTTATTGAATTTTATTGTTTTCCTGTCTCACACATCCCTCTTCATTTTAGCTAAACCAAAGACTTGCACAAAAAACTACAAATGCTGTTAACCTCCTGTTGCTTACCCACATAAAACTAAAGTTGCCGATACGATACATACCTCAATACAGTGCACTTTTGATTCGATATGATGTATTTCAAATCACTTCAATACGATTCAATAAAAAATAAAGGCTAAATCATGGCTGTGATACTAAAAGTCTTTGTTAAACCACTTTTTGTGCAAAGTGGATATGAAACACGCCCATTTTACTCCTCAAAACAGTGAAAATGTCAAATGTGTCGCACAAACAAGTTTCCTTCCTCTGAACAAACGACAAAACTGTAGCACTGAAACAAAATACTTTAGAAAAATATACCAAAAAAATACTCTCTCTATATATATATCAATACTGCAGCCCATGATATCATCACATTAAACGATATATTTCGATATTTTTGCACACCTCTACATATAACTATCATTTAAAAACATATTCAGTTACATAATTAGTCAAACAAATCTACTTTTACACCACAGACTCCAGCTGGACTGAAAAGCGCCCATCTTTCCACCTCTCCATCGCTCTATCTTTCCATCTTTCCCTGTTCCCACTCGCTCTATCTCCCTGCTCCTCCTGTTGCCATGGTAACACTAAGTTCAGAGCCGTGGCTGATAAAAAAAATGCCTGGGAATAAAAGAAAAAGCGGGGGGGAAAAAAGGAGGAAATAAATAAATAAATAAATAAAGGAATTCGGCGGTGTAAAAACAAGGGAGTGTGCGGCATCTACGGGGACTACGCGGCTCGGCGATTTGCGGTTCGAGCTCGCGGTTTAGTTCACGGGGTTAGGAGGAGAGAGAGAGACGCGAAAAACGACAAGACTGGGACAGTTATTTTCAGAAAGAGGGATGGGTTTAGGAAATGAAAGAAAAGAGTTTAATTAAAAACACGGTGAGGTTTTTAGTCAAAGTATTTGCTAATAAGCTGTGTACAAAACGGTGTTAAAGGCGTTAGCGCTGCAACCTGCTTGTCGCCATGGAGATGTTATTGCTTTTCCTGGAATGTTCCGCGTTATTTTAATCGTTATGAGCGTTTCTATCGCTCAAAAATACGTGAATTTCTTCTGTGAATAGGGGGCAGATCTGAGCTGTAATGTAGCGTAGGGCCTGTGATAGAGGTTTAATCGATACTGCGGAATATTCGAAACAAAGTGATTGTATTTCCACGGAAACAAGCTAGAAATGTGACACAGCGCAGCTTTAAATGCCGGTTGGATTCTGTGGTAACATCCGGGGGTTTGAGTTTGTTGTGCCGGGAGTGGATTCGTGCAGAGCTAAATTAAAATTGGATTGTGATGCATTGCAGTGGAGTAGACATTAGTATAAAGAGAGAGAGAAAGAAAGACGAGAAGAGAGGGAGAGGAGAGAAAGAGGTGAGAGAGAGAGGGTGGAAAAAAGAGAGTGAGGGGAAGAGAAAGAAAGACAGAAAGAGGGAATGCAGACAGAGAAAGACAGGCAGACAGAGGAGAGAGGGAGAAGAGAGAAAGAGAGAGAGGTGTGAGAATGTACTAGAGAGAGAGAGAGTGGAAAAAAGAGAGAGTGAGGGGAAGAGAAAGAAAGAAAGAAAGAAAGAGGGAATGCAGAGAGCGGGAGAGAGAGTATGCTGAGAGAGAGAAAGACAGACAGGAGAGAAGGAGAGGGGAGAAAGAGAGAGGTGAGAGAATATTACAAGAGAGAGAGAGAGAGAGGATGGATAAAAGAGAGAGCAAGGGGAAGAGGAGAGAAAGGAAGAAAGAAAAAGAAAGAAAGACAAAGACTGGAAAGAGAGAGGGAAAAAGACTGACAGGAGAGAGACAGAAGAAAGAGAGAAAGTGGAGAGAGATAAAGAGAAGGAGAGAGTGGCAGAAAGAGAGAAGGAAAGAGACAGAAAGAGGAAGAGGAGAGAAAGAGAATGGAGAGAAAGACAGAAAGAGGAGAGAGGGAGAGGAGAAAAAGAGAGAGAGACAGAGAGGGGGAGCGAGACAAAAAGAGGAGAGAGGATGATGAGAGAGGGAGAATGGAGTGAAAGAAAGGAAGAGAAGAGGACACAAAGAGGAGAGAGGATGATGAGAGAAAGAGAGATAGAAAGAGAGAATAAAGTGAAAGATATGGAGAAAAGACACAGAGGAGAGAGGGGGAGGAGAAAGAGTGAGAGAGACAGAGAGAAGTGAGAGGGAGATGAGAGAAAGAGAGACAGAACGAAAGAGAATGGCGTGAAAGAAAGGGAGAGAAGGAGACACAGAGAGGCAGAGGAGAGAAAAAACAGACAGACAGAGAGAGGAACAGGGAGAGAGAGAGTCAGAGCGGGAGGGAGGGAGAAAGAGAAAGTGAAGGCAAAAGAAAGTGAGGGAGATAGAACAGAGAGCGGCAGAAAGAGGAAGAGGGGAGAAAGAGAATGGAGAAAGAGAAAGACAGAAAGAGGAGAGAGGGAGAGGAAAAAAGAGAGAAAAAGACAGAGAGAGGTGAGAGGGAGATGAGAGAAGGAGAGATAGAAAGAGAGAGAATGGAGTGAACGATAGGGAGAGAAGAAGACAGGAAGCGAGGAGAGGGAGAGAAGAGAAAGAAAAACAGACAGACGGAGAGAGAAAGAGGGAGAGAGAGTCAGAAAGGCGAGGGAAAGAGAATGAAAGAGAATGTGAGGGAGAGAGCATAGAGAGCGACAGAAAGAGGAAGAGAGGAGAAAGAGAATGGAGAAAGAGGAGAGAGGAAAAAAGAGAGACAGAGACGGAGAGAGGGTGATGAGAGAAAGAGAGATAGAAAGAGAGTGAAAGATAGGGAGAGAAGAAGACAGAAAGAGGAGAGAGGCGGATGAGAGAAAAAAACAGACAGGCGGAGAGAGGAAGAGGGAGGGAGAGAGTCAGAAAGAGAAAGTCAGAGACAGAAAGAGGAGAGGGAGAGAAGAAGAAAGAGAATGGAGTGAGAAAAAAAGAGGGAGGGGAGAGGAGAGAAAAAAAGAGAGAGTGTAGCAGCTGAGATCTAAATTACAATTAGACGGTAATGAATGACTGTGCCGAGCCGTCTGTAGTGACAGTGAGAGATGTGTTTTGTCGCCAAACTAGAAAATTCCTCTTTTGTTCATAAAGACTGATTATCATGAGCCGTTATCCACACTATTCCGATTTTAGCCTAAGAGGATCACGCTCGCCGGTTTAGAGGGGATGGAGTGTACAGAATAATTAAGGTTTGCGACCCTGAAGACGGCAAAAAAAATGCAGCTTACATCCTTATAGACCAATTAGCACGAGCAAATATTAAAACAGTCTCAAAAGGAGCCAAACCGAACCCTAAAGACGACCTAATGTGCTTGTGTCTGCGCTGTAGTTATAACCTGTGACATCCGGGGATTATTTAGTTATAATTTGGACATTTTAAAGCGCAATATTCATCTAAAACGACTTAATAAAACACACAAGTCGGCTGATTTCCGAGCTGACGTCAACAAAGAGCCGTGTAGCTGTTGACACCTCCGATGGAAAGCTGCACGTCAAGTCAACAGATTTTCATTTCATTTCATTTGTTTTTAAGAAAATAAAGCTGGAAAATGAAGTAAAGGATGAATGATCTTGAATACATGTTTATAAAGAGTAACTAAACATGCAAGAATCACTCCAGAATGGGGGAAATGAGAAGGAAAAACAACTGAAACGTGATTAAAAGCGCTGAAAAGTCGATTTTGCACAATGTTTCTGCTTTAATACAACCTGCTAGAGTAATTCAAGTCAAGGAAAACATAAAAGTAGCATAGAAAAGGTGTGCGCAAAGATAACGGAGACTTGCATCAAACTTCGCTTTTATGGTTTAACATTAAATAAGAGGCCCCTAAATTATGCTTATAAAAACATGCATAAAACTCCATATTGTCTTCATAAACTGTATTCATCACTCGTTATGTATGTGTTTTAAATAGTAAAGTGCGCTATTTTCTTTTAACAGGCAGGGGCTTTTATCTAACTAGTGGAAAATTACAATTATATGGGAGAAACGTGTGCGCTAAGTGGTCTATTTTTGGAATTACAGAGACGAGCTAAATTTGTCGCAGCCGATTTTTTCATTCACAGCAGTTTTTATATTATTTATTAGTTCAGGCTTTTATAACGCCGGCTATTGTGCTCTTTAAAGCCGCACTGTGTGACATTTCCGCCGTACTGTATGGTCCGCCGCCTGCTTGTTATCGCTTTGCCTGGAATGTTCCGCGATGTGGCATTAAATATGGCATAAGTGATGCCACCGAGCCAAGATACGGGTCAGATCTGCGAAGAGGCGAGCCCATTTACAGTAAGAATGCATGCGTTTCAATGGTATTTTACTTTATCAACGAAAAACATGTATAGTTAAATAAATGCAAGCTAGATAATGCCATACAGTGGAACATTCTAAGCATAGCAACAGCATCTCCATAGCAACGGGGATGTTACACAGCGTACCTTTTAAAGAACTAAGATTAGACTAAAGTTAAATGGGGAAAAATGTGTAAAAAGCGGCGCAATAAAATCCATTAAATCCACTGTATAGAAACAACAGCATCTCCATAGAAACAAAAATGTTACACAGTGCACCTTTAAAGCAACCAAGAGAGACCGCAATTGGATAGGGAAAATGTAAAACCAAAGTAGGGCAACGAAATGCATCAAATCCATCCTCCAAAGCAGTAGAATCGCCATAGAAACAGGAATATTACACAGTGCACCTTTTAAGCAACCCAGATAGACCAGAATTGAATGGGACAAAATGTAAAAAAAAAAAAAAGAAAAAAAAAAAGAGCAAAGCAGTGCAACGAAAAAGCGTTAAATCCACTCTCTAGAAACAAAAGCATCTCCATATAAACAGAAATGTTACACGGTACGGCTTTAAGCAACCGAGATAGAGCAGATTTGAACATAGGAACATGCATGTATGTAACGAAAAGCGTGAAATCCATTCCACACTTTTGCATTTTAAGTGGTTTTCAATATTACATAAGGACTTCTGTAGGAACTAGCCGGCGTTATCTGAGTGTATAAAAAGATTTCCAGGCTCGGTGTGGTTTTTTCTGCTCCTAACAAGTCTCCGCTTCTGTTACATGCATTTTATTTTACTCGCTTCAGTTGATCTTTTCCCTCCGATGACTCCGGCAACTGGCCTGTCAAAAAGCTGTCAGGGTCAAACACAGCCACTGGAAATAAGCCGGTCAATAAAGCTACGCTCCTGCCAGCTGCTAAATTGCACTGGACGACACTCGGTTAAAGGTTCATTGTGTAACTTTTCAGATGGATGCTCCGTCAAATGCTTTTCTCCGTCGTTGCTCGGGCCTGGAATGCTCCACAGTACGACATTAAACAGCTCTACCTTGCGTTTATATGGTTTTATAGCTCAAAAATACCTAGAAAAACAGGCATTCTGACCGTGTGTAACTTGGTCTGACTTGCTCTCCATTGAAGACAGAAAGGTTTAATGCCATACTGTGAGACATTCCAGACAAAGCAGTAACATGTCCACGTAGAAAAGCGTTCGACGGACCCTCCCTCCGCCAGAAAAGTTACACAATGCACCTTTAATATAGCAGAAAAGCCTGTTCAAGCCCCCGTGTTGCATTATTGATCAAAAACGTGCCCATATATGAACCGAATTAGCAAACAAGCCCCGCCCACTAACCTGTGACATCACGCGTCAGCTGACCAGCCACCTGCTTGGTCCGTTATCAATGGGGTAATTGATTAACCTATCACCCTGCGGTTGGACTGTAGTGTTGATAAAAAACATGCTTAACAACACAAAATGACGCTTAAATTGTCTTACAGATAGTGCAACTTTTTAAACGCTTGCTTACTGGGTCCGTTACAACTATTGGTAATCATTTGCTTGTCCAAAAACATGCAAAAATTTCAATGAATCTAGCGTAAATTGCGAAAAATGACAGATTTTAGCATGCGTAAATGTATGCAAAACATCTACCTGAGCAGCGGTACAATGCCAGCGACCATCAATACCTCCCTGACCGCCTATTTCACACATGTTAAAAATCTAGCCAATCAGAAAATATTGAAAAACTACAAAAAATATCAATGTTGCAACCGCCTGTAAACCTCCATAGGTCTATTTCCTATTGACAAACGTCTGCTACTCTGCGCGGGAGCTAAAGTTGCAGAGATGAAGAGATGCGGTCGTGAAAACAAAGAGGGAAAAAAAAGAGGAGAGGAGAGAGAAGCCAGCTCCACTTCGCAGATGGTGAGATAGAGCAATACAGAGCCTGCATTAACAGCCTATCAGTGCAGGGTGGGAGGAGGGAGGGACAGAGAAAGAGAGAGAGAGAGAGGGAGAGGGGAAAGAGGGAGGGAGGAGGAGAGTAAATATGGAAAAGATATGGAAAGGGAGATAGGATGGAGCAAGAGGAGGAGACAGTAAAAGATGGATGGATAGGAGGCTATAGGGACAACAAAGAGATATGGAATAGTAATGAAAGCGGGGCTGCAGATACAGACTCACAATTGGGGCTGAGCGACGGGGGAAATATGTAATTACACTTTTCAGACCAGCAACGCAAACAATAATTAGTGATTTAGTATGTTTTGCGATCAGGGTTACGCTCAGGAGTGCACTATAGGCTGCACTGTCTATATCTTTATCTATATCTATATTTTTTTCAGTTATTGGTGTTTTTATTGCTCAAAAATACCTTTAAAACATGCATTCTTTCTTTTCGTGGCGTCTCCTGCTTGTCTGAATGAATGAATGGACAGCAATGCACAGAACAGGCATAATTATACTGTAAACACATAGATACAGCACAAAAAACAAGCGCTTCTCATCTATAACAATAAACAAAAATAAATGTCACGCAGATTTTACTAATGTCCGAAAAGGAGTGGGAGTATCACGAGTGTCACGACCTCAACTGTCACTATTATCTGTGCAATAACCTGCTCCACAACCCACGTGCAATACTATATTATGTGCAATAATGAACCCATCTGAAGCACTTTTACCTCCTGTGAAATACTCTACTTACACCTTCTTTAAGCCTACCTGCACCTTTGTATTTTATTATATCTGTATTTTATTCTCTTTTAATATATTTTTTACTGTACTGTTTACTTATTTCCCTTGTATTTGTACTGGATACACGTCTCAAACAATGCCAAAATATCCATAAATTCAAGTTGTTATATAAACGTATGGTTTGGTCACAGTATAAAAGTGAGTGGGTCTTAATATCAAAACAATACTACCTTTTGTAGTGCTGTATGTGCTGTCTTACTGTTGTATTTGTTGTCTGCTTCCATTGTTATCTTTAAATTTCTTACCATTGCTTGTATCCTCATGTATTATTATTGCAATATGATGATAATTATGTTAACAAGCTGGAATTCTGTTATTCACTGTCCGCACTTGTAAATAGTTCATATAGTTAATGTAAAATGTCTGAAAAATGAAAAAGAAAGCTCATTGCGTTAGATTAAAAGGAGGGGGTGGCATTAAATAAACTCTCTTCTTCCCACTTCTTTTTGGGCTAAATATTTTGTTGTTGTTTTTGTTATTTCTATCATGATTTTTCTATTGTTATATGTTCCATTGTCAAGAATGTAAATTTCTTAACACTTTTTACAGCTACTAGTACTTCTTGAATATCTTAGAGTCAACAGTTTCACTCATCCTAATGCATTTCATTGTATTTTTGACCTTGTGTTGAACCTGCGTGTGTCAAAATAAACAATATTGAATCTTAAAAAGGAGTATGGGCTCTATTCATGTAACGTCACAAACCAGGAAGACGTTTGGAAACAAGCGATGACGACTTCCAGTGTAGTTCCCGACACTGGGCTCGCTTACGACTGTGATAAAACCCATATAAGTAAAGTAAATGTGATCGTTGGTAAAATGAAGCCTGCATATGTATGTGCTGTTTGGAATAATCCTGAATTTAGCGCCTTCATCTCTTCTAATCACACGTACCCAGTGCACTCGGAGTTGGGCGTCAGTGGGGAAATTAAACTGAAGCGTGGTTGTAATTGTTGATTAGCCGAACATAACAGAACGCTACAATGACATGTAGATGAGGAAAACTGGGACATTTTCTCATTTTTCCAAGATTTTGTCAGATTTACTACCACGAACAGAGCCCGCCAGAAGTTGTCATCGCAAACGTCTTTCCTGGTTTGTGGCGTGAGAGTCAACAGAGCCCATAGACACTTCAGAAAAAGGTAAAAGTTGGACTGTGCAGCGTTTCTTCTGGAACGTCCGCCACCCATTCCGCCATAGTGCCATTATTCCGCACTACTAATTTAACCATCTGTGGAAAGGCGAGCCCAACCACTGTATGAATACATGTATTTGGAGGTGTTTCTGAGCAAAAAAACACTCATATTTACAGTAAATAAATGGTAAAAGGTCAGATTTTTGTATATCGCAACACTGGGGACGAGGTGGGTTAAGTGTCTTGCCCAAGGACACAACAACAATCGCACCGTTAATCTCAGTCAGTGGACAAAAACTCTACCAAATGACATACTGTTTAACCATAAGTATCAACCAAGGCGAGTGCAGAAATTGAAAACATAAAAAAATGATCCATCTGTCTCATAGTTTTTAATTTGTCATTTAAATTAACGACAGAATAAATATTACGAGGTGCTTTGGGCCAACACTGTCCCGTAAATCCTCTTTTTACACCGATATATAGACCGAAATAACTGATATGCTGAAATCGATGTCTGATCCGCCAAAATGTTCAGTATCCCCAACCACAATCATGCGTTTGAGAACAAGTTTGTCGAGGCGTAAACTATGAGACTATCAGATAAGCAGCGTCGAGATGGTTTCAGCCGTGCTCATCTGTCACTGTTTTTGCAATCAAGCTGCTCTGGCTCCCGTCCAGAAGCCATTTTCAGTTTGATGGTACTGGCCCGAAACCCTGGGAATTGAAAATGTCTCCTGTCCAGATGACCAGGCCTGTCACCATGATTACTATACCCACATCAATATGTATAAGCCGGAACCATATATTTTGGGGGCATTTTCTTTGCAATAGTGCGGAGAATTTGGTAACACTTTATTACACCTACTACCTGCAAATTAGCATAGTCGTAAACGGTCAATTTATCATTAATTAGTATTTATTCAGCCCTTATTAACGTCTAATTCCCCATAAACTAAGACATTTACAAACACTTTCCTATTAATACACTCCTTATTACTGCTTATTAGTGCGATACTAGGCCATTTTTGAGCATGAATTATGAGCATGAATAAAAGCTTTTGGTAATAACAGTCTTGTTTAGGATTAGTAGCACAAGAAATGTCACTTTTACTTATTTGTACCAAAAGCATATTTATTAGAATCATAATTTATGCTCAAAAATGGCCTAGTATCGCACCAATAAGCAGTAATCAGGAGTGTAATAATAGGAAAGTGTTTGTAAATGTCTAACTAATAAAATAATACATTTAAGGGGGAATTAGACATTGATAAGGGCTGAATAAATACTAATAATTAATGACAAATTGGCCATTTACAACTATGTTAATTAGCAGGTAGTTTGATGTTAATAAGTATACCCTAAAATAAAGTGATACAGAGAATTTTTCTGTAATAATGCAAGATTTGAGCTGTAGAGGGTAGAATAATTAACTTCTAGGACTAAATATTGGTTAATTCTGACATTTATTTGTTGCAGTTCAGGCTTTTTGACACTGTATAGTTAAAAATTTGGTATCGTGACTATAGATGACCACAGAAATTAAAATCTCTACATGGAACCACTTCTGTGCGAATTAAAGATAACCTTTTCTACTTCCAACAAAACGACTGTTATTTTTTTGTTGTTTGCTGGGGACACTGTGTTATTTTGATAATAACAGCCTTTCCTAATTGCCAACTGTGACCACTCAAATTTTGTTTATTTTTTCGAGCACATCGTACACAATATATGTGACACAGGCAAACTCCAAATACAAGAAGGACGATCAAATTTGTTTACCCGCATGCCCGAAAAGGAGTGGGACGAAGTAAAAGAAATGATTAAATCCCACATTTTCAGTTCCTGTTAGTCTTTCATTAGGACTTAACCAAGCAACTTTACAGACCTAAGTCATCGTTCACATTTAAATTATACCGTACTGATCAACAACTGCAAACATTTCATTTAAATAGTTCATTTTAAACCAACAATAACAATATATATACACATTTTGATTCACTAGTATTTATTTTTGAAGACCCAGTTCACAATATAAAGCCACGTTGTGTCTTATAATGCACGTAAATCACCAAAATATTCAAGATAACGATGCCATACTGAGAAACAGGAGGTGCTCCATTCTGTTTTTAAACTCCATACACCTTCACTAGAGACATTTGGATGATTTTAGACCAAAGATTTCCCATCTCTGCTGAACTAAAGGTAAAAAACGTAGCTGTTAACTTGAAAACTACAGCTTTGTGACATCACAAGGTGCAACAGAGCATTTTGAGCCCTATAACCGTAGACAGACTAATAATAAAAGGTTACTCAAACATGTGTGAAAGAAACAAAACACAGCGCCACGCCTTAAAGCTCACCAGAAGAGTCAATTTTGCGTGATATAGGACCTTTAAGCTAAATAGTACTATCTGTTCCATTGTCAAACAAGGAGAAAATCACAATGTAATTTAAAACACTGCTTTTCTTCAATGATTGCGTTAAGTAAAGCTTTGGGGAAATGCTGTGGAAAGAGAGCTCGGACTAAGCAATATAAGGAAGCAGTGGGAGATGGATCGGAGGGTTTAGAGACAAGAGAGGGAATAAGAAATCATATTGAATAGGATGCCTGCAGGAGAGCGAGGACGGTCTTGTGAAGGTCATGTTATCCACAATATGAAAAGCTGTTATTTCAAGCTCTGAGGTGTTTTCGCCAAAGTACCTCGCATTAATGTTATATCTTGCGCCGTTGTGTTTATTTATTGCTGAAAAATACCTTGAAAAACATGATGTAAACAGGGTCACAGTCGGATCCGATGTTACTATGAAGCACTGCTCTCCTTGTAAGTTAGAACAGCCTTTAAACTCGAAAAAGGTACAAAAAAAATAAACTCTTGTGAGCTTTAGACCGTGTTATAAAGCTGTTACCTCCTCAAAAACATACCTGGAGTTGTTTTGTTTCATTCCCACACGTTTTAGAAACCTATAGTATTAGTCCGTCTACATCTCCAAAGCTCAAAATGCTCTGCTCCACCTTGTGATGTCATGACAGCTATTATTTTTCACCTTAAATCCAACAGAGACGGGCATTTCCAAGAGCTGGAATCATCCAAATGATCCTAGTGAAGGTGTTTTCAGTGAAGGGGTGTTTTCACTTTGCGAGAAGAGCTCTAAATATGCAGGGTTTGTGCGCTAAACATGTGGGATAGAAACAAAACACAGCTCTAGGTACGTTTGTGATGAGAAAACAAGACAGGTCAGAAAAGAGTGAAATATGGGCCCTTCAAGTGAGCTGGATACATGCATATTTAATTTCATCTTGTGTTCACTGATCTGCTCATAGCAAAAAATGAAATGAAAATGAGAAACTTAATGAGAAAGCTAACTCCTTTATAAAATTCAAGTCAAAATTACTCAGCTAAAGTGCTAAATTAGGTCCTGTTATATCAGATACAGTTCTGTAAAGCTATGGTCTTTCCTCCACTAAATGTAAAACCCCCTGCATCAAAAAACATAAAAAATCTGCCTCTTTTTGTGCGTCAGAGCTGCTCCGAGCATCAACACTCTTTTCTCACTCTGCTCAGCGCTGGTTTCATACATTATTAATCCACTCTCCACTCTCCATCCAACATGCAAGAAGATTTCAATAAAGACTGGACTTGTACACGCGCTGTAAAAACATAACATCTATGAGTTAAAAGGGCCTGACTGCGCAATATTACATGATTTAAGTCATTTTGAGTCACGTATCATGAATTTAGCTTGCAGGAATGGATTTTGGGGCTAGTTTTAGTTCATTTTGATCGTATTTCAAGAATAAAATGAGGCGTATAACAGCATTCTAGTTACAAAGTAGGATAATAGTAAAATAGTAGAGATTTTATCATGAAAACAACTGGAGTTAGCCTTAAAGTTACCATAAGTACCATTATCTGGCCTTTGTTTAGTCTCACCTGGGGTCTCTGGTCTTCTTCTGTCAGGGCTAAGCTGTCGCACTATCAGACAGCAGTAACAGTGACAGCATCTAGTGGTGATATGTGAGAATACAACCTAATTACAAATGGTAGCTTTAATGAAAATGTATTCTGAGATGATTATTCAGATCCCAATTCATCTCAGTCCAATCCACTTTATTATTTTCCAAAGAGCTGCACAATATAAATAAAACAGATCCAATAGAAATAAAAATAAAGCTCTATTCGCCTCCGCTAGTCCTCGTAAAAACAATAAAACTAGTCAGACTATCATTTCAATCAGAGATGGACGAGTTCCAGTATCGGTACTTTGATTTAAGGATCTGCTGGTATTTACTAATACTAGTGCAGGATGTAAAAAAGGCACTTATTTCCTGAAAACACGCTGAACTTATTACACAAGAGATCCAACTGTGTTATGTAACTGTTATTTATCCTTCGAATAACTAGTGAACAGCTTCGTATGAATAAAAGTTCATCATTATGAGACGTTCCGGGCCAAAATCAGCCTGTAAATAGTCACATTAGAATGAATGTGAACATGACTAATCTGTGTGTGTTTTAATATCACAGCAAATGTCTCTGTCTTGTGTTATTGTGATTTGTGTCTAGTCTTTAATCTATGTGCTTTTTTTTGTTCCCATTTTACTATTAGCTTACTATTAATATTCACTGATATTTAAGTGTTTCTCATGTGTGATGGACTGAGTGTTTGAATGTTATTGTGCCTGTGTCCTGTTTTTGTCCTGCCATCAATCTGCCAGTGGGATTATGGATGAAAATTAACCTGCACGGCAACTCTGGCACATTTATATGCTCTACACAGGTTGATTAATGTGCATGGTCCCATATTTAAGAAATAAACCTAAACATAAACATAAAAGTCTCACCAGAATATCAGTTTAACCAATAACATGGGAGTAATATGCGATATAGCAAATTTTTCAGTGTCAAAATCTATACTAATCCATGATACATATATGTATTATTATATGTTATGTCATATTAAAGGTGTACTGTGTAACTTTGGTCAGTTGGGGGTCCGTCACCTGCTTGTTTCTATGGATATGTCACTGTTTTGCCAGGAATGTTTCCACAGTATGACATTAAACAGCTCTACCTTGCATTTATTCAGTTATAGACGGATTTACTGCTCAAAAATACCAAGAAAAACAGGCATTCTGACTGTGAGCGGGGTTGACTTTCCACAGATATGACCCGTAACGTGGTTTGGTTTGGTCTCCATGAAGATAAAAAGGTTTAATACCATGCGGTGAGAGAAAAGCTTTTGACTGAGTTACACAATTCACCTAATTTACAGCGGATAAACTATATTCACCTTCAGTAATCCAGAAAGTTTAAGTTCTGTTTACTTTTTAAAACAGTTACCGCCGTCGCTAACTCCACTGCACTCCTGCCTTCCTGCTACAAAGATGGCGGATTTTCCCAATACAAAAGCAGTCGATTTATGACATTGGATCTCTGTGGCATAACACATGGCTCCAGCTGCACAAAACACTTCAGCAAACCCACGTGGGAACCAGAAAGCACGCGTAAAAATCGATTGAGGTTGGATGTTGTCTCTGGCGGGTACCTCCTCTGATGCAATGTGCGGCAATTCAAAGCTATTGTTCTGCCTCCACCTGTGCCTTCTGCTCCGCTCGCTGCTGGCGCTGGTTAAGGCCAAAGCCGGTTGCCAGGTAACAGTAGACAGCCCGGCGATGGATGAGCGGCGGATTCATCTTAAACAAGACAAACATAGCTGCGCTGCTTTAGGGGGCCGCTGGGACCGGACTGATTTAACACAAACCAGAGGGAAGCGCTGGAGACACAAAGCCGAAGCTGAGGGTACGAAGGGAGTATATATACGAGCCGTACTTTAAAGGTGCACTGTGGGGGTAAAAGAGAAGGATATACTGTAGATGCTGCACTGTGGAGCTTTTCAGACGTCTGATTTTCTCCATGGAGGCTTTGTTTTATAGTGTGGCATTTAATATAATCTGTCAAAATTATTTCAAGTGTTTTGTAGGGCTCAAAAATACATTGAAAGACATGCACTTTTACTGTGAATGTAGTCGCCTTTTTACAGATCTGACTTGTAAATTGGTGCTACTTGCTTGCATCAGATTTTCTCCATGGAGATGTTACGGCTTTGTTTTATAGTATTGCATTGAATATAATCTGTCATAACTATTTCAAATTATTTCAGTGTTCAAGTGTTCAAAAATACATTGAAAAACATGCATTTTCATTGTGTCGTCGCCTTTTTACAGATCTGACTTGTAAATTGGTGCTACTTGGAGATGTTATGGCTTTGTTTAATAGTTTGGCGTTTAATATAATCTGTCATAATTATTTCAAGTGTTTTGTAGTGCTCAAAAATACACTGAACATGCACTTTTACTCTGAGTGCTGTCGCTTTTTTACAAATCTGACTTGTAAATTGGCGCTACTTGCTTATTTCCATGGTGATTCATATTTGATTATACACTGTGGAACATTTTCCATGGAGACAAACATGTCGCAGCCCCTCCACCAGAAGAAATACACAGTGCACCTTTAAGACACTGAATATGGCCAATCATAATATAACATGACCAATCATAACATAAAAAACAATAACAAGTAAATGTAAGTTTAATGCAATACTGTGGAACATTCCAGGCAGAATATTAACATCTCCATAGAGACAAGCAGTTGTTAAGTCTATTTTGGGATATTTTTTTTATATAAATAAGTATAATGATATTATTTTTTAAGCATAAAGACTGTAGAACAGCCGGATATATCGTTTATTCACATTCATGGTATATTTTATTCATTTTATGTTTTATACATCACAAAACTGCTCTAAGGTACATATTTGTAGCCTATATTCATTTTCGATTTGAAAATTTTTTGTAAATTATGAATAACAAAGTTTTTTTTAAGAGAAATGCTGAATAACTGCATTGTATAACTAAAAAATAATCGTTTGAATTATCGTGATTTTAATATTGACCAAAATAATCGTAGTAATGATTTTTTTCCCATAATCAAGCAGCCTTATGCCGTACTGTGGAACATTCCCAGCAAAAAAAATAACACATTTATGGAGACAAACAGGTGGCAAACCCCCCAGCAGATGTTACATGGTGCATCTTTAATGACTGCATATACAAAACGCCACTTATTCCCGGGAACGAGCTTAACTATTCTATCTTTTGAATGGTCTTCAAAATGGCCACTAATCCTTAAAAAATGCATACGACCGAACCCAATGAACACTCCAAGCAGAAGTATCGCATTCAGCATAGAGAGACAGCGCCATAGTTTCACTCGCTGCAAAAAGTACTGCGAAAAGTACTGCTCTTGACTTCTTCTTGGGGGTTCATCCATCACTTCTCTGTCATTCCCTCATTCTCCAGTCAATTATTCTCCACACTCCCCGGTACCAGTGAAATCTGAATTGTAATTTTAGCTCTGGCCCGGCCCCTCCCTCGCTCTCTGCTGCTGTGGTAGTTAGTCTGACCTAGTTCCCATACACAGATATTGACTCCAGTGCTCTCTGCAGCTGCATAACACATTTATCAAGGCACTGGCATCAGGCACAGAGGTACAGTGATTATACCTGAATGTGTTTAAAGGGCACGTGTTGCGCTACTTTCTGAGCTACAGTATGTTCTAACGTTGTTTCCTCGTCACAAACATGCCCAGAGTTGTGTTTTGTTTCATTCGCACATGTTTAACACACCAAAGCTGCATATTTAGGCTCTTATTTCTTCTCTCAAATGGAAAAACACTGTTCCAACTTGTGATGTCATGTGATAATACAGGAAGTGCTTCACTCCATGCACTTTCTACACCTTCACTAGAATCATTTGGAGGATTTTTTTTTAATTTGTTAAAATAATTTTGATCATTTGGAGGGAATGCGGCACATTAATTACAAAATAAACATAAGACATAACAAAATATATGACAAAAACAAGAAGATGGTGAAGTGATCTGAGCCCTAAAATGGAAGAATGGTTTGATATAATATTAAGCATTTATAATATGGAAAAACTCACTTTACTGCTTCACTTAGATTGGAAGTTCATAAATTAAAAAAAACAATTGGAGAGGATGATTACATTATATTAAAGAACATAGATCTGACTTGAATGATTGGATAAAGTGGGGAAAGCGCCTAATAAATAAAATGTATTATTATAGTCAATTACCAAGCTGATTACACATTGAAATAATAATACCAAACAGTAATAATAATAATAATAATAATTACAACAACTTAAACAATTAAGTACAATTAAAACATACAGTTAAAAGCCTACAGTTAAAGTGGGACAGTATTTAATTGTTTGATTGTATTTAGTGTTGTATTTTATTAGTATTTAGTAATGTATTAGACAGTATTTGAATTGATTGATTGTATTTAATTTACTTACAGTTAGTAATAAAGTACAGAGTATACAGTATAATATTAATAACTGAAACAATTATACATATACAATAATAATAGATTAAAAACTATATAAAATAATAATAATAATAACAATAATAATAATAATAATGAAATAAATAAAATAAATACATATATATGCTAAGCTTGCTGAGATAATGAGCTTTGCAGATGCTGACAGCCTAATAGAATGAAACAAAACACAACTCCAGGTAGTTTTGGAGGAGGAAACAACTTTCTAACATGTCTTAAAGTTCACAAGAGTCAATTCTGTGTAATACGGGAACTTTAATACACTGGTATATTCTGGATATCGTTATCAATATCATGAAAAAGTTTATTAACAAACTAATTTGAGTTATTACAGCTCAGTTCTACTACCAGCCCAGTTTAGGCACATCTCTATCAAAACAGTTTCAAATATTCGTCTCCTGTGGTGCGCCGGGCGAGGTGTCACCGGGGTGAGGTGTGAAGGGAGAGCCGGGATCCACAGCTCTGCATTTATTATTGATGCCTGAGGCTTAGCTCACAGCTCTGTGCTCTATTATTCATGCCTGAAACAGCTGGCAGGGCAGCCACAGCGGAGAGGGGCTCAAAAGGGAGTTTGCACGGAGGAGAGGGAGAGAGGGAGGGAGGGAAGGAGGGCTGGGGATGAAGAGATAGAGAGGAGGAGAGAGAGAGGGGGGAGGGAAGAAGGGATGGGGATGAAGAGAGAGAGAGGAGGAGAGAGAGGGGGGGGAGGGACAGATAGAGGGGTTTGTATGGATGAGAGGGAGAGAGGGAGGGAAGGAGGAGGAGAGAGAGAGGGGTTTACATGGATGAGAGGGATGGGGATGAAAAGAGAGAGAGGGAGAAGAGACAGATAGACGGGTTTGCATGGATGAGAGAGAGGGGGAGGGAAGGAGGGATGGGGAGAGAGAGAGGGGTTTGCATGGATGAGAGAGAAAGAGGGAGAGAAGGAGGAATGGGGATGAAGAGAGAGAGGGAGAGGGGGAGGGACAGATAGAGGGGTTTGCATGGATGAGAGGGAGAGAGAGATGAGAGGGAGGGAAAGACAGAGGGATTGGGATGAAAAGAGAGAGAGAGGGGAGTTTGCATGGATGAGAGGGAGAGAGGGAGGGAGAGGAGAGGGATGGGGATGAAAAGAGAGAGGAGGAGAGAGGGGGGATTGCAAGGATGAGAGGGAGAGAGAGATGAGAGGGAGGGAGGGAGAGAGAGAGGGATGAAAAGAGAGAGGGGGGTTTACATGGATGAGGGAGAGAGGGAGGGAAAGAGAGAGGGATGGGGTGAAAAGAGAGAGGAGGAAAGAGAGAGGGAGAAGAGGAGAGATAGAGGGGTTTGCATTGATGAGAGGGAGAGAGGGAGGGAAAGAGAGAGGGATGGGGATGAAAATAAAGAGGAGATAGAGGCGTTTGCATGGATGAGATGGAGAGAGGGATGAGAGGGAGGGAAAGAGAGAGGGATAGGGATGAAAAGAGAGAGAGGGAGAAGAGACAGATAGAGGGGTTTGCATGGATAAGAGGGAGAGAAACAGAGAGAGAAAGAGCGAAGGAAAGGAGGTGAAAGAGGGAAAGCAATAAGGAAAAATTAAGAAAAAATTGAGAGAAAAGAGGAGACTGAATGGGTGAGAGGGAAACAGATAGAGAGCAAGGAAAAGAGGGAGAGAAAGAGGAAGTTTGCATGGATGAGAGGGAGAGAGAGAGGCAGGGGAGGGGAGTGGTAAATGAATGGAGTGAGGGGTGGTAAAAAGAAAGAGAGAGAGAAGAAAAGAGTAGGGAAGAAGGAGAGCAATGAACAACAGAGAAACAAATGAGAGAGACTTGGGATGAGATGGACAGAAAACAGGATTCTGGACGGATGAGAGTGAGAGGGAAGAGAGGAAGGAGGCAAAAAGAGAGGGATAGATGGGAATGTGAGTAGAAAAAACAGGGAAAACGAGAGGGAAAGAAAAGAAGGAGGGAGTGGGGGCAGATAAAAGGGAAACTACCAAAGATACGAAGGTAGAGAAGAAGGAAAGAGAGGAAGAGAGAAGAAACAGAGAGTGTGAGAGAGGAATGGGAGAGATAAGTGAGACAGTAAAAGAAAAAAGAGAGAAAAGGAGAGAAAAGAAGAAAAGACAGAGGTGTATAAAACAAAAAACAAAGAAAAAGAAAGAGAAAGCAATAGGAAAAGTTTGTTATCTCCATAGAAATATATAATTCCTGAACTAAATCAAATCTGTGCAAACTGCAGCAGGCGGTTTTATTACTGCAGGATATATAAATGTGTTTAGCTCTACATTTCCTTGAATCATTACGGCACAAATGACCATCGTAATCCGTCTTGTTTATTTGCTGTTCTGCCACATTTTCCGAACAATACGCAGAGGAGCCTTAATTCTGCTCTAGTCCGGTTCTGTCGTACATTTAATTTCTAACAACAGTAAGAAGAAAAGAAGAAATAAAGACACTGCGTAGTTAAACGGTGCGGTATATTCTAATCTACTGTATGTTATAAGCTCACAAGAGTAAATTTTCCACAGTATAGGACCTTTAAGATGATTCAAAGCAAATAAGTTATATATTTAAAATGTAATTATTAATTTGACATGAAATATTTAAATGGAAAGTGACAAATTTCGGGGTATTCAGTGCGTTTTTGATTGTATTTCCATAGCCACAGCTGCCCTGGGGTAGATTGTGGAAAGTGAGGCTGCCAATCTGCGTCTTTGTCCCCTCCAACCATCGGCAATCGCTCACTTACCTATTCATACATTAGGTAGAGTGGGAGAAGTGTCTTGCCCAAGAACACAAAAACAGCATGTATTTGCCAAAGCGGGCTATAAAACAATTGTTATGCTACACTTTAATAAGAAAAACTTCAATATTTTACGATTAAAATATTATTAAGCTTATCGATTCTTATAAACCTGGAGGAGGACTTAGCAATGCAAGTCACCAGTCGCTCACTCGTTCAGACATTAGTGGGTGAAGTGTCTTGCCCAAGGACACAAAAAAACAGCATGTATTTGTCAAAGCGGCTATAAGACAAGTGCTACGCTAGACTTTAATAAGAAAAACTAGTTGCAGTAGTAGAAGTAGTATAGATATAGTGTGCAGTAGTAACAGTAGTAGTAGTAGTAGAAGTGGAAGCAGTAGCAGTAGTAGTAATGGTTGCAGAAGCAGCAATAGTAGTAGTAGTAGTAGTAATAGTAGTAGTAGTAGAAGTAGTAGTAAAGGTTGAAGTAGTTGTAGTAATGGTTGAAGTAGGTAGTAGTAGCAGTAGTAGTTGTAGCAGTATTAGTAGTCATGGTAGTAATAGATGTAACAGTAGCAGTAGTAGTAGTAGTAGAAGTGAAAGTAATAGCAGTAGTAGAAGTTGAAGCAGTAGCAGTAATAGTAATGGTTGCAGTAGTAGCAATAGTAATAGTAGTAGTAGTAGTAGTAGTAAAGGTTGAAGTAGTAGTAGTAGCAATAGTAACTGTAGCAGTATTAGTAGTCATGGTAATAGTAGTAGTAATAATAATGGTTGAAGTAGGCAGCAGTAGCAGTAGTAGTAGCAGTAGTAGTGGTTGCAGTAGTGGCAACAGTAGTTGTAGTAGTAGTAGTAGTAGCAGTAGTAATGGTTGCAGTAGTAGTAGCAGCAGTAGTAGTAGCAGTATTAGTAGTCATGGTAGTAAAAGTAGTAGTAACAGTAGCAGTAGTAGTAGCAGTAGTAGTAAAGGTTGAAGTAGTAGAAGTAGTAGTAGTTAGTAAAGAAACTTAGCAATGCAAGTCACCAATCACTCACTCGTTCATACATTAGGGGGCAAAGTGTCTTGCCCAAGGACACAAAAACATCATGTATTTGTCACCTGAACTCTACAAAGCCACTGCTGCTCGGTTCAACTCCCAGTCATGGCAAAACTATTTGGGTTTACCATAAGTCTTTTTTTTTCTTTCTTTTTTTTAACAATTCAATCTCGCATAAATTATTGGCAATAGCGGAACTTTGGCGCTATGTCCCCGTCAGGAGCCGTTCCTGCTGCTGCACGTAGCATCATCTGCCCTAATAACTGCTTTGTTTCTATTGCTGCATCCCTGTTGTATCGTCTGAGGCTGGAGCTATTAAGCCCTCCATTAACCCAAACATAACTCTGGCTGTTATTGTCGAGAAGGGACCCACACTGTCTCGTATTAAAGAATATCCGTACAATTAGCTCGGTTTGATGACGTGCTAAATTTAAACCAAAAGCACAAAGAGCAGTTAGCGTCTGTGAAATCATTACAGATCAAAGCTATTTAAAACCAAGGATTTATTTTGGGATTTTGCTGTAGTTGGAGCAGGGATGGATTTAAGATGAAGATTTTGTCTCGTCTTTTAAGGCATCGATTTTAAGTACACGGTTTTATTGGGCAAGTGTACTTTTATAGCCCTGGAGTACTTGTAGTGGTAGTAGTAGGAGTTGTAATAGTTACGATAGTCATTACAGGAGAAGTAATAAAAGGAAGAAGAATTGATATTTGTAGGAGTATTAGGATTTGTAGTACTGGTAGTAGTAGTGGTAGTAGTGGTAGTAGTTGCAGTAGTAGAAGTAGTATAGATATAGTTGTGTATTTGCTGGAAATATTAGTAGTAACAGTAGCAGTAGTAGTAGAAGTGGAAGTAGTAGCAGAAGTAGTAGTAGTAGTAGTAGTAGTAGTAATAGTATTAGTAGTAGTAGTAGTAGTAAAGGCTGAAGAAGAAGTTGAAGTACTAGTAGTAATGGTTGTAGTAGGTAGTAGTAGTAGTTGTAGCAGTATTAGTAGAAGGAGTAGCAGTAATAGTAGTCGTGCTAATAGTTGTAGAAGTAGTAGTAATAGTTGTAGCTGTATTATTATTATTATTAGTAGTAGTAGTAGTCGTAGTAGTAGTAGCAGTAGTAGTAGTAGTAGTAGTAGTAGTAGTAGTAGTAGTAGCAGCAGTAGTAGTAGTAGTAGCAGCAGTAGTAGTGTAGTAGTAGTAGTGTAGTAGTAGTAGTAGTAGTAGCAGCAGTAGTAGTAGTAGTAGTAGCAGTAGTAGTAGTAGCAGCAGTAGTAGTGTAGTAGTAGTAGTAGTAGTGTAGTAGTAGTAGTAGTAGTAGTGTAGTAGTAGTAGTAGTAGTAGTGTAGTAGTAGTAGTAGCAGTAGTAGTAGTAGTAGTGTAGAAGTAGTAGTAGTAGTAGTAGTAGTAGTAGTAGTAGTAGTAGCAACAGAAACAGTACAAGTAGCAGCTGTTCAATAAAGCAATTTCAACTTATTTGTTTTTGGTCCGTTTGGGTCTTAACACAAAAATAATAACACTTTTTCATTTTTTACTTTCTGAGTTACAGGAACAGACGTCCACAGGGAAAACGGTTTAAACAGAACAGGAATAAAAATCATTCCCATCTCAAAACCGGACCGGAAATACGGAGTTCTAAGGTTCAAGGAGAGTTCTGAAACTACAGTAAATTATGTCTATGGGAAAGTTTGCAAACACATTTAATTGGTTCAAATAGAGACTCCAATTAAAATATTACTAAAGGTGCATTGTGTAACTTTTCTGGTGGAAGGTACAGGTCAGATCTGTGGAGAGGGGACCCCGCTCACGGTCAGAATGCCTGTTTTTCTAGGTATTTTTGAGCTATAAATCCACCCGTAATTGAATAAACGTGAAGGTAGAGCTGTTTAATGTCACACTGTGGGACATTCCAAGCAGAGCAATGACATCTCCATGGAAACAAGAAAGCGACGGACCCCCACTAGAAAAGTTACACAGTGCAGCTTTAAGCTTATGGATTCATATAAACCTAGACAAGAGTTTAGTTTTAGAAGTGTCCATTTTGCAGTATAAAATATTTAAAAATACAAGTTAACAAACGCACACAAACGTTTACAAAAAGCACTATTTTAACAATTAATCAATTTAAAAGTTTGAAGTTTTATATTAATGATTTTTCTTTTAAGATAAGTTCAAGCTGATAACTCGGTGGTTTCCCTCTTTCTTTTCATTGTTCTGTAACCAAATTAATTTATATTCATGTTCGCAAAGACATTAATCAAGATTATTACAAGTTTCACATCACAAAATGAAGGAAATTTTAAAAAGTTTTTAATTATAAACTTGACCAAACCTCACGATGCCTAAGAGATTTTGACATAATTTGTAATAAACAAGTAGCGCAATCCATTTCACTAGTTCTGCTTCACTATTTTTATTTATTTTATCCTCCAGTCGTCATTGTAGTACTGCCTTTTAGAACTACAGCTTCTCATATTGTGGCTCTTAACTCTTTTTTTACACAGGCCAAACGTAAAGAAATCTCACAAGATCATTTTTCATGGGTGCACGATCTTGTAGGACTTTTGTCTCGCGAGATCTTGTCCCATCCCTAACAATTCGCTTTCTAAACATACCTTAATTTTCCATTATTTTACTTGATTTTGCCGAAAAAGTCCCCCAAACTCTGCAGCGATCCTCTTGTCCTTCATTAGCGCTAATCCAATAATCCTCCTTGTAAAAATGTGCTCTAATTCTCCTTAAATATGTAAGATATCTTTCAGAAGAATTACATAAAGAGAGCCAAATAGGATTCATTACGGTTTAAAGGCTTACCTCCAGAAACTATGATAACAGGAACCTTCTCGGTCACTTTCACACAGGCTCATTCAAGATAACAGGGTTTTACAGAATATTACAGTGAAACCAATCAACAGTTTATTTCCTGATAAGCTTCTTAATTGTTAATGTAATATAATCGAGACCGAACGCAGAACATTACTGAGAGAAGTGCGAAGGAAATTAAAAGTAAGTAAGTAAGTGTTTTGAGGAGGGAACATGATAACCATAGACTGTAGATATCAATGGACATGTCTAAACCTGCTCGGCGCCAAGTTCCAAATAGGAAGTGAGCATGGGCGCACTTCCAGGTCTACCAACTCTGGCTCCAGTTGCCTTAGTATTGAAAAAACATCACCCTCTTTCTGTAACCGCTGCATTGAGCCTCACCATTTTGGTCTTAAAATGTTCATATTAACCCGCTCTACACGATCCTGATGTTTTTAGTTGTTATATTAGGATTATGGCTCCAAATTCGCTCCATAACTGCTGGCCTCAGTGAGCTTCATTTGGCTGGAGCTGAACACTATGGGTGACGTCACTTTCCCTTAGTCCACTCCTTTATACAGTTTATAACATGTTTAAAAGTTCAAATTACAGCACATCTGACTTTCAAAGTGCATATAGCAGGTTAGATTATTTATTATTATTTAATACAAAAACATTGTAAACCTTTATTTACTCAAATACATGTTTAAACTGTCACAAATTTATGTTTTCTGCAATTGTCCCTACATTTTGAATCGAAGTTTGTGTATTGATAATATAGATATAGACTAAAGGGACTCATTTTTACAACTACTTCCAAGACTAGGGTTTAGTAGCCTGATTCACTTGGTGGAAACAGTCTGACCTTGCAACATTGGGATTCGTTTGCATGACAATAGGCAAGTACTTTTTTTTATTTAACCAATCGCTGCTATTTGGTCTAATGCGCCGGATGCTCAGTGGGGTCCAAGTAATTGCGGCACAGCAAATCCCGTAGGAAGAAGGACAATAACGTCTTTACCCTTCATAAAATTCTCCAAACATTCTCTTTGTTCCTGTTTTAAATCCTCGATGTCGGGAATTGTTGCCAAAACAAAATGTTTGGCTTTGTCTACGTCCATCTCGACCCCTTTGTTTACTGTTGTGCTGCACCACAAAAGGACCTTGAGTTTGGCGTCACGGCTTCACAGCTCTTCGCTTATTGGCCGGTGCTCCGACTTGCAAACCGGTGAGTGTTTTCTGATTCCTGACCAAGTCACTGGAGAGAAATGAAACTGAGCGGAGGCACTAGATGGCACCAGTCTGACTTTCTGTAAAACTTTGACTCCCTTGACTGATGTAAAACTATCATAAATGTTTACCACAGATACTATTCTATGAAAAGAATAAATTTAAACTTTTGAAATAAGGTTTCAAAGCACGGATTTACACCCCAGAGCCTGAGCCAAAGATTATACAAAGATCAGTGAAAATGTTCTCCAGCAAAGATAAATACTACATAATTCAGACATTTCCTTATTTATCTTTCAAAAATGAAGCAGGAGGGAGTTGTCAAGCTTATCATCGTGTAAAACCCAGCAGTATAGTCGCGTTATAAGCAAACCGCACCCTCCATCTTGTAAGAAATCAGGACTGACCTGCTGCGTGGCGCCCTGCTTCCTGTTCGTCGCCGTGGTCGTGGTGATGTCGCTGATGGAGGGGGCGGAGTCGGAGCGGTTGCCCCCGGCGGCGGCGCTGGACTGCGGCGTCATGGAGGAGGACGGCATATCCCCCACCAGCCGGGCGCTCCCCTCCACCCGGATGTGCGGATGTCCCTCGGCGGCCATGTTGAGGATCCTTAAGCCGTTGTAGTACAGCCCCGAGAGCTGCCCCTGGAACATGGCCGACCCGCGCTCGCCTCCGCCCACCCGCACCGTCGTCTGGCTGTTGAAAATGGTCAACTGGCGACCTAGGGCGACGCGCACACACAAATCAAACGCACCCAAGGGAGACAGGAGAGAAGGGAGAGGGGGAGGAGAAAGAGAGGGGGGAAGAGAGAGACACGAAAAAGAAGTAGCAGCGGTCAAAACCAGGTGGACAGTACAGTGTGTTTTATCTCTGCGTTAGACAATTCAACACCCCCAAGCCATGGTGACAGGATGGGACAGATCGAGCATGGAGAACAAATCGTGGAGAGAATCCTAATAAACAAGATATAAGAAATATATATAGCTCAAGAGAGGAAACAACAAAAAAGCGTTGAAGAGGAGGAGGAAGAGGAGGAGGGAGGAGGATGAAAAAGCAGCAGATGAGAGAGGTCAGAAAAGGGTTGGTAGAGAATTCGAAATGGCCGACAGACTTGTTATGGAGTTTGTTGACAAGCAGAGACAGATCTGAGTGGTACAGCCCTATGAAACATGCACAGGTTTATGCTAGCATTGTGTTAAAGGGACTAGAGGCTAATTTAACGCTGAAGTTTAAGACTGAATCTTTTTGTTGTTGTTACATTTTTGTTCAATAAAAAACTCTATTTCAAATTTACTTTACAGTATATTTGAACTTTACTTTGATTACAATGTTTTAGTGAATGCTTTATTGTTTACAATTTGATGATAAGCAGAATTATTACGTCTTAATAAAGCATCTTTTATCAGTGATTCTATTTTTCTGATTTATTCACATTTAATTTCTCCATCGTCCCTTTAACCTGACATTATCAACAATACGTTCACAGGCACTACAGTTTACACAGTATTACACACTACAGCTGCCATTTTAAATACTTAGTTATGATTTAAGTTTTTAGATCGTTAGTTGATGGTGCACAATATAATAATAAACTGCCTGCAATTCTATTTTAAACTGAAACTTTTAATGAATTTTAATCAGGGTTTTTACCTTTGTCGAGTAGCCAATCGTCAACTACTCGACCAAGCCGATAGGGGATTCGCTGTCTGGCGATGGCCAGGCGCTCGTTATCATTGTTGCCTTTAATTTAGAGATGGAAAAAGAGTAGTAATTACATCCAAATGTTACAGGAGCTGGATACAAACAGAAGAGCCATGAAAAGAAAGCAATCGTCCACTCGAGTAAAAGAGAATCCAGCGTCTGGGTTTAAAGTGCGTATGACAGGTTTTGACGATTCTCAGATTTTGGACTTAATTTGGTGGGATTATACCTGTTGTGAATGTAAATTATAGTTAAGAAACCAGTCAAGAAACAATTTGTGAAGAGAAGCTGAAAAATATGTTGAATATTACAGGAAGTACAGAGTATTTTAGAGAGTTTCTTATTGATGGCACCACACTGGGGAGAATTTAGTCCAAAAGTTTGACACAATTTACAACAAACACAGGGTTTCAACAAAATAAAGGTGTTTTCATATAATTTAATCTGTCAAATATGAAATTCCGTGCACATTAGAAGAGTTTTGGCCCAGAGCACTACATAGTTATGGATTTCCCTAGCGTGATGTCATGATTTCCAACCAAGAAATCAAATCTGGCACCTCAAAAATGACCAAACTGGGGGGAAAAAAACTGTAAAATCCTGAGTAAACTCTTAAATATAAAGATCTTAGCAGCGTTTTAGTAAGATGAGAAGTCAAACCTGTCATGGGCGCTTTAAGTGTGAGCTGACTGTTGCTCTCTGTTCATTGGCTTTGGTTTAAAACAGTTCATTTTAACACATTTTAAGCACATCCTGTTACAGTTTAGAGCTACAGACACACACACCTCACAACAACTGGCATTTAGCATTTTAGCTACGGGCTAACCTTCGTCGTGTTATATTACCTACTATTACCACTTTATGTCAAAACAACAAATGAGAAACAAAACAGACACTTTTTACTCTTTTACTTATTTTGACTCTCTAGTTAAACATTTGACTCAAAGTATGACATCTTTTTAAATTATTGTTTGACCAAATGCACCAACTGTTATTATTGTCTTTTAAAACACAACCTGCTCCACTATTTTCATCAATTACCTTTATCTCTATTTAACAGCATAACATAACTAGACTAGAGTACATGTGGCTATTAACCTAACTCACATTTTATGGTTTAAAAAGTCATTTTCATATATATATATAAGTTCACACAGGTTTCATTTCCAACACAGTAAACATAAAACAAAAGCTGCAATTTAAAAACTGCAATATTTGATTAAAAAATAACACTGATAGGAACAATAATCAGGAAGGGTTGGTTTGAACGTAAAGTGTGTTGTTTGAAGTGTGGGTGGGCGGGGCTTAAGGGGGAGGGGTCACGGTGGGCGGGGCCAGGGTTACCTGAGGGGTAGCGTTCGATGACGGGCAGGTCGTCGAGCTGGAGCGTGGCGTTCCCTCCGCTCCGAGTGAACCGGACGATGTGGTATTTCCCGTCGTTCACAAACTTGGTGCTCTCCTCGATGTTGATGTCGTCTGTGCCCACGTTGAAAACCACACGGATGTTGCCTTTGTCCTGAAACAGATAAAAACGCAATTATTATTTTTTCTTCTTTTATTGTTTATTTGAAGAGGGACAGATGCAAAAACATGGATTAACAATTCAGTCATCTGATGCAGCAGAGATGGGAGACTCAGTCCATGAAAATGAGACTTTTAACGAGATTTTAATATATTTTCTAATTAATAAATTGTGCCATTCAGTTCACAATTTTGGCTTCACAATTTTTTACATATTTAAAGGGGAACTCCGGCACGATTGAAGCTAAAGTCCATTGGTAGAGGTGGTCGAATACTGTTAGAAGCCAAAAAACAGCACAGATCAGTGTTGCCTCGGCAGAGATCTCACTGTGGCAGTGAATCTGTCAAGGCAACAAACTAGTGTAGTGATGGGGGCAAGTTCTTAACTTCCACCTAAAACGGCAATTTGCTTCACGCTGAAGAAGCTTAACACCACTTTAACCCATTTTACAACAGCCACGAGTCTAACAAACAAAACGCTCTGCCTGGCTCACTCATTAGTGTCTGGAAACGTTAGAAAACAACTTTATAAGCAGCCTTAGAATTGGCTTTGTCGATTTCCCACTGCGAATGTGAAAGCCCAAGAGACCTGATTGTTCATAATTAGTGCTGCCACTAACGACTAATTTTCTAACGATTAATCTCTCGACTAATTTTTCGATTAGTCGACTAATCTAAACGACTAATTAAAAAAAAAAACAAGCGGTTCTAACACACACAAGTGGGTGTGTTAGATTTTCCCGGGAGGTTACCTTGTGTGTGCGAGTTGCAAAGGTTATTGCTGTTATGTCTGTTGTGTGTGCTTATTCGACAATGTTGAACAACAATATGCACACACAATTTAACGAGTATGCACGAGCAGCATATTGCAACGGTATTCTCAATACCTCATGCATCGTGGTCGTGCTCCCGTGATAAGCCAAAGAAGTCTTACAGAGTGTACAAAACACTCTATCACCAACTGTCCGAAAGTATTCCCAGACTTTCGAGGCTTTAGGTCTTGGTCCGACTCCGGCCGCTGGCATTTTCTCAAATGCTCAAATTGTAGTCGACTCATTTTCATATTCGATTACGTCGACAACGTCGAATAATCGCGGCAGCACTATTCATAATCTAATTTATTTACGAGTGAATTACATTTTTTGGAAAAACGCTAAAAAAAAATACATTCCCGAACCTTTTTCTTTTAACAACTTTCAGTTTCTCTTCTTCTTCACTGTCAGTAGTCGTTCCTCCCTTGTTGCTTCTGGCGGCTCGAGCCTTTTGCTGCCGCTGAAGTCGGTGATCGAGTCTTTTGGGCTTTCGCCTGCGCAGTGGGAAACCGACAAAGGTAAGGCTCAGGCCTCTCATAAAGTTGTACGTATAAATATAAAAATATGTCTTGCCCCAGCACAAATATGTTGTATAAGCAGCTCTTGAGGTCAAAATAAGACCACGGTGTGATGTCTGTTTCTAAATGTGAAGCTATGTTATTGTCTGTGAGTGTTAGGATGCCAGTCATTGTTAGATTTACTGTTACAGCAAAACTCTGCAGTGGTCTTTAGGTTAAGTTAAGTTTTGTTTATTTTGTCTAATCAAGGAGAAATTTGGCTCGGAGCAGAGGTCAGCAGCATTAACATAAAAGACAAATAGAAAAACATGTAGAACAATGAGTCTATGTTGTTACACATTTTAGGGACTGGGAATACACGTTTTTATATTTGTTACACTGAAAGCTGTGAAAAGCACTTGTAAACTCATCTTGGTGAGTAATTCGGCTGCTCTCTCTGTAATGCATAAAGGAATGAGGAATAACTTTGGCCCACTGCAAATGAACTTGTTGTTTTTCATGTTTTTTAAGGCCGTAAGAATCAGGTACGGCTCCTTCAATAACAAGATTGTAATAATAAAGCTGTCACGGAGATAGAGTCGGGGAGTACATCGTCTACAACTGTGGTTCTCAATTTAGGACCCCCACAGGAGTCGTGGAATGATTTTAGGGGGTCCCAAGAAGATACGGGGAAAAGTGAAGATGTGTGCACGAATATTAAACAAGGCTTCACACCCTGCAGGTTCATATTTACTACTTTACCATTGTGGGGGTAGTATTTCTGTGTTTGTGGGTGAAGAAAGAAACAGGCTGAGCTCCGCTGATCTACACGACAAGATCAAAATCGTTGTGGTGAAGATATAACTTGGATATTTTATCGAGCAGGGGCCCTTATCCACCAAGACAAGGCCTGAAACTGGTCCACGGGCCATAAAGTACCAGTGCCCAGAGAAAAAAAAACATTACGCATCTTTTAAAATGTGTTTTATTGTGGCTTTATCAATCTTCTCTCTAATTTAACGTCTCTCTCTTTTTAATATTATGATGATTATTTATGTTTTGGTTTGTTTGTATTGTGAATTTAATGTATTTCTTTTTCTGTAAAGCACTTTGAATTACTTTGTGTACGAATTGTGCTACACAAATAAACTTTCCTTGCCTTGCCGACTGCTGTTTCCCTGTGTTTTATGAAATATGAAAACATTTGTACTATTGAACTTATCCTGGTAACTAACAATGGGTAAAAAATAAATAAAAATGACGACAATGTGTGTTTTTTTAAGTAGATGTAAATTAAAGGGCCCATATTATGTTATTTTCTGATATACAGTCTGTTATAATGTTGTTTCCTCATACCTGGAGTTGTGTTTTGTTTCATTCACACATTTAACACACAGATTCTGCACTTTTAGGCTGACTTCTTCCAGAGTATCCCCAGGTTTGACTCCCCCAAATTTAAGACTAAGAGATTAAAGACCTTTTTAAAACCACTTAAATGAAAATTAAGACCAACATCCCACGCATTATGTGGGCGAAAAACACCAGATCCAAGTCTAATAATAACCATTACTCACTGCTTTAAATAACAAAAAATCTTTTTTCTGTAAAATCTCATTCAGAACTCATAGGCTCATGAAATTTAAGATTTTAGTGAAAAAATTACGACTTGGACAACATAATTTAAGACTTTTTAAGGCCTTAATTTAGGAACATGAAATTTAAGGCCTTTTTAAGACTTTTAAGACCCCGCGGCGACCCTGTCTTCTCTCAAACAGAAAACACTCTGTTCCACCTTGTGAACAGAGCATTTTCAGTTTTGGAGATGTAGCCAGGCTAAACGAGTTACTCAAACATGTGTGAACGTAACAAAACGCAACTCCTGACATGTTTTTGAGGCGGTAACAACATTATAACAAGACTTAAAACTCACAAAACTCAACTTTGCGCAATATAGGACCTTTAAAAGTCTGTCACTTCATTCACAACCAACACCCGTCCAGAGCGGAATTACATTTTGCCATTTCATTAAATCCTGTCAAAATAACAACTACAAACGCATTACTACACGTACTTTCCCATTATGATGGATAGCCTGCGTGTTGCGTTAGGAAATATGCATTAGGAACTTTCGCCTTTAGCTAAAACAGTGAAATTATGCTCATTTTCCCTTCTATTCATTCAGCCGCTGCCAGGAGACCATTACTATACATAACACTGTCCCGGAGAGCTGCCTCAGCGATATTAAAACACATTGTCATCAACATGCAAACAGACTGCACTCTGCGTTCTAAAAATACGACGTTATAATGGCGTGTTTTTGTACAGGCCGTGGAGAGGAGCTGTCTATTTACAGATACAGGGAGCGAAATGTCATACGAGCCACACGTTCACTGTCACTGCAGCTTTTCTCTGCGTCCACTTGAAATATTTTTCTACCATCAAAAGACATATTGGTTTGTAACGTACTGACATCTTGTATTATGCTGTTTTTGCATTCAGTAAAACCTATGACCAAGAATAGTTTGAAAATGTATTTAGCTGCAGAATACTGAATACCAGTTGGATTATATTTTAGTGTAAAAATGTGACATGACGTTGCGCTTATATTTCTAACTAATTAGAGCGGGGAAATCGCACAAGAACTCACCGTCTTTTTCATTTTTTAATACTCTGCAGTTCAAAGACGTAATTGCACCATCAAATAGAGCAGCCTGTTCCTCTGATTTTAGGAAATTGACTGTACTGTGAATATTTTTAATGAAGCTGTAGGTGAAAACTGGTATTCTTTTCATTTGTTTCCCCCCCGTCATTTGATGGCTTGTATGTCAGTAACCTAGTATTCGATGGCTTTAACAGTACGGACAAGAGATTACTCTACATTCTACTGGCTGCAAGTAAAAAAGCAATAACAAGGAAGTGACTAAAACCTGAACAACCAACAATTGAGAATTGGATTGATATTGTGCAAGAAATCTTTGTGTTGCATTTTTGTATGAAAAGCGCTCTATAAATAAAGTTTGATTGATTGATTGAAGAGATCTACACAATGGAAAAGGTTCATTTTCACTGAAAGTGCAGCTGGACTTATTTGGTCTGAATGGACAATGCAAAGCCGGTGAGATCGGACTTCATGTAAAATGTTCATACTTGCAATGTTTTGTTAATTTGTGAAAGAGGTTCCCTGACTCCCCAATCTATTCTGAGTTTGTATGTTTTAAAAAAAGAAAAGAACAAAAGCAGATTTGTGATTTCATTCTGTAGATTGCAATGTGTAATCTGCTTTTTTCAATAAAAAGTACATTTGGAGAAAAAGAAAACTAGTATTCTGAATATGTAGTTACTTCCCAACACTACTACCTAAGACATACAGGAATGTACCGATCTGATACCGGTATTGGAAATCAGCGCCAATGAAAAAAGATCGCTGGATCAAATGTTGGTTTTCAAATATCAGTTCAGCCGTAGGGTTTGTAGGTAATACAGTTTACCAAGGTATCAAAAAGTAGCAACGGTATCAGTTTCATCACCGTCATTTAAAAAATCTGCAGCGCATAAGGACCTAATATAATATTAGAAGCATTTTGGCTTCAGGCCGAATGACGGGGGAGAGACGCAAATGTTGCCGGAGCTACGACCCTGCATCAGGCCAGAGATCCCACCACAGTCGCTTCAGACACAGGGCCCAACGCCGATTTTCTCCCCTCCGCTCTCCCCTCCGCTCTCCCCTCCGCTCTCCCCTCCGCTCTCCCTCCTCTTCAAACATCGTTACGCTCGGAGATTTCCATCCACACGCAGCGAGGAAGAAGAAAAAAAATGTGACTGATGCCGAAAGGTTTATGATGGAGACATTTTATTGAATGCTGAGAGTCGAGAGGGGACGAGGCGCTAAAGAGGCGCTAAAGAGTTCCCACTTGAGGGTGAAGTCAGACTTTCCCGGAGGAGACGGTAACTTCTCCAAGTGCCGAGAGCGCGGGTCTGTCAGATACAACATGCTGCAGTGGGAAATATCACACGTGGACTGTCGCCTTTTACTTTTTTACTCCTGAATCTGCCTCTTCTGCGCTTTTCTTGTCTTGGCGTGTCCCAGATCATTAAATTGAGGGAGATACGCACTGGTGAAGTTTGGTTTGATCAGAACTTGTGCCTCATCTTCAAATACAATGCTTGTGATTCTGTTTCTGAATGGTTTAGGTGCAGCTACAAAATCAATCTTAATTATTCACAGTAATACCAAATACCCCGGTAAAAGTATCAAAATCTGGATACCGCCCAACCCTATTCAGCCGATATCTTGTTTGTGCACATAAAATGGTGTGATAAAGACTATTTACTGGTACTTGGGATCAGATATCAGCAGATACTTTACGTGGATGTACGGCTTCACCATGTTCTTTTGGGTAATTTCGGCGCTTCGCATTTGGCTTCCGCACAAACCTCAAAGCTGCTCTGTGACTGGACCACCCACCCCGTCTAAGATTCTTGTGAGTTTGTGAATCCATCTTGCTGCACAATATTAGAAAAGATGGATCGGTGCATCCCTAATAACATTAAAATCTTGTTCACTGACTTCCTGTTCCAATCTGCAAATTCTGAAAGATCTCTAACACATTAAAAAGTTATTAAAAAAATGTAAAATGGCTGTAATGTTTTTTTTTTTATCTGTGATTTTCCAGTGACCTTAAAGGGCTCTCATTAATAATAATAATGCATTTTATTTATTTGGCACCTTTCTGGACACCCAAGGTCGCCTTACAACAAAAGCTATAGCGTTTTTCACAGACACATGTCCTCAAAGACGCTTTACAGAGCAATATTAACAGAGCATTGTTCATTCACTCCATACATGTTTTGGGTTGATGGGGGAAACCGGAGTGCCAGGAGGAAACCCATCCAGACACGGGGAGAACATGCAAACTCCACACAGAAAGTATGATTTCCTAACTAACCAATCAAATTACGCTCAAATAAACCGCTTACTATCTGCAGCTGTAGGTAGTCTCCCAGTCCGGATGCGCTGTCCACTCTCAGGAGGATGGCGTGTTTCTGTTGGGTGCTGAAGCCCAGAGCCAGGCGGTCCGCTCGGGTGCTGGGGCGCTCGTTCGGGGGCCAGGTGTAGATGACCATTCCCCCGTCGCGTCCGAAGATGTAAGTGGTGCCAGCTGGAGAGAGAAACACAAGGATTTAGTAGAATTTAGGGTTGTCCAAAGTATTGAAAGTCAGATACTCATTTGAGCAGGAAGCGATACTAAAAAAGCCACATTCGCAGGAAATAAATGAATCCTAAAGAGCTTTAAAATGATCTTGAGCTGCATCAGAACAAGTATAAGAGCACTTGGTAATATAAAAGAAAGTACTATGGTTAAAACATTGTAAATAGAGTGTTTTTTATTATTAAGTCTTTATTATCAAGTTATGAAGTCTATTCCTTAGTACAGTGACAACAGTAACCCAAGAGGGACCAATATTCTGACTCGTTACAAGTTGAAAAACATAAAAAAGCTTAACAGTGCACTATGTAACTTTTCTGACAAAGGGCTTGTCTCCATGGAGATGCAAAATTGTGATATTAGTGATTAAAATCTTCACGTAGACAAGATTATTCCACTAGACCAAGGAACAGGTCAGATCCAGATGTTTTTGAATGTGAATTTTTGCGCAAGAAAACACCTGAAATTGAATTAATGCTGGATAGAAAAGTTACATAATACACCTTTAAGTAAATACTGTTGAATCATATTTCTAATTACAGCTGTAGTAAAAGTCGTAGGCAACATATTACTTGAATAACTAATCGCTGACATTACATAAATACACAAAAAGTACAATTCCATTTGCAATCGTCACTACTACTGCAAAAAAAAGCTTAAGATATAAATACTTAATCGATCAGAAAATGATTTAAAAGTAGTGAAATGATCTTGCTGAATGGACAGATCATTTTACTTGACAAATTATCTTAAAATAAACTACCTCGAGACTAGAATCAAGCAGTCTCTGGTCTAGTAAGTAGATAATAAATCTGAAAACAAGACAAATAACCTGATATAAGTTTTAAAATCTTGGCCAGCTCAGAGAAATTTGCAGTGTACGAAGACTATTACTGTCACTACTACAATTTATTTGATTACAATATGACTGTAACTTATACTACTTGTACTGTATTGATTTGATACTAGTGTTATTACTGTTTCTGCTACTCTCACTGCTATTATTTGCAGACTCATTCATAATTACATCAGTGAAAACCTGCTGGTAACGTCTGAATATGCATAAGCACAGGACCTGTCTGTAAAACCCCATTTCTTTGTGTTTCTCTCTGAGCTCGTCAGAATCGACAGATGCCAGTGCCCTCCCGTGGCAGCTCCGGCTAAATACACTGACACTGAGTGATGGGAGAAACAATCTGTTACCTGCGCCAAGATTCAGCCTGTTTAACATTACAGTTTTTAGTATTTTACTACTAATACGTAATTAACAGGTTTAATTCTTTCATTTTTTCAGGCTTAACACCTTTTATTACTCTTTCTTCTTGCCTTAATTGAACCTCCATTATGTTGCCATGACAACTTAAGCCCTCCGTAATAGAGCTCGTGCTAATACCCAATATAGTTCACGTTATTTCAGCTTTTCACAATGGGAAAGGTTTGGAAGTATTTTTGTCCATACTTTAAGGCAGAGCTGGGCATTGTACAGCTCCCAGGCCACATACGGCCCTTCGGTTCACTCTTACCAGCCCCTTAAAGCTCATTTGGAGTCACAAAATAAACATATTTTATAGTTTTACCTCGTGTATGGACTAAAGCTGCATTGAGGTGTTTAAATGACATTTTTTGTAGGGCAACCTCACTTTTTCATTGCTTAGTCATAACATAAACTCTCAAAACAATGCTATTTACTGCTTTTTATAAAGAAATACAGTGAATATTATGCAGAATTGAGCATTTCGGCCTGGCCCGCTACAATATTTTCTGTTTCTCATGTGGCTCCATGGAAAAAATAATTGCCCGCCACCGCTTTAAGGTTAATGTGAGTTCTGAAACTTAAATCTTCTTTATGTCCTTAGTCATAATTTCAGTCGTATCGGGCGATGCTGCTCATCAAGAAATAGTATTGTTGTACATTTTAAGTTATTGGCAATATTTAAAACACAATTTCCCTTTTCCTACACTTGCTTCTTTCTCTCCAAATCAAACAACTACAAATAATCAAGGGCTGCTAAGTCTAGATGTACCATATTGTCGGTTCATAATGCTTTATATGTATATTTTGCTGTAATAAATGTGGCAATGTATAGATTAAACCTATCACGAGGGAGACAAGCGGGTTCCAGCCCAACGCTACATTACAGCTCAGATCTGTGGAGAGTTGCCCCTATTCACTGAAGGAATTGTTGTATTTTTGAGCAATTGAAACACACCTAATGAATAAATGCTAGATGTAGATGTTTAAAGTCAATAACATCTACCAGAAATGTTGTGCAGTGCGTCTTTATGTAAGATATTTATTTAATGTAGTATTTTAATATTCTTAATTAACTGTAAAGCATTTTGTGGCTTCTCTTGTCTGTGAAAGGTGCCGTACAAATACTCACAGAAATCGTTATTACTAAAATATGTCTATTGAAGCCAAAGACTGTATAAAAAAGTGGGCTAAGCCAGTGTGACGTCGGGTTCGGTGCCACTCAAATGAAGCTCGAGGGGAGAATTTGGAGTCAGGCTTTATGTCATGAGTACGACTTTTTTGACGGACAAAATTGCGAGCGAAAAGCCCCACCAGGATCACTTAGAGCTGATTAATGTGAACATTTTAAGCCCAAAATGACGAGGACCACAGCAGCATTTACAGGCACAGGAGCGACAATATTCCAGTGTGAACTTCTTGTTTGCTTTGTTCATTTACATGTACAGTTTATGATTGAAGCCGAGGATTTTATCACCGTTGCAAATGTTTTCCACTTGTCCTTTACCGTTTTATTCAAATACTCAAATATTCCATTCTGATTTATGCACAAGGACCACTCACTCCTCTCATCTCACTCTTAACCTTTGCAAAGTGTCAGCACTACACTTTTCAGGGATATTCAAATAAACTAAAAAGTGCAGTGCATTTTTGGCCCCATCACGAGTCACAAGCTAATACATGACTAAATTTAGGTATAATTAAAGCCCCTGTACCTGATATTTCCTATGTATTGCAACTGTGTCTTACCCCAGTAGATGTGTTGTTTAAGAAGCTCTTGAGCTCAAAGTAGGTCTGATGTGCACTGTCTGCATCTAATTATAAAGCATTTTTATATGAATATATCAGGAAGTATGTGGATAGCATGCTAGTTGCTGTTAGAGCTTTAAGGTCACGTCAAAACTCCACTCTGGTCTCTGAGAAAATTGCTTATAAAATCATTGTGGTGAATAATTACGATGCTCTGAATACAAAACGAAATAATAAAATAGTGATGTTTTTCCATGTTTTTAAGGAAATATAAAGATCTTTATGGTAATATAAAAAAAACAACAACAACTTTGAATTCTCATGTTCTTCTATACTGCTGGAATGTAAAACTATATCATGGACAAAGCTGAAATGTTATAAATACTACTACGAATACCACTATTACAATTACTACTAAGACTACACTACACACCACTACATCCTACTTCAACTCTCTACAACTCAAACAAAAATGGACTACAAAAGATTATAAATATAGTTAAAAAACGAAAAGAAAAAGTCCACTACTAGTGCAAATAAAAGGTCCATAGATCAGGGTATCCCCAGGTTTGATTACCCCAAATTTAAGACTTTTAAAAGACCTTTTTAAGACCACTTAAATAAAAATCAAGACCAACATCCCATCCATTATGCGGGCGATAAACACCAGATCCAGTTCTAATAATGATCATTACTCACTGCTTTAAATGACAAAAAATACTTTTCTTATAAAATGTCATTCAGAACTCATTTATAGTCGTATGCGTTGCTTGTAAAAGGGCCAAAAATCATTTATAACAAGACAAACTAAGCTGTCATATTGCACTGCAGCCAGGTTGAGTTTACAGAAAATACACTAACATAATTTACGACTTTTATGAAAAAAAAGAACACCTGGACAACATAATTTAAGACTCTTTAAGCCCTTAATTTAGGAACATAAGGTTTAAGACCTTTTAAAGACTTTTAAGACCCCTGATAGACACAACACTCTCATATATTAAACAGTAACACAGTAAAAATAGTGTAACAGGTCTGTAATCTCCTCACCGTCGTTACAGAGCGGCCCTGCGTACGACGTCATGCTGCAGTCGCAGGTGAAGCCCTCCCACTGCTGTAAACACACGCCCTGATTGGAGCACGAGTCCTCCTGACACGTGGTGCTGGGGCCTGTAGGGGGCAGAAGAGAGCGGAGGTAAGAAACGGGCCAGTTTAAGCCAGATAAGACGGGGTATTTTCAATTTGTCTGGAGAAATCAGGACAAGATAAGAGTCATAGGAGAAAGTCGGGCTAAGGGACCTTATATAACCTGAGATACAAGATGAGGTCAATAACTATTTGTATTCACCGTGCCTTCTCTGTGTTGCTGGTCTTGCCATTGTTTTGTAATTTGTATATGTATTTTTTATTTCCGTTTGGATCAGTAAAGCTATCTATCTATCTATTTGCTTATCCAGTGAAATCCCCAGGAAAAAGTATGAAAAGCATCTTCAAATTGTAACAAATTTTCTTAATTCTTCTACAATATATGATACGATTTGTGTTTTACTCCGTAGTTGCAACAGTATTTCATTAGATGTCCCTTAAATAAAAGATTATAATGTTTTTTCCACTGCAAAAAATAGACAAAAGTTAAAAAAAACATGCAGGTGAAGTGGAGTGAATGGGTTAGGAACACGAAAAATGTAATTAAAACAAACATTTTTTTAAGTTATGTTTAAAATATTGCTCAATACTCCAATACCAATCACCATTTTTTGTGTTAAAGCTGCGCTGTGTAACTTTTCGCTGGGGGTTCGTCACCTGCTTTCGATTGCACTGCCTGGAATGTTCCGCAGTATGACTTTAAACAGCTCTACTTTACATTTATTCAATAACAGGTGGTTTTATAGCTCAAAAATACCTAGAAAAACAGGCATTCTGACTGTGAGCGGGGTCGCCTCTCCACAGATCTGACCTGTAACTTGGTCTGGTTTGGTCTCCGTGACGATAGAAAGCTTTAATGCACATGTGTCAAACATGCGGCCCGGGGGCCAGATCCGGCCCTCCAAGACCTTTAATCTGGCCCTCAACTGATTTTTCTATTAAAATACTTAAAATTTTCAGATTTTTCTGTTAATTTTCTGCACCGTTTAGCATAGCAGCGTCTCCGGCGTTTCTGTGCGTTGCGACTCCCACCAGAGCAACACAAATGAAGACTTTCCTTTTTCCAAACGCTCTTAAAGGACGATCGTTTTGACTGTCGACCGTGACCCTCATCAGCAAAATGTCAAAAAATGAGAAAAGCAGATGCTGAGTTCAGGATTTCCCAAGAAAAATAGTCTAATTCTTATTTGTTGACAGAGGTGAATGGGAAATCTGTGCTCAGTGTGTTTGGAACAAGTGGCGTTGCTCGAGGAATATAATCTTAAACACCACTACGAGACATGGAGGAAAATACAATAACTTGAAGAGAACTGAGTTTTCTGATCCGGCCCTTTTGGGATCAAAGTAGTTTGCATACGGCCCCCGGACCAAAATGAGTTTGACACCCCTGCTTTAATGCCATACTGTGAAACATTCCAGACAAAGTGATAACAGAGAGAAAAGCATTTGACGGACCCTCCACCAGAAAAGTTACCCAATGCAGCTTTAATAAGCACACACAAGTCTGTGGTGTGGTTAAAATAAAACATACTGAGTATTGAATTTCACTAAGGGCTCACACAACATGCTACAGTTCAAGTAAGGGCTTTGTTATTGTCACTACGGTGGCTGGGAGAGGACATTTCACCTCAGAGATTTGGGTTTCGACAACTGAAATCCACACAACATAAAGACATATTAAGGGATTTTGGGCACGTTTTGGTATTTTTCTCATGCAAAGATATACCTTGCAAGTCAGCTTTCATCAATGAAACTTAGACAGCAAAATAAAAAAGCAAACAAGCCGGTTAGATGGTTAGTCAATGCAGAAGAGATGCGACAGACAAGAACGTATATGTATGTAGTAAATAAAACTACAAAATAAAACACCATAAGCAGTTAGTGAGTTAATTTCAAAATAAAAGCATGGGTTGAATGGGTGACACTTTATAGCAAGTACATGCGCAAATGAAAATAAGAAAAGAACAAATGAACGGGTCCATATTACACTATTTTCTGATCTATGTTATAATGTAATAATATCTAATGTTGTTTCCTCATCAAAAACATAACCGGGAGTTGTGTTTTGTTTCATTCCCACATGTTTAAATCACAAACCCTATATATTTAGGCTGAGTTCTTCTCTCAAACAGTAAACGCTCAGTTCCACCTTGTGATATCATGTGGTGATACAGGAAGTGCTTCTGTTTTCAGCTCCTCCTGTAGCCATATTGAAGTCCCTGCTGCTGATCCCTGTTTGTGATTGCAAGACTCAATCTGGCAAACCTCGAGAGTGATCGGTGCATCAACTATAAGGCTGGCACGCCCCCTTCCCGCTGATTGGTGCATCGCCCTAACACCCGGCCAATCCTGGGGCCTTCACCTGACGCTGCCACACCTTAAAATGATCCACCCCCTTCCCTCTCTACAAGGAGCTAGCAGACCTCGGACTTTTAACATTCTCGCTCGAATCTATTCTCTCGTCTGGTAATAGTCTAGTGGATTTGGCTTTGCTAAACTTTCTGTGGCACTTCAGACCCTACCTGAGAATTCAATATCTTTTAACGTTGGTGCAGGGCAGCATTGTGCACTGTAGCGTGAAGCCTGCCGGAATCTATTAGAAGAAGACAAAAAAAAAAACACTCTGGGCTGCTGTTCTGCCTGTGAGCTGCCGCTTGTTGTGTCTCTTGGGTATCGGTTGATTGAGACACTCGTAGTACTTTGTGACTGTGTTTGAGACTGGTCTGCTTTTCTGTTATTGTAATTTGTGTACTTTAGTTCTGTTTACTTTGTTTTTGACTACCCTGTTGAGAGCCTCTTTTTGTTTTAATCATCCTTGTGTTAGTCTCTACCTTTACATTCCTTTTAAATAAATCACATCTTTAGTTTTACCATTTTACGTCTTGGTTATTTTGTTACTTCCCCTGTCCTTAGCAGAACTGGGTCGTAACACTTCGTACACCTTCACTAGGATCATCTGGATAATTTCAGACCTGTAATTGCCAATCTCGACTGAACTAAAGGTAAAAGGAGCTGTTCACTTGTAAAACTACTGCTTTATGACATCACAAGGTGGAACAGAGCCTTTTGAGCTTTGAAGATGTAGACCGACTAATAATAAAGGGTTACTCAGACATGTGTGAATGAAACAAAACACAACTAGAGGAATGTTTTTGAGACAGTAACAACATTGTACATGGCTTAAATCTCACAAGAATCCATTTTGTGTAATATAGGACCTTTAAAACTGTTATATCTTAAAAACTGTTCATTCTCATCATTTAGAAATATTGGCCTGACCCAGACAAGTCATCTCCTTTTGAGAATTATTTAGCTCAATCCTATTGTATGTATTACCTCATGTTGATTTACAACTATATAAAAAGGCTATTTTTTTGTTTTACGATTCAGATTAGGGAGAGACAGACCTCGCGTGAAGAACAGAAAGTTTTGTTTTCATTATTTCTCTGTAACCGTGTGCGCAATTGCTTTAATAAATCCAGACTCTTTGATTTAAAACAGCTTTTCTCCAGTTTATTCTTCTCACCAAATCCACAACAGGAAGAAGGTGGAAGTATTTTCTGTAAATACGCAGGGTTTGTGTTTTAAACATGTGTGAATGAAACAAAACACAACTCCTGGTATGTCTGCGAGGAAACAACATTATAACACAGATGAGAAAATAGTGTTGATATGATATGTTGACAGTGTAGGGTTTACAGGATGTGATATTTGTCTTATTATTCGTGTGTATATTTTACCTTCACAGCCCCTCTCCACTTGTCCCACGGTTGCCAAAGCGTCGGCGAGGAGGTCCGGCAGGCGTCCGTTCAGATCCACGGTGGCGAGGCAGCCCTGGAAACCCTCCCGAGAGTGGACCAGCTTGGGCAGGTCCCGGTACATCTCCTTGGAAACGCCGCCGATGTACAAATCACCTGTGGGACGATAGACGTTTACATTACCGAACAGACGCAATTAGCAAATCGCGAGGACGGCAGTTTTTTAAGTACCGTCACTTATGCTGCATAAAATCTGCTAACGCTGGAGGTTTGATCTGCACAAACAAGCGCTGTAATGGGATTCTTGGTTTTAGTTTTCTTAATGTTATCAGTTATTTGCCAGTTCATATTTCAGTCTTTTTGTAATTCGTCTGGATGCGTTTAAAGGTCGTACTGTAAACCCAAATGTTCAAAGTAATTAAACAGAATACATTGTGTACACTCAAAGTTTTAGAAATAGTCCTACTAACTTAATTATGTCAAGCTGCTGTAACATGTTCTTCTTTTTGAGTCATTAGAGAGAATATTAAAGTGAACTATTGTGGTTATAAGTGAGCGTGACTTAAGAACATAGATGAGGTACAACTTGGCAGCATTAAGTAATTAAAAGTCCTTTTATTTCTACTGTTTCTAATGGGGATGATTTAAAAAATAAACTTAATTTATATAGGACATGCTAAAATACAACACAATTTCAAGATGATTGAGTTGTCTTAACAGAAAATATAATATAACTACAAATAACTACATATTAACTACAAATATTTGAGTTGAGGTGAATAAGCACTTTTTATTCAGCTGTTTTTCAAAGGTACAAGTAGCAAGTCATCCAACCTTTTACGTTCTGGAAGATTGTGAGTTTTAAGTTCATCAAATTAAAATAATTGAGACAATCGATTGCCTCAATTTTTTGGAATACTGGTAACTTATTTGGTTTTACAGTGAACACAACATTTAGGCTGGACTCTCCCAAATAGAAAACAGAAAACTCCACACACGTTCACCTGATAATCATTTCATTTCATTTGGATAATTTCAGTCTTGGAATTGCCAATCTTTACTGGACTAAACTAATTTGAAAACTACCGCTTCCTGAGATGTGGACAGACTAATAAAGCAGGTTTACTCGTGTGTGAACATGAGTAATAACACGAATAAAGCACAAATCCAGGTATGTTTTTGATCAGGTAACATTATAACATGACTTAAAGCTCAATAAAGACATGTGTATATTACATAAAACAGACTCAATGCGATGTTATAATGTCATTACCTCATTAAAAAACGTAGTTAGAGTTGTGTTTTGTTTCATTCACACATGTTTGAGTCACACACACCCTTACACCCTCAAAGCTCAAAATACTCCACCTTGTGATTCATGAAGCGGTAGTTTTACAGCTCCTTTTACTTTAAGTTCAGTAGAGATCTGCAATTCAAGGACTGAAATTATCCAAATGATTCTAGTGAACATGTTTGGAGTTTAAAAACACAGTGGAGCACTTCCTGTATTACCACATGACATCATAAGGTGGTGTTTTTTTAGTGTGTTTCCTGTTTGAGAGAAAAAACTCTGTCTAAATATGCAGCGTTTGTGTGTTAAATGTGAGTGTGAATGAAACAAAACACATTTATACACACTTAGACTTTGTGATTGTATTTTATTTTTTATGAATTAAGCATGGTATAGTAACCTGCTTACTCTATGTTAAATTAATTCATACATCTAGGGCAATGTTACACTATCATTATAACTGCATGATAATTATGCCTTTCCAATTGAGCATACAGAGAAAACATATAGTATTTTTTTGTAATTTAATGCTAATATATGCGTATAGTATCCAGCGTGATGTAACGGTATAATAGCTTTAGCTTTGCAGAGCTATTTCTCACATGAACTCCTCTGACACGTCTGCGAAATGACTAATTGATTAATAGAGAAACTAATCACGGGATTATCAATAGTGACAATAGTCATTAGGGGCTGACAAAATGGCCGACTCGCTTCGCCGCGTCTTTGATCACGAGCAGGAAGTTAATCTTTAAGTCGTTCACTGAGAAAATGACCAAGAGTCCAAAATCGATTACGCAGAGAACAAATATTGAAAAAAGTAGCTTCCGTTAAATTAAAGAAGTCCTGTTTCGCCTATATTTTCTTATATTATAGCCATTTTATTCTATACTAGTTTATAAGCATATGAAGTCCAGCTGTTTAATGAAGATCGAAGCTTTGGCATCAGATTTGCGATTTAAGTTCACATTTTATTTTTAAAGGGCCCATATTACGCTGTTTTCTGATCTTTGTTATAATTGTTTCCTCGTCAAAAACAGACCTGGATTTGTGTTTTGTTTCATTCACACATGTTTAACACACAAACCCTATGCGCATATTTAAGATGAGTTCTTCTCTCAAACGTGATGAATTCAAGTATCTGGGGGTTGCTTAAAGGCCACTACACACTACAGGATTTTTTGGTCTTAAAACGACAAAAAAGCGCACATCACAGACACAAGGAGAAACTTATGAGACTTAAAATCTCCAATCACAAAGACTGCAGAGGGATCTGTTTGTGGACCACAGGATATAAAGTTGTGAGCGTGATTTCGTCATCTGTTTCCTGTCTATAGTAAAACGAGACGCTTTGAGACTCTTAAATGTTCAAAAGATCAGAGCTCTGCACTTCTAGTTTAGATACAAGTCAAAATTGTGTTTATTATTTGTGAAATGTGGTGCAATACTTCAGATACAGGATTTTTTAAGTACAAAAGATTGGCGATAAAGTCCACAGGAAGTAGAGTCACTTGCTAATCTGCAGCTTCACCGCACGCTGTGTGGGTGTAAACAAACACATGAGGAAACACTGTCTTTTTACTTTCAAATAACGCTTCAAACTGGATTAATAGCGCAGTTTTCATTATTTGCGGAGGACAATTTCTATGGATAATGTGGGTGAGATGCTGCACTTTACATTAGGTGAGTAATAAAGTCTTAATTGTTGCTATATCCCGACTTTGTATGCGTCTCTGTGTCTGTCCCTCCTCTGCCCCTGACGCACTGTTTTATCGTCTGTTCTCGTCACGTTGTTGATGTTTGGTGGTTTCGATCTGACACTGACTCCACACATGAGGAGCAGCGGCTTCAAAATCGCACACAAAGATACAAAGTCGGGTCACGCCTCCCTGAACTCGGGAAGAAGAAATCGCAGCCAAAATCGGGGCAAATATTCCTGTAGTGTGTAGCGGCCTTTAGACTGTGTATTTCACAAATTTCACTGTTTTTCTATTTGTTGTACTTGTATTGACATTTGTAAAAGCCTAACCAGGCATGGGGGCTGTAAATGAGCCTGTGGCTAGAAGCCTTATGTACATTACATCAGTTACCAGCTTGTTTTTTGTACAGTCCCTGACCAGTAAACAAATAAATACAATAAAATCACCCTGTTCCACCTTGTGATGTCATGTGGTAACACACAACAAGTGCTTCACTGTATTTTTAAACATTATACACTTAAACTAGGATTGGACCTGGAATCGCAAATCTGTACTGAACTAAATGTAAAATGTCGCTGTTCACTGTAGACAGAATAATAATAAAGTGTTACTCAAACGTGTGAATAAAACAAAACACGACTCCAGGTAGGTTTTTGATGAGGTAACAACATTATAACCTGACTTAAAGCTCAGAATAGTACATTTTGCGTAACGTAGGACCTTTAAGTTTCTCTTGAATAACTGACCTAGATGCGACTCAGGCCATTGTGTAACACGGTATAACAGGTCAGTACAAAAAGCACACTTCAACACACTTTAAACATGAATCATTGATATAAAACGATCACACATATTGCTGTTTAATATGTGGCGTTCTGCATACAGGCACTTGCCCTCCCCTCTCTCCTCTGTACTTAACCATGACCTACTTCTGTGACGACCTACTCAGAGTCTAATGCACTGACTACGCACTCCTGCTGAAGTGTAATCACCACCGCAGTACTGACTGCACTTCTGATCCACGTTTCAGCCGTTTGTTGCGTCTCGGTTCGTGAAATCTCTAGATCAGAAATGTCCGCACAGTCTGACATTAAAGTGATCCATCTGACAGTTGTTTAATTACTGGTGTTTTTATTGGTCAAAGTAGATTAATGCTGTAGTAAGGAGCATTCTGGGCAGGGAAATAATACTGTATCTCTGTGGAAAAACAAACAGATGGTGAACCCTGGACCGTAAATGTTAAGTAGTTCTTTGTTGGCAGTTTTTTGGCCATTGAATCCTACTTTTTCTTTTGTTTGTTTGCTTGTAATGTATTCTCCTGTGACAATGTGCAGCTTCACTACGGATTTGGGTTTATAAACTGCTTTGGAAAACCAGGCCTGTCACAATATCAAGATTTAAAGTATCACAAATAAGCCCTAACATTTACAAGTCCATAGATTTAGGAAATGTTCGTTTTTTGGGCTTATGAGAATAGGATTTTACACTTTTAAACTCATGTTAAACTCAATATATGAACTAAATCTAGGATGCATTTACTCTGGAACTAAATTATTAACTAATCCTGAACTAAACCAGGACTAAACCAGGACTAGAAACTGGACCAAACCAAGTCTAAATCGGGTCTAAACTTTGCTCAAACCAGGGCCCAACAAAGACGAGTGAGAATAGACCCTTAAATTCATTCAAACAACCAAAAAAGGATGATAAAGAATTGGATATTTTAACCTCTCTACCTCTATGTTTAGATTTTATGTTGTCTGACTGGAGTATCTTGAGCCTCATCTTTTAAAACAAAAAGCATAAACCATAATTTGAACTACATATTTAACCATATAACCACAATCTGAACACATATTTTTCCGTTTACCTTTGAGGTCGAGGTTCTTGGCGCCCATGGTGGTCTGCGTGGTCACTTTGGTGTCGATCTTCACCACGTGCAGGTTGTTGGTGTCTCTGGAGATGTGGACGTTGTGCCAGTGATTATCGTTCAGAGGAGAGTTCGAGTTTCCTTTGATGAGATGAGCCCCGTTCCCCAGGTCTGAGATGTAGTGCAGGTAACTGGAGAGGAGAGGGCAACGAGAAAAGAGATATTATACTGTAAAGGGGCAGACTTATTTCTTGGTGAACATGTGTGACGAGATACGATGGGACAATATAGACATTTCAGTCACTATTATTGTGATTAACAATTGTAACACCACAATAATTGCTGACTTTTTACTATAAATGCCATGTACCTTACTTTAAAGCACATTAGTCATTTATTTTTATGAATACTATGACTATTATAGTTTGGTATTGTATTGAATTGCACTTTATTGTAAGTGAAGACAACAATGATCTAGAAAAGAACAGGGATAAATAGTGTTTTTAGCACAGTCTGATAATTTATTGGCTGTTACTACTCGCTAAAATGTACCAATAACAATTACATTATAGTCTCCCATTTTGTATCAATATTATTATTACTACTGTCCAATCCCTAGATGTAAATATACATTTTTTTGAACACTAAAAGTAGATAGAAAAGATATAGATTTACCCTCGGACTGCAAATTTCCTATGATTATGATTAAGCAAGTATAAGTTTTAGGCGTCATTCCACAAACTGCTTGACAATTTAGGTCAAAATGAATCAAAGACAGTAGATTATTATGATTACTTATTACAAACTCACCCTTTAACCAGCTCCACCACGATGAAGTCATTCCCGTCTCCTCTGTTGAACAGTATGAGTCCGTCGGGTGAGGTGGTCTTGAACTGCATGAACAGGTGCATGGAGTAATAGGCCTGCAGAGTCGGGAGGGTCACGAAACTGGACCTGGACCTGAAGGTGACGGGGTCGGCCACGATGCTTTTGTACCCGATGACAGCGTTCAGCTCGCAGTAGTCGATGTCCCCGTTCTTGCACAGGTCGATGTAGGGCATCCCGTTGAGCGTGAGGCCCTGGAGGTGCCCGATGAAGTTGGAGGGCACGGCGGGCATGAAGCGCTTCTCCGTCACGATGCCGGTCTCGACGTTGTGAAACTCCAGCTGGGTGTGGTCGCCCGCCATTTGACCTGGGTAAACTCAACATGTGAGGGCTCGGAACGAAACTTAAAACACATAAAAAGACAAAACTATGCAGAGGATCTGTATGGGAAAGTGTCAAGAATTACACTACACTGCATTGGATTGGATTATGACTATTATTATTATTACTACTATACGATTATTATTATTTAAAAACAACACATTGTCTTGGTGTAAATTGTCAATAACAGATAAGATTATTGGCATATGTAAAGATCATGAAGTGTAATGTGTAAATGCTGGCAATTCAATCTGTAAAAACTTGTTTTGTATTAGCTATAATTAATAATAAATGAATTGTATTTAATTTTTAAGCGCTTTGTGTTTCATTTTTTTGTATGAAAAGCGCTCTATAAATAAAGTTTGATTTGATTTCTTGATAATAAAACTCAAGCAACAGTATCAAACATGGAACTGAAAAACAACACATTGTCTGTGTGTTGTTTACAGGAGCAGAAAACACACATGAAGTGTAAGAAATGTCACAATTACATGTGTAAAAAGCGCATTTAACTTAAATTAGCTATAATTAAATTAACAATTTATTACATAGAGTACATAGTAGTAAAAATAGTAAAAGCTAGTAGTGCAATTTGCTAAAATATAAATAGCAAATACATATATGCATATATTTTATTATTATTATTATTATTCTGCAATGTTGTTTCATGATAATGGTTAAAACAATCAACTTTTCTGTAAACCAAGAACTATTGTTATGTCATTACTTTATTTAATTGTCCAATAAACATTTTGTATTACACAGGAATTAAATATAATACGGTGATGTAACGTGTTGTAATAGATAATAGTAATATAATACATAAGTAATAATTATAGTACAGTAATAGTAATATAGTAATAAACATAAGACTGTAATAGTAATAGTAATATAGTAATAAATAAAAGACAGTAATAGTGGTATAGTAATATATATATAAGGCCATAATAGTGGTAAAGTAATAAACATAAGACAGTAATTAAACAGTGTCATATCCTTGTGTTTTACCTTCTACAGGCTGGAGGTCATCCACGGTGAGCTTGAGGCTCTTTCCTCGCCGAACCACCCTCACCGTGTGCCATTCGTTATCATTGAGCGCAGAACCGGCAAAGATAGTCTCTGGACCTTTACCTACGCATATAGTCCAGGACAACATTAAATACACGCACACGGAAACACAGCCAGGACAGACAGAAAACTGAGCTTAAAGAGAGGAAAAAGAGACAGAAATAAAGAAAAGGAGGGAGACTGCAAAATCAGAAGATACACATGGGTTAAAATGGCTTGAATTCAAAATAATAATCTTGATTTGAGTATTTTGCAGTTTTTAATACTTAAAGTTGCACTTTGTAACTTTCAGGGTGGAGGGTCTGTCACCATGGAGATGTTTTTCACAGTATGATTTTAAACTTTTTCCTTGAAGACAAGCAACAAGCCAATTTAGGTCTAATTTGAGCTAAAAAAAAACACTTATACTTAAATAACAAGCAAAGCAAAGCAAGTTTAATGCCATACTGTGGTATATTTTAGAGAAAACAGTCTCCATGGACACAACCAGGAGCTGGACTCTTACTAGAAAAGTTGCGTAGTGTTGCATTATGCACACATCTGTCTTGGATTTATTGAAATAGGGATTTTCTTTGCTCAAAAATGCCTTAAAAAAAAACATACTTTCTTACTGTGAGGGTTGCCTCTCCACAGATCTGACTTGTAGCTTGGCCTGGTGAAGTGACCTGCTTGTCTCCATCGATACAGGAATGTTTAATGCCATACTGTGGAACATTTCAGGAATAGCGATAACATTTCAATGGCAACAAGCAGGTGAGAACCTCTGTTACACCTTTAAATGCACTTTTAACTTTTATTTAGTTTATAGGACTATATTTTAAGCATTTTGGGGGGTATTTTGGGGAGTTTTCTGGTTGTTTTTAATATTTTTCATTGCATTAAGATCTGTCTGGAGAGTAAGATTGTTTTCAAAGCATATTTAGTTACAAAAATAAGTTAATAAATAGGTTTTCATTTCTCGAAATGAAACGAAAATATGAATCCATTAAAAACACATTAACACCTGGAGGAACAACTGGACTAAAAATGACCAAAACATAATTAATATTCTGCGTTCCAGCCATTTTAAGTCACGCACATTTTCGTTTATTGCAGTAAAAAAAAAAGCCGGGGAGAGTAACTTAAACGTAAAAGGACAAAATCGGTGAGACTGGGGAGAAGAGTGAAGAGAGGGGAGGACAGGCACTCACTCAGTCCGACACGTGGCTATTGGGAGAGGAGACACAGAGATGGACGGATAAAGTGACACTATAATGGAGGACGGAGGATGTCGTGGGTCCCTAAGATGGCGCCCGCACGACCCAAGTGGGAAAGAACAAAATGATGAGCGACTACTACCCACATAATAGAGGAATTAATATGATTTAAAGCGCCTATATTACGCAAAACGGACTCTTGTGAGGTTTTAAAACACAAAAACACAACTCTGAGTAAGTTTGTGATGAGGAAACATTATAACACGGATCAGAAAATAGCGTAAATATGGGCCCTTTAACTAATATTACGTACATAAGGAGGGATCCACAATTGTACTGTTAAAATACTTGTTTACTATTCACTTGTTTACTATGGAGATTAAATTATTATTAAATTAAAATGACAGATTACACAGATTAGATTATAGACTAAATAATAAGGGTCCTGTCTTAATAGTAAAACTGACATAACAAATAATAACAACAAAAAAATCTACTATAAATACAGTCTTGCGTAATAAAGGATTTACAGACATATTTTATTTATGTTTTACTTTTTTATCTATTTATTGCTATTCTATGGTTTTGCTCTAATTTTATTTTACTGGTTTTACTGTTTTAAGACTAGTATGTGCTGAATATATTTAAAAAAAAAGGTTAAAAAATGTTACTTTTAATGTAATTTGTTCGGTATTACACAGTTAAATTTACAGACTGATAAACAATAATCGAATTCTACAATAAGTTAATGTTTAAAATAACAAATACAGGTATTAAACAGCATGATCAAATCTGAGGGATTATTTTTATTTTGCTGTTCTTACTCTGTATTTGTGCGGCACTTTGGAAATGTTTGTTTATGAAATGTGCTATAGAAATAAAGTGGATTGGATTGGATAAACAAAATAAATCGAAGACCAATTTCTTGCTTTGTGGAAAAGGTTATGTGGTATACAAGAGAATACAAATAAATGAAAAAAAAAAGTATATAAAATAATGATAATTGGGTGTTGGAGTAATTTGTCAAAGCTAAAACTGCAAATAAACTGAAAGATATACCTTATAAAACATTATAATCAGACCTAGTATCTATCTAGGTTTGTGTAATGTTACTATAATTACTGCATTCAAACTATTTTAACCAATTAAAATTCCGCTTCTGTACCATATGTTCACTATCCCTCCTTTCCCAAAAACATCTCAATCCTCGTCCTTTTCTAACCCTTACTCTGTTTCAATAAGTCAGGGTATTAAATCAGGATATTAAATTTACAAATTTCAGTCATTAATGGGATAATGGGAGTGTGGCGGAGTGGTTAAAATGACTTCATAATGTACATTTCATGGCTGGTGTGTTCATACGTGTTGATAATTTGTAAGGAGGAGGCGAAAAACGATTAAGCTCCCCTGCTGAAATCGCCCACTCTTATTTACATCAATCATACGCCGTCCCTCCGGAGCGCAGTACCTCGCAGATCCTCTTGGTGGCAGTGTTGGTACATGACAACACACAGGGGGAGCTATCCAAGGTGCTGACGTGTAAGGAAAAAAATGGTATAAATAAATAAAAAATGCTAGTAGCTGTCCTTTTATGATGTCTCTCTTCTCGCTACCCGTCTAACCTCTTCCTATCTGCTTATAGTTGGTTGCACACACTTGACAGACCAGCAGCCGCTTAAAATCTTGCTGTTTTTTTTTCTTGCTAGCTAAAAACGAGGGGCGCTAACCAGCAAATGCACCACAAGCATGGCTCTGCGAGGTTTTGCAACAGTAATAGGAGCTAGAAATATGTGAATTTTAAATAGTTTTCCCCCAAAATATACATAATTTAAAGAGAAGAGTACCACAGTGTTCTTACCAAGCTGTACTGGGACAGGATTGTGAAAATAATGAAGTGAATCTGAAATTAAAGTTTGTTTCAGATAAAAATGGGAACATAAGACAAAAAACATGTATCTGTTTTCCCAAATATGATGTTAACATGCTCAAATCAAACAGAGATTTTACTGATATCAATTCTAATGCGTTCTTAAAGGTCCATATTACACAAAAATGACTCTTGTGAGCTTTAAATCATGTTAGAATGTTGTTACCTCATCGAAAAAAGACCTGGATTTCTGTTTTGTTTCATTCACACATGTTTGAGTAACACTTTATTATTAGTCTGTTTACGTCTCCAAAGCTCAAAATGTTCTGTTCCACGTTGAGATGTTATGAACAGCTACTTTTACCTTTAGTTCAGTAAATATGGGCAAATCCAAGGCTGAAATTATCCACATGATTCTAGTTGTATGGAGTTTAAAAACACAGTGGAGCACTTCCTGTATTACCACATGACATCAGTGTTTTCTGTTGAAGAAGTCAATCTAAACATGCAGGATTTATGTGTTATACATTGTCTTTGATTCACAACTCCAGGTGTGTTTGTGACAAGAAAACAAGATTATAACATACAGTAGATCATAAAATAGCGTAATATGGGCCCTTTAATTCCAAAAACGTTATGTTATAATTTGCCATTTTGATTCAAGACAATTATCCAGTCAGAAAGCAGAATGAGCCTCACATGAGTCTCTCATTGGGCAGTTCGTCCGTTTCAGAGCTGAAATCCAGTCGGTTTAAGTCTCAAAAGACTCTCTCTGATCTGAATCCTCATTACCTAAACCCCAGCACCTGCAGCCAATCTTTAAAGGCGCACTGTGCAACTTTTATGGTGGATATTCTGCCACGTACAGCACTTGTCTCCATGGAGATGTTATTGCTTTGCCTAGAATGTTCCATAATATGACATTCAGCATATCCATCTACCATTTATTCGTGTTCATTAGGGTTTCTATTGTTCAAAAATACAACAATTCCTGGGGAGAGGGGCGACTCTCCACAGATCTGACTTGTAATGTAGCGCAGTGCTGTAACCTGCTTGTCCCCCTTGTGATAGGTGTTAGTTTTAACAGCGCATTGTGTAACTTTTCTGGTGGAGGGTCCGTCAAAAGCTTTTCTCCACGGAGATGTTGGCCTTAAACATCTCAATCCTCATGGAGACCAAACCCAGACCAAATTACAAGCCAGATCTGTGGAGAGGCGACCCCGCTCACAGTCAGAATACCTGTTTTTCTAGGTATTTTTGAGCTATAAAGCTACCAGAAATGGGATAAATGTGAGGTAGAGCTGCTTGATGTCATACTGTGGGACAATCCAGGCAGAGCAGTGACGTCAAGTGGCAGACCCTCCACTAGAAATGTTACACAGTGCACCTTTAACATTTTTTATATATATACTCAGAAAAAACGAGTATGTACCCTCTATATATGCAAGCTTAAACACTGGCGACCATTGTTCAGTAGTGGCTGTATTACCTCCGAGACGTTTTATACCCGCTCAATTTTTATGAAACAAATTGTTCTGAGTGGAACGCGGGCTAAGATATACGCCGCGGTCTTTGTATTGGCCTAAGCTCTGTTGGTTTTAGGAGTATGGCCGCTGACCTATAAGGAGGTAATAGCGTCGAGAGGAGGTGAGGAGTAAACTGACCCGAACGAATCTGCTGTACAAAATGTCAAGGCTGCCTCCATCAGTCAGAGAGGCACGCAAGCACGAAATCAGACCAAGAAATACGAAGGGAGAGATGGAAAAAGCTTTTCAAACTATCAGGGACTGTAAAAGAGGCGATGGAGAAGTGAGCTAAGTAGAAAAGTTATAGCTACATACAGTATGTTATATACAAATGGAGTTTTTTAAAGGGTCCATGTCACGCTGTTTATGTTATTATGTTGTTTTCTCGTCGCAAACACAGCTGCAGTTGTGTTTTGTTTAATTTTTTTACACACAAACCCTGCATATAAACACACCTTCACTAGAATCATTTGGATAGTTTACAATCTCTACTGAACTAAAGGTAAAAGGCTCTGAACTTAAAAGGATCCCTGGCTACTTTAACATGCTGGTCTTATATGATTAACGTTGGAGTCCGTTATAAATACGTAATACCAAAAAACTCAAATATGTTTGTTATAAAAAAGGTGAAAATACCCTCGCTAGTAAGTCGCCATATTTGTTTTCGTCGCAAAGCATTCTGGGTAGCGTCAAGTTGTTTGTTTGGATTCGCCGTCTCTGTTGTTGAAGATCATGTCGGTGAGATGAACACGGCTTCTGTTCGGCCTTTCCAGTTTGACCCTGAGCGCAGTGTGGCCTTAGCGACACTGAGTTTTGCGATAGTTGAATCCAACGACAACAACATTGTGACGTCATCGACCCAGAATGCTTTGCGATGAAAACAAATATGGCGGCCTACTAGTGAGCGTATTTTCGCCTTCTTTATAAAAACAAATACTACAAACATGTGTCCAATGTTAATCATATAAGACCAGCATGTTAAAGTAGCCGGTAGTAGTATTCCTACTGTTACTACTACTACTACTACTACTACAACAGTTAACGCTACTACCACTACTACGACTACTACTTCTACTACTTCTACTACTACAAGCAATGTACAGTAAATGTTAAAGTTATGTGTAAAGCAAAAGTATAAAAAGCACCATGTAGTACAGCAACTACAGCTTCTACTACTGATACTACTACTACTACTACTTCTACTACTATGACTACATAACAAATACTGCTACTACTACTAGTTTATTACTACAACCACCTTAACCAATACAGGTACCACCACTACCCCAACTACTACTGCTTGTAACACTACTACTGCTACTACAACTACAAGTATTTTACTACAATCACAGGTACCACCACTATTACTTTTGTAACAACTACTGCTACTACAACTACAAGTATTTTACTACTACCACAGGTACCACCACTATTACGTTTGTAACAACTACTGCTACTACAACTACAAGTATTTTACTACTACCACAGGTACCACCACTATTACGTTTGTAACAACTACTGCTACTACAACTACAAGTATTTTACTACTACCACAGGTACCACCACTATTACGTTTGTAACAACTACTGCGGCTACGACTAAAGTCAAACAAAAAAGCCTTGAATATGATAACAGCAAGTGAAAGATGCAAATGAGTGAATAAGAGTATGTGTTTTTAAAGCTAAAACAGGGTCTGAGAGGGCGGAGGGTCCCCTGAGGAGACTCAGCTGTGCTCTGGGCACGAGCATCCATCCTGTTACCATGGATCACTGCCCGCTGTGGGAGAGAGGGAGGAGAGAGGGAGGAGAGAGGGAGGAGAGAGAAAGAGGAGAGAGAAGGGAGGATAGAAAGGGAGGGGGACAGAAGAGAGGGAGGGCGAGTATCCATTCTGTTACTGTGGATTACTGCCCTCTGTGGAAGAGAGGGAGGAGAGAGGGAGGAGAGAGAAGGGAGGAGAGAGAAGGGAGGATAGAAAGGGAGGGGGACAGAAGAGAGGGAGGGCGAGTATCCATCCTGTTACTGAGGATTACTGCCCGCTGTGGAAGAGAAGGAGGAGAGAGGGAGAAGAGAGAAGGGAGAGTGGAGAGAGGAGGGAGGATAGAAAGGGAGGAGGACAGAGAAAGAGAGGGAGGATGAGTATCCATCCTGTTACTGTGATCACTGCCTGCTCTGGGAGAGAGGGAGGAGAGGAGGAGAGAGAAGAGAGGGGAGGGAGAGGAGAGAGGGGGGAGGAGGACAGAAGAGAGGGAGGGCGAGTATCCATCCTGTTACTGTGAATCACCGCCCGCTGTGGGGGAGAGAGAGACAGAGGAGAGGGAGGAGAGCAAGAGGAGAGAAGGAGGGGGAGAGAGAGGCAAGAGGGAGGAGGGAGAACAGAGAGAGAGAGAGGGGGAGAGGAGAGAGGGAGGAGGAAAGAGGTGGGAAGAAGGGAGAGAGAGGGACAGGAGAGAGGGAGGAGGGAAAAAGAGAGCAAGAGAGGGAGGAGTATCCATCCTATTTCCATGGATAACTGCCTGCTCTGGGAGAGACAGAGGAGAAAAGAGGAAAGAGGGAGAAGAGGGAAAAGAGGAGAGAGGGGGATAGGAGAGAGAGGAGCGAGGGAGGGAGGAGTATCCATCCTGTTACCATGGATCACTCCCCGCTGTGTGAGAAAAAGAGAGAGAGGAGGGAGGAAAGAAAGAGGAGAAAAGGAAGGGGAGAGAGAGGGAGGAGGGTAGGAGATGGAGGGATGAGTATCCATTCTGTTACAGTGGATCACTGCCCACTGTGGGAGAGAGGGAGGAAAGGAGAGGAGAGAAAGAGGAGAGAGAAGGGAGAGAGGGAGGGAGAAAGAGAGAGGGGGAGAAAGAGTCGTAGGGAGGAAGAGAATAGAGACAGAAGGAGAGAGAGGGGACAGGGTGAGAGAAAGAGGGACAGAGGAGATAGAGGGAGGGTAAGACAGAGAGAGAGGAGAGGGAGAGGCAGGGGGAGAAAAAGAGGTGGAGAGGAAAGAGAGGAGGGATCACTGCCTGCTGAGAGGGAGAAAGAAAGAGGGGGAGAAAGAAATCTACGGAGGAAACGAATAGAGACAGAAGGAGAACAAGAGAGTGAGAGAGAGAGAGAGAGAGGGGGGGACAGAGGGAGAGAAAGAGGGAAAGAGGAAAGAGAGGATAGAGGGCAAGAAATGGAAGGAGAGAGGACGAACAGAGAGAGAGAGAGGAGGGGGTGGAAGGGTGGAGGTAGAGAAGAACAGACAGGGGTAGGGAGAATGAAGGATAGATAAAGAAAAAGAAAGAGAGTCTAAGAGTAGGAGAGGGAGAAAGGTATAGAGGAAGAAGGAGAGAGAGAAAGAGACGAGGTAAGGAAGAGTCTGAGGAAGGGAGGGAGGAGAGAGAAACTAAGAGAGAGCACAATGGCCAGGGGAAGGGAGTAAAAAGAGGAATGGAGGAGGAGGGGATCGAGGGAGAAAAGAGAGACAGAGCGAGAGCAAGAGATAAGAGAGAAAAAGAGAGAAAGAAAGAGAGAAAGAGGGAGAGATCATTTTGGGTCAGACGGCTGCAGATGGAAACTAGACGAGACCAATATCGACAAACCAGGACAGTAACACAGGCTCCGGAAAACACTTTGAAACTTTTTAAAAATAAATCATAACTTGTGGCTTTCAGAAAAACTCTCAACATTTTATAGGCCAATATTGTTTAATACAGACGGAGGCAGTAAAAATAAAAGTAAACACGGTCAGAAAGCAGATTTGAGTTGTAATAGAGTAAGTTTTTGCATCTAGACACCAACAGGAATGATCGGGTTTGACATTTGTGAATTTACCGTTTGGATATTTATACTTCGTGGTAAAATAATCAATAGGAAAATCTGGTTTTGCCCCCGTCTGTTAGCATGAAGTCATCACATTCTAGACGGATTAGATAAGAACTGAGGGGCAAATAGGTCAAACGCAGAGGACACATTTCCCTCTGGGGCAATAAAGTGCACATTAAAGGTCTCCCGTTACACAAAATTGACTCTTATGAGCGTTAAACCATGTTATAATGCTGTTATCTCCTCAAGAACCTATCCAGAGTTGTGTTTTGTTGCATCCACGCACATGTTTTATCCTTTATTATTAGTCTGTCTACATCTCCAAAGCTCAAAATGCTCTGTTCCACCTTGTGATGTCATGTAGTGGTAGTCTTCAAGTGAACAGCTCTTTTTTTTTACCTTTAGTTTAGTAGAAATGGCCAATTCCAGGGTTAAAATTATCCAAATGATTCTGATGGTGTACGAAGTTTAAAAACAGTGGGGCACTTCCTGTATTACCATGTGACATCACAAGGTGGAACGGTGTTTTCAGATTAAGAGAAAATGTCAAATGTGTGTGTTAAACATGTGAATTAAACAAAACAAAACACCAGGTTAGGGATGCACCGAGACCGATACTGGTATAGGGTATCAGTCCAATACTTCCTTAATATACTCGTACTCGTTAAACATTTGCTGATACCACGCACCGATACCACTATCACACGACATATTCTGCAGTATCCCGGTTTCAGTATCCAGGTTATGAGAAACCGGAGCAACATAAATAAATCGATTGTAGTGAAAGAGCCGCTGCACTCGTACGATCTCTGAAAAGTTTAACATGAACCATCTCCAACGCGACACACGCACAGAACAGACTCACCATCAGCAGAACATCCTCTGTCACAGAAAGAACACTCATAATCCACTGAGACATGTCCTTTAGTCCCACAGAAACTGAACCACATCAGCGCACAAGCTGTTTTTTCAGAGCTTATACTGTATGCAAATCCGTGCGGTTTTACGTTTTGTTTCTGTAAAACGTAAACAAATGTGCGCAAAGCTGCATTAAACACATTATAATCAAGATTCAAAGCTTGAAAAAGTTTACTTCATAGTCACATGAATCTGTGTTTCTCACTCTCAATCAAAGCTAAATTAAATAATAATAATAAAATGAAAGAAAAGCTCAAAGTTGTCCTTAGGGAGACAGCCTGGTGTGTAGAGAGGGACTATCATGGTTGTTTGTATTTTTCCTGTTTTTTTTAAATATATATTTTTTGCTCATTTGTAAGATTGGCAAAGTATCGGTAAGTACAGAAATAATTGTGCTCGTACTTGTATCGGTTTTCCAAAAAGTGGTATCGGTGCATCCGTCCTCCAGGTATATTTGTGATGAGGAAACCGCATTATAAAAATCTGAAAATAGGATAATATGGGCCCTTTAAATCTTGACCCAAGTCCCCCTCACAATAAATCGTCTCCTTTTGGCGGGATAACAAACACGTTAACTCCCAGTGGAAAGTATACGGCCTTGATCAGAGTTAAGCTCCCTAATTTCGCCGTCTTTAATGGCTGGCGTTTACGAGAATCTATTTCAAGGCCCTTTGAATCTCCAGACGCCTCCAATGAAGGATTTACTGGCAACGAAGCAAAATGAAACGCAATTTAAACAAAGATCTGGAGACGCGAGAAGACAGAAAGATGAGGGCTGTTCGCAAATACATATTTCAGATCACAAAAACCAAAGCCGGTGCAGATGATAAACACTGGGATAATGGGAATGACAAAACCGCTTTTCATCTTTCATTAGCTGCAAATAACACGTGGCTTTTCGGTCGGATAAAACGGGAATATCTCTTACGTGGTGGTTTTTATATGACTGCTGAGTTTGCGATTTGGCTTGGCGCTTGGCTTTTAAATACATTTTTCACTGCCCCCACCCCTCCACCTCTTCTTTCCTCCTCCTCCATCTTGAATATCAAATGTATAATTCATTGTGTGCGCACAGGGAGAGGGAAAGCGCCCGATACTGAACCGCTCACTGAGACGAGCAGGGGTTTGCTTGCCGGAGAACACTTTTCGGATTTGTTTTGGTGGTGCACTGTGCCACATTTCTACTGGGAGGTCCGCCACCTGCTTGTCTCCATGGAAATGTTATTGCGTTGTCTCTAAAAAGTTCCACAGTATAGATTAAACCCGATCGGATAAGCAGGTCACAGCATTGCGCTACATGACGAGTCGGGCCTGTCACAGAAGGAGTTATGGTGTTTTTGAGCAACAGAAACACCTGTAATGAATAAATGCCACACGGATACACTTAAAGTCATACTGTGGAACATTCTACGCAAAGCAAAAAAGCAGAAAAGTTGCGCATTGCACCTTTAAATCAAGGCTAAACCCATCGTGTGGATACAATCGAAGTTTCTCTGAGCAAATATCAGGCTCTAGGGACCTAAAGTAACAATATTTATTCAGAAAACTAATTTTGAGTAATTGCATTTATATTTAAATATAGTTATTTATTTAAAACTCACTCTGCAACCGTTTCTAAAATATCAGACACATTTTTTGATCAATCAAGATTTAAAGGGTTGTTTCCTCATCACAAACATACCTGGAGTGTTTTGTTCTTTGTTTCATTCACACATGTTTAACACACAACTCCTGTATTTAGGCTTAGTTTTTCTCTTAAACTAGAAACATAGTTCCACCTTGTGATGTCACGTGGTAATACAGGAAGTGCTCCACTGTGTTTTTAAACTCCACACACCTTCACTAGAGTTATTTGGACGATTTCAGCCCTGAAACTGCCAATCTCTACTAAACTAAAGGTAAAAGGAGCTGTTTTAACTTGAAAACTACCACTTCATGACATGTTGTTTAAATGCCTTTATTTAAATAGCCAAAGCGAACATGTTTCGACCATGACTGGGCTTCATCAGGGCTTAGTTAAAAAGGAGCGTTTTGGAGATGTAGACAACTTAAAGGGAAACTCCGGCACGTTTGAAGCTAAAGTCCATTGCTAGAGGAGGTCAAATACTGTCCGAAGCCAAAAAACGGCACAGATCAGTGTTTTCTAAGTGGAGATCTCGCTGTGGCAGTGAGTCTGTCAAGGCAACAAACTAGTGTAGTGATGGGGGCAAGTTCTTAACTTCCACAAAAAAGCCAATTTGCAACTGAAGAAGCTTAACTTTAACCCATCTTACAACAGCCACGAGTCTAACAAACAAAACGCTCTGCCTGGTTCACTCATTAGTGTCTGGAAACGTTATAAAACAACTTTAGGATTGCTCAAACATGTGTGAATGAAACACAACTCCAGGTATGTTTTTGAGGAGATAACAACATTAAAACATGGCCTAAAGAGTCCATTTTGTGTAATACAGGACCTTTAAACCAGAATTTAAACCAGGACCCTTACTTATTTTCTTACTAAATCAACATAAACATGCCCAAATCTTCCTTTTAGTGAGAACAAGCGCGGATACCACCCCGATTATTCAAATGAACATCTAAAACGGGCTTGTCAGACTTGCACGGCGATAGCAGCGGCTGTGAGATCTTCCCCGTCGCTTCTGCGCGTGTGGCTAGCTGGCGCCGTTTCTATGGCAACTGGAGTCGTCCATTTCAGCACCTCTTCGCCGTCACCGAGCAGCTTTTTTTTTTTCTCTTTCTTTTTCCCCTCTCTCTCTTTCTCTCTTCCTGATTTTTCTCCCCCTTTTATTCAAGCGCAGTCGTCGTGACAAGAGGACCACAAGAGGGTATTAACAAATCTGCATCGCCGTAAAGGGGTTTGGGGAGTAGCAGAGTGAAAATGAAGGAGAAGAAATAAATGATAAATTACATGGGCAGTGTGGGACCCTGTGTAGAGGCGAACTCATATGAAAAGACAACAGGAAGCAGATGTTGGGTTTCAGTCGAGGATTAAAGGTCCTATAAAACACAAACATATGCAGTTGTGTTTTTTTTCATTTACGTTCAAGCATTTCTTGTACATCTATATCAAAATATCTGGAACTAGATTCACTGTTGTAGTTCATAAAGGTTGTAAAATGCACTAAAATGTATTAAACAGAAGACCAAAGGTAATGCGTATTCTACGAAACGGCAAAATAAACAAATAACGTTGCCTATGATAGTTGAAAATAAGATTCCACATCGTAGCGCTTAAATTAAAGGCTATTATAACACATTATCCAAAGAACACAAACAAAAACATTCAATTAAAACTAGATTTAAGGAGGTGTTTTTCTTTTTTTTTTCTTGTAGTGTGCAGCAATTGACAAAAAGAAAGAAAGAAATTCATAAAAGTAAAAGCACAAATTTCTATATTCTAGCTCTATTTAGAGTAATAGCTGAAACTAAGATCAGTTAAATTAAAGATTATGATTATTATTCTACATTATATATAGCTTTTTTTCAACACAAACAAAAACATTCAATTAAAACTAGATTGAAGGTGGTCTTTTTTTTTCTTTCTTTTTTTTTTTTTTGGAGTGTACAGACAAAAAGAAAGAAATGTATAAAAGTAAAAGCACAAATTTCTATATTTTAGATGTATTTAGAGTGAAACAGATAGTTGAGAATTTGCAATAGTGGTCAGGTATCAATGAAAAAAATATAATAAAATATAATAAATCCAAGTTATAATGAGTTTAAGCTTTATACACCAACCAGGATAATGAAAATATGTAATATGTAATGTTTGTGCCTTTGTTAACATTATTATTAGTTTGTACGACCATAAAAACAAAACAAAACTGGCATCTTTAAAAAAAATGAACATAAGAACTAACAAAAAAAAACTCATCGTATTGCTGCTAAAAGGTATATGGAACTAGCGCCACCTAGTGCCTCCACTGTTTCATTTCTAACCCAGCGACTAGTTCAGGAATCAGAAAACACTCGGAGGTTTATAAGAACCCCAGAAGTTGTAGTTGGCGCTCCGGCCAATCAGAGAAGAGCTGTGAAGCCGTGAGGTCAAAATCCACCTTTTGTGACAACAGTAACCAAGCGTCGAGATGGACGTAGACAAAGCCAAACATTTTGTGTCGGCAACGATTCCCGACATCGAGGATTTAAAGCCGGAACAAAGGGAATGTTCGGTGAATTTTATCAAGGGGAAAAACGTTATTGTCCTTCTTCCTACGGGCTTTGCTGTTGTACTGGGATTACTTGGACACCACTGAGCGTTCCGGCGTTAATTAGTTAAATCAAAAAGTACCCGCCTACCGTCGAACGAACGAATCCTAACGCTGCGAGGTCAGACGGTTTCCACGAAGCTTATAAGGAACAATCTGAATGATGATTTAAAAAAGTCTAACACTGCAGAAGCCTTTAAAAAAAAAAAAAAGAGCATAAAGCGCTATGTTTGAAAGATATAGAGCTCTGGAATAAATGAATTACGCATTTAATTTAGTTTTAATTTATATTTTGTCATATTTTGTATATTTTTGTTTTGTTATACACAGTAAGTCACCTGTAAAAGTGTAAATGTAAACTTGCTGCTCATACGCTGTTTTTCTTTGTCATGGTTTAATAGGGTTTGGCATTATAAGTCCTTTTACTTCAGTCTAAACTCTTGCGTCATGATCCACGGGGTTGTAGTCTATGTTTTGTTTTGTTTTGTTTTGTAGTTCTGCAAAATGACCGAATAAACTAGTACTAATAATAAAAATTAAAGGGCTTTTAACAAACAAGGATGGCTAAGGTGTAGCTGAGCCTCTACAGTTTTGCTATAGCCACAGAATTCGTTAAAATTTCTAAATATTTAAGTATTAAAAACCCCGAGCCGATAGGACTCATGTATCCCGAGGACTTTCCGAGCCTGATCGTCCCACAATGCAACACTGTCACTCAAATCCCTCATGTAAAGTTTGTCAAGAATCAAAACAACAAACGCATAAATCCTCTCCACAGCTGCTGGGATAAAGGTACAGCTGACGGGAGCGCTCCTGTCGGCTCCTGTCGGCTCCTGTCGGCGGCGGCACGGAGAAGTAATTAGGCCTAGCTCCTACGTCCTAGCTCCTACGTCCTAGCTCCTAAGTCCTAGCTCCTGTAGCGCTCCTCCCTGCCTCAGCACAGAGAAGTAATTAGCAATGTCCGGGGTATACTTATCCAGCTAGCTCCTACGTCCTAGCTCCTATGTCCTAGCTCCTACGTCCTAGCTCTTAAGTCCTCCTATGTTCTAGTTCCTAAGTCCCACACCCTAAGTCCTAGATCCTGTCCTGCTACGTCCTAGCTCCTACATCCTACAGTAGCTCCTAAGTCCTAGATCCTATGTCTGTCTATGTTCTAGCTCCTAAGTCCTAGCTCCTAAGTCCTGCTACATCCTAGCTCCTGTCCTAGCTCCTAAGTCCTATATCCTAAGTCCTGCTACATCCTAGCTCCTAAGTCCTAGCTCCTATGTCCTAGATCCTAAGTCCTCCTATATTCTAGCTCCTAAATCCTAGCTCCTAAGTCCTCCTGCATCCTAGCTCCTAAGTTCTAGATCCTAAGTCCTCCTACATCTTAGCTCCTGACTCCTAGCTTTTAAGTCATCCTATGTCCTAGCTCTTAAGTCAGTCCATCCATCCATCCATCTTCTCCCACTTAATCCAGCTGGGTCGCGGGGGCAGTTTGCTGCCCAATCCTCATAGCACCTGACCCCCCCTATGAACCCGTCTGCAGGTGGTGAACCCACAGGAGGGTGGACATTATGGTCCTTGATGTTAGTTCATAGGGGTAGCTCTTAAGTCCTAGCTCCTAAATCCTCCTACATCCTAGCTCCTAAATCCTAGATCTTAGGTCTTCCTACGTCCTAGCTCCTAAGTCGTAGCTCCTATGTCCTAGCTCCTAAGTCTTAAATCCTAGATCCTAAGTCAGCCTATGTCCTGCTCCTAAGTCCTAGCTCCTTTAATGCTCCTGTCTGTCTCATGACGGAGAAGTAATTAGTTACATGCACTTAACCAGCTAGCTCCAATGTCCTAGCTCCTATGTCCTAGCTCCTAAATTTTCGCTCCTAAGTCCATGCACATAAGATCTAGATCCTAAGTCCTGGCTCCTAAATCCTAGCTCCTAAGCCCTAGCTCCTATAGCTCTCCTGTCTCCCTCACCACAGAGTGGTAATTAGCGATATCCCGGGTATACTTAACCAACTAGCTCCTAAGTCCTAGCTCCTAAGTGCTTGCTCCTATAGAGCTCCTGTCTGCCTCGTGATGGAGTAATTAGCAAAAATCTGGAGTGCACTAAACCAGCTAGCTCCTACATCCTACTTCCTAAGCCCTAGATCCTAAGTCCTAGCTTCTCACTACTAGCTCCTTTAAGTCCTCCCTCCTAAGTCCTAGCTCCTAAGTCCTCACTCCTATGTCATGTCCCTGTGCTCCTTTCTGCCTCGTGAGTCGTGACGGGGAAGTAATTAGCAATATCCGGAATAGACTTAACTCGCTAGCTCCTGTGTCCTAACTCCTAGGTCCTAGCTCCGAAGTGATAGCTCCTACATCCTAGCTTCTAAGCCCTTGCTCTTAAGTCCTAGCTCCTTTGCTGTGTCCCAGCGCTCCTGTCTGCCTTGTGAAGGAGAAGTAATTAGGATTATCGGCATGTACACTTCGCTATCAGATAGCTCCTAAATCCTAGCTCCTTAGTCCTAGCTCCTGTGCCCTAGCTCCTATATCTTAACTCCTAAATCCTAGGATATGTCCTGCCTTGTGTAAACCAGACCTCAGCTAAGTTTTAAAGGTACAGTTTGTAACTTTTCTGCTTGTCTCCATGAAAGTGACAATACTTTGCCAGAAATGGAGCATAGTATAGTTTGGAAATAATCTATCTCCATGGAAAACGCAGGGTGTTACTGGTCAGATCTGTGAAGAGGTGAGTAACAGTAACAGTAAGTAACAGTAGCTCCATGGAGTCAAACCTGTAGCAAACCTTCCTCCAGAGAAGTTACATAATGAAGCTTTATATATGACGGAATATAAAAACGAGACGTCTTTCTGAATGTCTTTTTGAAATAAATTAATCTTAACGATTTGCATTCCCATAAAAGAAGAAAAAAAAAACCCACTCCGTCGCTCCTCTGTAGCTCCGAGCTCCTTTCTCTCTTTGTCTGTGAGGTTGTAATTTCCCACAGCCGGCACTTCACCTGAACGCCTCATTCTCGGCGCCTGCCCCGAAGCGCCGTTAAAAATGTACTCAAATCTTTCAAAAGCTTAAGAGCCACGGGTGTAATTAAAACGGCTTTGCTAATTCTATCCCTGTCACGAGATGGCGACGTTGAGGAAATGAGGCGGCGCAGTGGTTACGCACCTGCCGTTTAGCCAAGGGGTTGTGGGTTAGACTCTCGGGCCAGGCTCTCAATCAATTCTAATCACACTCGGACTGCAAGATTAGTCAAATTTGGATGTAATTAGCAAATCACAAAGGCTGTAATTATCGAAGAAACGTAATTTCCTTCACAAACAGCAAAATATCTGGTTTTATTCTGCACAAAACTGCAAATCCTTAGTTTAGATCTGTACAAACATGTTCTGAAATGTGATTCTTGTATCAGTCTGTCAGTTCTTTGTTCAGTGTTTTTGTCAGTTCTTCTGTTAATTAAAACATAAATTGAAAATTGTACAGCAATTCTTATTAAAAAAAATGACTGATAAACTTCAACTAGTCATGTAATGTACAAATTATGTTAAAACGATGAAAAAGAAGCTGGCAATGTCTTACCAAAACATAATTGCTTAAACAGTTCAAACATTACTTTCCAAAATGTGATATAGCAGGAGTCCATTCCTTGCAAAGTTATGATAAAAAAGAATGCAGAAACTGAAAATTTGGCCTGTTGATGGCTCTTACAACAAAACAAAATGCAAAACAACTATAATGACTTGGCTATTATCGTTACGTCTTTTATGGAGTTGACAAGAAACAGCAATTTGGGGAGAATGAGTTTTCAAAGTTTTCATAATGATTCAAAATATAGACCTTTTTTTTTTTACTATCACTGTGTAAATTTGTGTCCAATATTAGTCTAAACTGTTGTTACCGCCTCAAAAACAGACCTGGAGTTGTGTTTTGTTTCATTCATGTCTGAGTAATAATATATATATGGGCTATTAGTGATTAAAATCTCTTCCCGCTCCCGTACGACACGTCTCCTCCCGTACCTCTTCCCGTGCACCTCTAAATCAGAACTAAAACCAGGACCAAAACCAGGTCTAAAACCAGGTCTAAAACCAGGTCTAAACCAGGTTTAAGACAAGTCTAAAACCAGGATTAAAACCAGGTCTAAGACAAGTCTAAAACCAGGACTAAACCAGGACTAAACCAGGTCTAAGACAAGTCTAAAACAGGGCTAAAACCAGGACTAAAACCAGGTCGAAACCAGGTCTAAGACAAGTCTAAAACCAGGACTAAAACCAGGTCTAAACCAGGTCTAAGACAAGTCTAAAACCAGGACTAAACCAGGTCTAAGACAAGTCTAAAACCAGGACTAAACCAGGTCTAAACCAGGTCTAAGACAAGTCTAAAACCAGGACTAAAACCAGGTCTAAACCAGGTCTAAGACAAGTCTAAAACCAGGACTAAAACCAGGTCGAAACCAGGTCTAAGACAAGTCTAAAACCAGGTCTAAAACCAGGTCGAAACCAGGTCTAAGACAAGTCTAAAACCAGGACTAAACCAGGTCTAAACCAGGTCTAAGACAAGTCTAAAACCAGGACTAAAACCAGGTCTAAACCAAGTCTAAAACCAAGACTCAAGCAGAACTAACATGCTCAATCCTTGTTCCTTTATTTTGATTTAATAAGGCTTTGTCTGTTTATATACATATATATATATATATATATATATATATATATATATATATATATATATATATATATATACATATATATATATATATATATATATATCCATCCATCCATCCATCTTCTCCCGCTTAATCCAGCTGGGTCGCGGGGGCAGTTTGCTGCCCAATACTCATAGCACCTGACCCCCCCTATGAACCCCTCTGCACCACCATATATATATATATATATATAAAAACACGGTTACACATTTTGTTTTTGTAACTATTTCAGTTTGTTACATGCGAATAAATAAAAAATGGTGAAAAAATTAAAATAAGGACTTGATCCTGGATCCTAATTTTTCATAATGTTTTACACAAGTATCGGATCAGAACTCGATATCGGCAGATGCTCAAAATCAAAGGACTCGGGGGCAAAAAAACTTGGACACCCCTACTAAATACACAGGGTTTGTGTGTTAAACACGTGTGAAAGAAACAAAACACAACTCCAGGTCTGTTTGTGATGAGGAAACAAGATTATAACAGATGAGAAAAAGGCGTAATATGGGCCCTTTAAGCGTTTGAGTTATTACTGTTTGTTTATTTAGAAAAAGCACATATGTATTTGCGACAGCGGGACACAAATGGATCAGAGACAGTGTTTGCAGCCTCCCATCGGCTTCAATTAAGTTATATCTGTGTGTTTGGGGCCCAGGCAGAGGCTTATGAGCAAGATTTAGGCTCAGAATGTACAATTTATATATTACGAACAATTCTGTCAGTGCTTCTTTCTTCCTAGAGTCTGTTTTTATCTTTATAGTTTTATCCTTTAACTATTACTCACTTTTTTACACAAGATTAATCACAGTTGAACCAAAATCACAATAAAAAGGTGCACTGTGTACAGGGTTACTACAGGTTTCTTCAAGTGAAATTCAAGGCTTTTTAAGACCATTTACATAAAACTTGATACCTATTTCACGGCCCACTTCATAGACTCACCAGCAAAGAAAAACAAAATTCTTGAATTTGTGTTCATTTATTTCTCAACAAAGGAATATGTGGGAGTAGAGAGACTCGTCCCCACAACTCCAGTATGAAATGTGCTGCGAGGTGACGTAAAACCAACGTTAAAAAACAGTCAAACTTTGTGTTCTGCTGAGATTGTCTTTGATTTTACTTTTCTACTGAGTCTGTTGCTTGTGGTGCTGTAGCGCGTGAGCTTCAGTGACGTGTTTGGAAGATTTTAACCCAGTTGCGTTCTCAGTTATTGTTTCCACCGCTCTTTATTTAGGCGACGTTATTTAACCAAATAATGGTGGTCGACAAATTAAACTTTGGAGGAGAAATGCGACATGGAGAAGTTACGAGCTGCACAAATTTTAAAACCCAGATATAAAAATTCAAGACTTTTTCAAGTTATTTCCAAATTCATAAATTCAATGCAGAGTTTTTAAGACACTGTATGTAACTTTTCTGGTAAGATAAGATAAAAATAAACCTTTACTTGTCCCACAATGGGGAAATATTACCGCAGTACGACATTAAACATAACTTTCTTGTATTTATTCAATGTCATATGTTCTTTATCACTAACAAAAGGCATTTCTTATTGTGAGTGGGGTCGCCTCTTCACAGATCTGACCTAACTTGGCCTGTTGATTGGTCGTACTTGTCTCCACATAGATAAATAAGTATAATGCCATACTGCGGGATTTTCTAGGCGAATCAAGAATATCTCCGTGGACAAAAAAGTGGCGTATCCTCCACTGGAAAAGTTACATCGCGCACTTGTAATTAAATCTGTCTAGACTTTATCCTTTTTAAATTCCTTTCCTTTTGTCCTAAAAGCATGGCTGTAAGATTAATCGTAATTTAAGCAACATCACAGTTTAAATGGCCGTAATTAGCTAAATCACAAGAAACATTTCCTCTACAAAAACGCAACATTTACGCTACAATAAAACTCGTAAAATAATCTTAATCCTGGTGATAAAAACACAATTTGACATGTTTGCCAAATGGTTCAGCTCGACCTTAAAGTTTTTGTAATATTCTGGGTGTATTTTGTCCTGGCCTTATCTTTTGTTTGTCTCTTGGCTGCGTTTCACATTTATCAGATTTGCGCAGAGCAGATAAAGCACTTCAACATTTGCCATTCGGAGCTGTTTAAAATTCAGAGCCAAACTGCTGCACTTTATTATACTCAAAATAACACTTTCTCTGGTCAGTGGCTACTCCTATGTCCTCTATACTATCCTCTCCTTCATACTTTGCAACTGGTGTCGTCAATGTTTCCTGGGGGTGTGATGCTAACTGTAGGCACTGCTCTGTCTGAGGCTAATCTAGAAAGAGAAAGAGCGGGTTCGGTTAGAACTTATCGCTCCCGAAAACGCACAGTTTGAATCCATTTTGCATTTTTTCTTGAGTTTTCAGACCGTCTTAAAACATATGTAGCAGCTGATAATATAATAATGCACAATATTGTAATAACTTCCTATAACGTAATAATTTTAATTTAATAAAGCCAATAATGTAATAATAACTTCCCAGTAATGTAGGAAAATGTCTGAAATAATGATGTAATAACCTGATGCCACTAATGTAGTAACATATTACATTATTGGTTAGTTATTACATGATTGGATGGTTTAAAAACTGCTGCCAATAATGTAATAATTTCTTAATATCATTTAAAGGAAGAGTATGTAAGAAATAACTGTAAATTAATAACTAGTTTATAATGTAATAACTTACTACATTATTAGTAACAGGTTATTACATTATTGTTTCAGGCATTTTCCTACATTACTGGCAAGTTATTACATTATTGGCTTTATTACATCAAAATTATTACATTATAGGCAGTTATTACATTATTGGCTGCTACAAACGTACTTTGGCTGTGCTTGCAAATGCGTTTGTTGTGTCACCATGGTAACCCCTAAACATCTCACCGTAGACATACATACAGAACACCCCCAGCCACTGCAATGTATCAATACCTCCATCTACAGATTTATTATTTATTTCTTTTCACGCTCTGTTTTCTCAAAGATGGGAAGAATAATCACTCATCACTCCACGGAAACGTTAATAAATCGCTTGAAATGGCCCGTAGTGTGGCATTAAACTGCACAGCTCTGTAGTAAATGCAGAACGTTTATATTTTCATGGAGACAAACTGGTGTCATGCCTTCCACTAAGAAAATTAGTAATATTTTTAGTAAATTCAAGTAACACAGGCAATTTTATGTTTATTTTATACATAAGCTTGTATATTTTGTTTATCCTGGTAACATTTTTTGTCATTTAAACTTAAACTCTTAAAAACATTAATAATAATGCAATAGTCTGACACACATCTTTTCAAGACGCTCATAGCTACATTACAAATATATGTATAAGTGAAGTGTCTTGCCCAAGGACACAACAACAGTATCTAAATACACTCTAACCAACCTCCAATACATCACTGCCTTTATATATCTTCTTCATGTAGTCTTAAAGCTCTAGTATGTAACTTTCTGGAGGTGGAACGTACACTTCATGATAAAACCAAACTTTAGAGGCCACAGTGTGGAAGATTACAGCTTTTATTTTAGTCTCATGTCACATACCACGCTTTAATTATCTTTTTAATCCATCCTTCTTACGTCATTTTAATTACTTTCACCCCTCTATCCTTCCCTTACATAAGTTACTTTCTGTCTTCTTTTCATCCTTCCTTCCTCCTTCTCTTTTCCCCCTCCTCTTTCTCTCTTTCCGGTACATGTCTGGCTCCATTTTTCTTGCTTTAACGCTATCTGGAGTCCCCTTACTGTCCTCCCCTCTGCACCTCTCCTGTCCATCGTTCTTCACTAAAATGGCCGCCCTGGAAAACCCCGGTCCTCAGCAAAAATCTCACCGCTCCTGTAGTCCTCTTTCTCTCCTTTCTTCCCTCTATCTCCTCTTCTTCACCCCCGCTCTCTCTCCCGACATTAAAGTTGTTCACCCTTCTATCTTTTTCTTTACTCTTTCTCCCCGTCTCTTCCCATTATAGCTCATTTCCTCCACTTTTTCTACCTCCTCTTCGTCATTTCCCTTTCTCTCTCTTCTCCTGTCCCTCTTTCCCCCCTCATAGTTCATCTCTCTCTTTTTCCATCTCCTCTTCTTCATCACGCTTTCTTTTTCTCCTCTCTCCACATTAAAACTGTTCATCTTTCTGTATTTTTCTCCCTCCTCTCTTCCCCCCCTTATAACTCATCTCCTCCTCTTTTCTTTTTCCTTTCTCCCTATCTCTCTTTTATTACTTTCTCCATTTCTCTCTTTCTCCATCTCTAAAACTCACACCTAAATGCAAATTAACACGTATTAGAAGCTCAAATGTGCTGAATCGAGGCCCTCAGGCATTTGTGTGACGTCAAAAATCAAACGAAATTAATTTTTAAAAGGTTTTCGTTGACTTGTTTTGGGATTTAAAATGTAGAATAATAAACTGAAGTTCAATTGAATGCACTGTGGACTTCAGTGTAATAAATTATATCAACAATGACAACGTAAGCGCATAATTGTAATAGGAACAAAGGAGTTTAGGTCTAGTGATCTTGCACACATAAGGATTAAATGTGGAGCTATTACATTATAACCTAAAATATGGAGTCTTATGGTCTTCCTCCTCAAAGCGCAGTGCAGATGTAGAAAAATGACCCAAACTACTTAAGTGAACTGACTCCACAGTTATTGACATCTTGAAGAAAAAGTGAGACATAGGTTTAAAATTACAGGAAGTAGAGAGTTCTGTTCAAAAGTCCGGCACAGTTTACACAAGAAACACATTTTCCTGATACTTTAACCATGATTTAAACAAAATAAAGGTGTTTTTTTAATATATATTTTAGCTGAATTTGGGCCCAGGTAACAATTAAGGAATTCTCTAGTGTGATGTCCAACTAGAAAGTAAAATTTGGAGCCTAAAAAACGGGATATACAAAGGTTAAAATGGTCAGTATGCATCAGTAATACTTGGTCAGTTAGTTCATAGTATCTGAGGGAGTATGGTCTACTGCAGTGGCTCTCAAATCTAAGGAAACCTTGGATTTTTCAAGTACTACGAGATCTAAATCAAGTCTAACAGGATTTGCAAACAAAAATCGAAACATATGTTAAAAATTACGGTATTTCAGTGCATTCTATTCAAAAGTCCGGCACAATTTACACAAGAAACACATTTTCCTGATACTTTAAACATGATTTAAACAAAATAAAGGCGTTTTCTTAGATAAGCTTGAGTCCAGGTAATTCTCTAGCCTGATGTCAACATTTGCAACTTGGAAGTAAAATTTGAAGCCTAAAAATTATCAGACTGGGAGGCACATTGTTATACAGGACATACAAAGGTTAAAATGGTCAGTATGTATCGGCATTACTTGATCAGTCAGCTAATAGTATTTATTTATTTCGCACGTATATAACATAACAATAATTAAAAAAAAAAAAAACACTCTAGATACAAAGGTAAGTGCGGGAAGAGGCAAAAACTCCAAAAATGTGAATATGAATACATTAAAATTGAACATTATAGCTGTGGATTAATTAAAAATATATATTTACACACACCTTAGATTAAATACATCTCAGGGACTATGATCTCCTGCAGTGGTTCTCAAACCTAAAAAAAACTTGGATCTTTCGACTACTACGGGATCTAAACCAGGTCTAACAGGACTATGCCGGGTCTAAACTAGAACTAAACCAGGTCTAAAGTTGCACTACAGTTGCCAGGATTCCTAAAAAATGGACAAAAACAAAGGAAGTTCAGTAAAATGTTCAGTATAATCTGTAATGGATGAAAACATGCTGTATTACTGATAGCGATCGTGAACAGTGGGTAGTGCAGCTTTAAGAATCCACAATAACGTCGACAGTAAAAATAGCCATAGAGTGACACACAGAGAAGCCCACTCATTCACACAGGGAGAATACAGCGAGGAGGGGGGAGCGAGGGAGGAGGGGAAAGGGGGGAAGAGAGAGGGGGGAGGCGTAGGGTCACTTACTGGCTGTACAGTTAATCCTGATACAGTCTGGAGGAAGAGCAGAGCAGAGGGTTAGAGCTGCCCACAGAAGAGAGCCCACGCCCGGGGACGCTCCCATCAACACACCCCTGTCCACCTCCAGGCGCCGGACCACACTGGAATCAACTCTCCCAAGAAATCTATATTATTTTTTATTCCTATATATATATTAAACTATAATTATTCTGCATAGGGCTGCGTAATATTTCATGATTTGGCTGACAAAATAATTGATACTGTAAGAAAATACATACAAATTCTCCATTCTACAGAAGAATAATGTTTGTGGAAAGTAAAATGGACAAAAAGGCAGGTTTTATGACTGATTTTCCTTATTAAATCTAAGGGTTTTGTCTTTAAGAACTTATTTTGACCCAGTTTGACTACAGTAAACGAAGGCAAGTGCATGTTTTGTTTTCATTTAACTGGACTCATTGTGCAAACTTCTTCTCATATCGTGCACCCCTAATTTCTGAGGTCTTATTTTAGCTTTTGAATTGCAAAATTTTAATCTCATACATGTATTTTCCATAATGAGGAGAGTTTGGTGGCCCTTGCAAAGTCTAATTGGGCATTAAACTGGTAGTTATGCAATAATATGGGTAGTTATGCAAAAATAGCTGACGGGTTTTGCTTATTGCTCTATATGCATTATTACTATACGATATTGTGAGAAAATACAGCAAAATCAAAAATAAATTGGGGCTTTTACTAACATTTTTACTACATAATCTATTTAAGAATTGTTAATTGATATTTGTTACAGTTAGAGCAAAAATATGAAGATAAATTAAACAACAAAGCAACGGATTCAAGTATTATTTTGTGCTTTTTTTCTTTTTCTTTTAGCTTATCGTTAAGTTTGCCAATTCAAATGAAATATTGTGGATAATTAATTACATTTTCGCCTAATATTTGCTTAACTAAAACAATATATTTTCTAGGAGAGTGACAGGCCCCAGTGTTTGCCCGGTGCCTATTGGCTGCTTTGGTTTGAGTGACATTTCCAGCCTCCAATCAGAATCCTCCAGAGACCGAGCTGGGCCAATGGCGTCAGAGTCTACCTTGACGTCTGACCCGCCCCCTCCGATCCTGCCGCTCATCCAAAGCACAAATCTCCGCCAAAGATGGGAGATTTGAAAACATTTTGGCCATTTAAAGGGTTTACCCAGAATGCCTTGGTGTGTCGTGAGGCGTCAACCACAGAGAGGCGTGGCTGCAAACAACCAGAGACCGGAAAGAGCGGCAAAAATTGAACCGTAGGTGTGATTATGTGAAATAAATATGCCTGAAATATAAGTAGAATTCAAAAATGGTGAGTAATTCAATTTGTTTATTCATGGGTTTCAGCTTCCTGTTTATAGGCGCCATTTTGAGGACTTTAGACCATTCAAAAGATGTCATTGCCATGGTAACGGTACTAATTTTTCAGCGCTACAACCCATAGATGAATAGAAAATGTATTTATAATAGTCGTATAACTAAACAATGTCATTTTCACATAGGATTTGACTTAATTGTAACTCTCAAATTAAAAAGCTATAGGTCTACAGTACATTTTGCTTGATTTGACCTGTTATGGGCGCCATTTTGAGGACTTCTGACCCTTGAAAACATATTTTTAATTGTTAATATCTACGGCAACAGTCCTCGTTCTCGCAACACTCTGAAACCCATGGATAAAACCAAAGCGCTGGATTATCTCCCCGTGTGTATACTATTCGCTAGTGTGGGCAAATACATTATTTAAGTGGCATTATTAGTGTTGCTGTTGTCGTGGTGACCGGGTGCGGAGGTCTCCTGGCAGTGAGCAGAGAATGCGGCTGAAGCGTCACCCTCTGTTCAACAACAAAATCTTACACCAACACTAAAAACTGTGGAAAATACTGTGAAACTGATGTCATTTTTGCCATTAAGCAAAAGGCGGATGTAGGACTGGGCAATACAGGACTAATTACAAGTTTATTTGTGCAAAGTTAGTCTAAAATATATTATAATATAACTAGGGCTGTTATGCAATGACCGTGATAAAGACACTAAAAAACAGTCAAGTAAGTATAATTAAGTTGTTGTGGGATTGGTTATATGTCTTGTATTTACTATATGTTCTATATTCAGGGTTTCCACTCTTTTTCTTCTTTTTCTGGCACAATTTCAAAACTTTTTCATGACTTTTTCATAACCTAAAGTGATTTTTTTTTTGCTTTCAGCTTCTGCATGTGTAGAATTGAGCAGATTTTTAGGACTTAATATGAAATGTTTATCCTTTCCCATCACTGTATGGTTTGTTATATAGTTTTTTAACATTCAAACTACTGTCAGTGCATTTATTGTCATTTTTTTTTTAAACAAAAGACCTTATTGTGGATTGTCCTGCTGGAGTGGCACATATGTTCAGAAATAATCATAATAGCCCAATGATAACTTAACAGAAGGCTGTAGTTGTGTAAAAGATACACAAAAATTTAATAACTTTTCCAAAACTTTCATTGAATTTACAAAATTTCATGACTTTTCCAGGAGTTCGATGACCGTGGGAACTCTGTATATTTATTTTTGTCATTTTCATCAGCACTTACTTTCAAAATGTCTGTAGTTAAATTTCAGTGGACATATTGCATTTTGTGCAATTATTTCAGATTTAAATGCATTATGTTCTACTGTATATTAAATACCAGTGTCAAATTTTAAAAATATAGTAACAAAAGTACAAATAATGTAGTATCCAGCTACATCATAATATAAAATTTACAGAATTTAAAAGGACAGTATATAAGGAATATATATATAACATTTATTTTTTTAATTATTTATTTGTTTGTCTAAGAAAAGGGGGATCAAGTACATTAACAGTATATAAATATGACAGATTATAGCCTATAACTGTAGCTGTTGTTATTGTCTATTTTTATTTATGCATTTTGTCCTTTTATGTACTTCTATTGCAGATTATATATTACTGTAGACACTATACTGCCCAGCCTTACATTACACCAAGAATATTAACAAATTGTGAAAATGTATAACTCTTACCATACATAATCAATAGTTCAGTAAGAGCATTTATCAAATTTAACAGCACTTCTCATAAAATCCACATTATTATATTATTTTTCAGTGTCTACATCAAATTTGTGTTATTAACCAGTATTGCCCAGTGCTTAATCACAGTCTCAGTTAATTCACAATTCATATATTTGAACTATTACGCATCAAAACCATAGACTGCATATATAAATGGACATAGGACATAGGAAGTGAGCATGGGGGCGCTTCTGGCTCCATCAACTCTGGCTCCAGTTGACTTTACATTGAAAAACTGTCATTGCTGCTGCCAAGATTGTTATTCTGGTCTTAAAATGTTCGTATTAACCCGCTCTACATGATCCTGGTGTTTTTATTTCACTATTTTGTCCATAAATCAAGATGCGAACATGAACAACAGACAAATCGGGCGCTTTCTTTGCCCAAGGTTTACTTGTCTGTTGAATCTTATGGGTGAGTTACACTTAGTACATGGGCCAGACAAAAGTTTGGTACCAGCAATTTTTGAAAACTTCTATATCTAAGCTTTATATTTTGCTGTGATAAGACTTTTTTTTTTAGCCTTTTTAGTCCATTTCTTTATACAGTCTATGGTCAAAACTAGTATTTTATAGGGATGGTACAAGATCTCGTGCTACAAGAGACAAAAAAAGAGACAAGATCGTGCACGTATTAGATATTTTTGTTTTGTTTTACATTTGGATTGAACAAAAACGGGCTGAATATTGGTGAGTTACATCTCTTAAAGCTCCAAAAAGTATTAGAACGGAAACAATAACATGAAATCAAAGAAGTAAAAAATTGTGAGGCCAAAACTGGAAACTGAATCGTGACGTTCATATATTAGGAATTATGTTATTATTATGTTAAAATCTCATTCTCGTGGGCCCGATCTCGTCTCATCTTGTGTAAATATCATCTCGTGCCATCCCTAGTCTCTGATATCACATCGAGGTTGTGCAGTACGTACCCAGGTTCACAGTGAGCCGCACCCGCCCCCCGTCCAGCTCCAGCCTCAGGGTGTCGGCGGAGTTCCTGGAGGTGGTTGCCATGAGGATCCCGTAGGCGCGTTGAGACCTGAACCGCAAAGACACGTCCTCCGCCTCCGTGTGCATCGCCACGGGCAACTGCACCTTCATGAATTTACTGCCGTCATAAGAGAGGATGGTGGCGTCTGGAGAGGGAGAGAGAGAAGAGGGAGAAAGAGGGAAAGATAAAAGGATTAATGCAAGACGATAATAAAAAATATATATGTCATGAAACCCTGGAGAAGTCTAGAAGATGTGAACCAAAACAAGCCGGGTTTGACAAGAAAGTCGAGCATTAAATGTGCACTGCGTATGTTTTCGCCACCTTCTTGTCTACGTGAAGTTGTTGTTACTTTGTCTGACTTGAATTAAGAAAATTTTATCATGATTTGAGTAAATTTCACTTGGAAAGTAAAATTATCTGCCAGTTTTTCTCCTTAAAACATGAAAATCCATCTAACCCTAACCCTAACCCTTAAAATGAGAAAAACAACCACTTTTTGCACTTAAAATAAGAAACGCAATCAAATTTTGCTTGAATTAAGAAAAAAACACTTATTCTACTGGTAGATCATTTCACTTGTCAAGTTGAATCCACTCAAATAAAGTAAAATGTTCTTAATTTAAGTCATTTTAACTTACCTACAGTAGATATAGTTTTTTTTCCAGTGTGGTATGTTTCACAGTATGACATTAAACATATAAATCTCATAGGACTAAAGGCTAGTAATACCACAAAGGTCAGATCTGTGGAGACGTGACCCCACTCAGATTAAAAATGTTTTTCAAGGGACGTCTTTAGCAAACAGCTGTAATATATTACATATAATACAGACAGATTTAATGCCATACACACATATTCTGCATCAGCTCATCTTACACAGGGGGATTCTGCTAAACCGATCACTATTTTATTTGATTTTTTAACTTTCTCCATGTTATTGTACTTTCTAACCCACAGGATTAAGCAGATCTATCCATACTGGTGGCTGTAAACTTCTGTAGTAGCCACAGCTGCCCGGGGGTAGACTAAGTGTCTTGCCTAAGAACACAACAACAGCATGCAGTTGTAGGAGGGAGGATTGAACCACTTATTTGAAATGTTTCACAGCGATTATCGGTGTTGATGTGTCTAGAAAAGGGAAAAGGTGGCATAAGATGACTCTTTTTTTGCTCCTTTTCATTCATATCTTGTATGTTTGATATTGTGGCACTGTTAATGTATTTTTATACTTTATGAATTAAATAAATAAAACACGGCCTTTTGAATTGGTCGGCAAACGAAATTACCGCTCAACCATTGTAATTCTGTTTTCTATTTGGATTCATCTTGCAAACATCTTCTCAAAAATAGAATCTAATATAATGAATTAGTGTTTGATACGCGTTTTTCGACTGTGATTGTCAACATTAAATCGTGGCACTTTCTTTTATATTTCCATGTGGTCTTATATTTGTGTAATTCCTCAGTGGTCCAGGTAGGCTCCATAGTGGTCCAGGTCTAAACCAGGTCAAAACCAGGTCAAAACTAGGTCTAAACCAGGTCAAAACTAGGTCTAAACCAGTTCCATGGGTGTATTCTAGTCCATGTGCTCTTATACTTGTTCTGATGCAGCTTCAGAAAAGGTTAATTTCTGTCCCGTAAATGTCACTATTTTAGTATCAATACCCGCTCAAATGATTATCTATAGTTCTGATACTAGTTTTAGCATCAATTAGCAACTGATTTTCAACACTTTAGACTCTACCCCGATCCTATAATCTAACCCAGCCCAGGTAGAGCAGTGATTTTTCCATATATTTGATTTCCGTAGCCATAGCTCCACGTCTTAAATAGACATTTCAGAGTAGCGTGATGGTTCAGTGGGCAGGGGCACTGTCAGCTGTGAGTGGCGGTTTGACAGCTCCAGGCCTGTGCAGACAAAGCCTCTCTGAATCAGCTTTATATATGACATCCGTGTTGTTCATTCCTCTGCTCCCTCTGCCACAAAATCTCCCAAAATCACAGGCAAAAAAACGTTAAAATCCGTCAATCTCCGTCCAAATATTCACGTTTTTTTCTGTTATAAAGACCTACGCTGCAAGAATGGGTGAGTTGGTACGAGTGGATCAGGTTAAATGCAGTGAATTCAGAGTTTAAAGATGCACTATGTAACTTTTCTGGCTGCTTGTGTCCATGGAAACGTTATTGCTTTGCCTGGAATGTTCCACAGTGTTGCAGTAAGCTTATATATCTTGCATTCATTCAGTTACATTTGTTTGTATTGTTCCAAAATAACTTGAAAAGCAGGAATTCGTACAGTGAGCGGCTCTCCACAGATATAACCCGTCACTAGGCCTAGTCACCAGCTCGTTTCCATGGAGATAGATAAGTTAATGCCATACTGTGGAACACTCAAAGCTCTATAAGCAAGTGGCAGAACGTTCACTAGAAAAGTTGCATTCCTTTAAATGTATTTATTTGTTAATTAATTCATTAGAACAAGGGTAGTTTAAAGGTGCACTGTGTAACTTTTCAGGTGAGAAGTTTACCAATTCCTCGTCTCCATGGAAACGTTACTGCTTTGCCTGGAATGTTCCACAGTATTGCATTTAAAGGTGCACTGTACATGATTTTTACGGCAATTAACACAGAGACCAATGCAGAATTTTTACCCTGACTGTAAAGTTAGTTAGTTAACAATTGGCATGCTGATGCGCACTTCCTGATTATGGGACAGTTAAACGTTTTGTAATCAGACATATCAAGACAAATACTGAAAAATATCTTGAACACAGTTGTTCTTAATCTGACAATTTCAAATATGTATAAATAGACTGTATAAAGAAGTGGACATCATCCATAGCGTTCGGCTCCAGTCAAATGAAGCTCATTGTGGCGAGCAGTTACGTGATAATACCAAAATGAGGAGATTGACAGCAGCAGTTACAGAGATGGGACGATGTTTTCTTAGTACAAAGTGAATTAGAGACAATGGGGCGATGACTGTACGTATAAGCGCTCATTTATACACAGTCTGAGTGCTAATAAGTGAGTAACCCTGTGCTATTTAAACTAACCTACCACCAGCCTATTCATTAACATAGACGTTCCGGTATTTTGCAGTGCGTGTGTGTAAAAATAGCCCCAGATGGTTGGCTGGTCTGATTATACGCTGAATCAAATGCATGTGTGTGTGTGTGTGTGTGGTTTTAGCCGCCACTGCCGCTGACATCCCGAGCCCTGAAGTCAAATGTAACAAGCTCAGGTGATCCTCCGTTTCACCTATTTGCATACTCATTAGCATATTCATGATCTCATCTTTGGTTGTACCTGCTATAGGGCCTGGAGGTGCACCTTTGAGGCCTTTATTGGACAATCACAAGCATAAATAAGTGCTTTGGTAGCGTAACTGACAAAAAATAAAACCAATTCTGTATTCTTTTGTTTTCTCTAACACAAAACAATACATAAAGATAATACTAACCCCGTGACATTCTTGTAGTTCTTAAGAAATGTGCCTGCAAATTGGTCGAAGCTCGAATTTGCTCAAAAAGTGAATGGAGTCAAATTCAGATTCAGATTCAAATTCAGAAAACTTTATTGATCTCAGAGGACAATTCATTTGCAGCATTCTCAGAGGAGATCTCAGAGAAACATACACGTTACAGTGCAAAACCTCCAAAAATTCAACCCTTACAATTAAGCAAATTAATAACAGAGGGAATAAAAGAATTAGAGAAGCCTCAGAGCATAAAACCGACGCCCTAAAAGCACCGTGATAAAGTCAGGAGCCAGAAGATGGAGGGGCTGAGCCAGGAGACACTTAGCTTAGCTCAGCACTTGCTCCTCCCACAGAGACTGCAGCTCTCTCAGTTCAACACCTGTGATTTTTGAGCAGGTTCACATTAAAGTTGCACTGTGTAATTTTTCTGTCCATCAGTTTGTCTCCATGGAAATGTAAATAAGCAGGGTCTGTGTGTGAAACATGTGTGAATGAAACAAAACACAACTCCGGGTGTATTTTCGATGAGGAAACGCTGTGACGTAGATCAGAAAATAACGTAATATGGGCCCTTTAAACTATCTCCATGGAGACGAGCAGGTGACAGGTCAGATCTGTGGAGCGGCGACCCCACTCACAATAAGAATGTATGTTTCTTAAGGGATATCTAGCACCAAAAACACCTGTTATTGAATACATTTATGCAAATTTTAAAGCCAAGCTGCAGATTTTCAAGTATGTAGCAGAACTTGCACTAGAAAAGTTGCATAGTGGACCTTTAATCACACCACATAAGAGCAGCTTTTTAGAGGTTTCTTTCTATAGACAAAAGGCTAGCTCCAAAACATCAATTTCAATATTACAATTCATAATATATTCCCTACCACTTGGCTTTTCTTTTTTTTATCAACCCATTTTGGCTGTTTTTGATCACCGTTACCGTGGGAGACTATTCGAGCCCGGGAACAGGAAGTAGAGGAGGTTTATTGCATACAGATGAGTGGCTGAATTTTAGCAAGAAAAGAAAAGAAAAGGGTTTGGGTAAAAGAGGAGAAATAAAGTGAAAGACAGAAAAGGCTCTTGGCTAAAATGCAAATCCGCCCTCATTAAGTTTAAGAGGAGAAAGAGAGGGACGTGGTTGGCCTGTTATAGCTCAGATAACATAACTAACAGCCACGTGCACGACCGCGGCCTCGTGCACGCTCGCGGCCTCGTGCACGCCCGCGGCCTCGTGCACGCCCGCGGCCTCGTGCACGCCCGCGGCCTCGTGCACGCTCGCGGCCTCGTGCACGCTCGCGGCCTCGTGCACGCTCGGTAACACAGAGACAGCTGCAAAAAAAGACTATTGAAGCCATGAGTTAATATGGCTTTAATACAGGACATAATCTTGTTTCTTTATTAGTTGGTTTAGGGTTGTTTATGATCTATTTCGCATGTAATTGTTATTTTTTTCTTGCTCAAAAGTAACTGAAACTTGGTCTTGCTTGTCCAGTTAAAGCAGATGACTGAGGCTCGACCTGAAAAATCACATAGTGCAGCTATATTGAGCTATTTTCTGATCAAAAAACACAACTTCAGGTTTGTTTTTGATGGGGTAACAATATTATAACATGACTTAAAGCTCACAAGAGTCAGTTTTGTGCAATATATGACCTTTAAATGGTTAATATGCAAAATAAAATTAAAACAAAAAGCCTATGATTGTTCAAATTACTCCAGTCAAGGAAACGTTCACACTTGTCCTGGTGTAGTTCTGGTTTGACATAGGGTTTAGTCCAAATATAGAGTTTATTTGGTCCTATTCAAGTTTTGTTCTAGTTCAGGTTTAGTCATAGGGTTGGTCCTGTTCTAGTCCAGATTTAGTCCTATGTTTAGTCCTGTTCTAGTCCAGGTTTAGTCCTATGTTTAGTCCTGTTCTAATCCAGGTTTAATCCTGTACTAATCAAGGTTTAGTCCTAAATGTAGTCCTGTTCTAGTCCAGATTTAGTCCTATGTTTAGTCCTGTTCTAGTCCAGATTTAGTCCTATGTTTAGTCCTGTTCTAGTCCAGATTTAGTCCTATGTTTAGTCCTGTTCTAGTCCAGATTTAGTCCTATGTTTAGTCCTGTTCTAGCCCAGGTTTAATCTTAGGTTTAGTCCTGTTCTAGTCCAGTTTTAGTCTTAGGTGTAGTGCTGTTTTAGTCCAGGTTTAATCCTATGTTTAGTCCTCTTCTAGTCCAGGTTTAGTCCTAGAGTTTGTCCTGTTCTAGTCCAGGTTTAGTCCTAAGGTTTGTCCTGTTCTAGTCCAGATTTAGTCCTAGGTTTAGTCCTGTTCTAGTTCATGTTCAGTCCTATATTTAGTTCTGTTCTAGTACAGGTTTAGTCCTTTTCTAATCCAGGTTTAGTCCCCGTTTACTCTCAATTCTCATGTCTTTTTTTTTTTTAAGTCTGAATGCAGTTTTCTGAGTTCATGTGATTTTAACTCCTACATTTTAGTCCACTTTTGCAGTGTGTGTTTCTTCACCTTCAGGCTGGACTCTTCAAAGTTAGACTAAAAATCAGGCGAGTCTCAGCTGTGGCACTAAGAGTTTCAGTTCCTGGCAATGTTACAAAGGAATCAAAAGTTTGAGAAAAGTGAGAAAAAAGCCAGAATGACTCAAAGCTATACAAACTACTAGCAACCACTTAGTATTACTCCTACTGCTTTTTTAGGGGCATTTAGCATAGTACATAGTCTTAGTTTCTCAGTTTCTCTGTTGTTTTACTGTTTTTATTAAAGGTGCACTATGTATCTGCCTGGAATGTCCCACAGTATTAAACATTAAACAGCTCTACCTTACATTTATTCAATTACAGGTGGTTTTAAAAGAGAAGAAATTGCTCATAAATACAAGGGGGATCGCCTCTCCACAGATCTGACCTATAATTTCATCTGGTTTGGCCTCCATGAAGATAGAAAGGTTTACTATCATATTGTGAATCACTCCAGACAAAGGAATAACAGGAAGAAAAGCATTTCACGGACCCTCCACCAGAAAAGTTACACAATCCACCTTCAAACTGACACTGTATTTATAAAGATTTTCATAGAGAAAACATTAGATTATTTATAAAAGGTGCAGGTATACACACATCACTAGTGCAAAGCGACTACAGTGAACACAGAAAGCGAGACAAAGCTGCACATTTACCGTATTTTTCGGATCACTTTTTTCAGGGTTTGGGTTTTCCCGCGACTTGTATATTAAATTCTTCACACTGACAGCCCCTAGACCAAATATATGAATCCTATATATGAATCAAAAATGAAAAAACAAACCATTATCCTTTTTTCATTTTGGTTTTAGAGATAAATAATAAAGTCGTTTTTTCATGTTCTTATTTTTGGTTCTATATTGAAAAACGAACGGACGAATGATACACGGATTGTTCTCTAATGGGTTGTTTTTATTATTATAACTTCTATAACTCGCCTTTCAAGGTGAAATGCTGGTTCTTGGTCTCTGATTTTATAAAATAAATTTCCCCTAAAAAGTGTGACTTATAGTCCACTGTGACTTATACATGTTTTTTTCTTCTTCATTATGCAGTTTTTGGCTGGCTTATAGTCCAATAAATACAGTACTCTCAAACGGCCTTTAATAAACGTTTCGATCAGTGGATCTTCGTCAGGTCATCATCGAAACAATGTAATTTATTAAAGGCAGTTCAATTATTTAATCACTATTTAAGCACTAAGACCAATTCTTCATTGTAAACAAATATACACATACATCACTATTGATTATTACAATATAATCAATGTACAATGTGTCTGTTACACTTAATTTTTACTATTTACATGATTACACTAAAACTGGACCTGCTCCTCTGTTTTTTTGTTTCCAGCTCCTCAAATTAACTGATATTTCTACCCTGGCAATTAATTTTTGTAATTAATATTTAAAAAACATTAGTATTTAGATCTGATTTGGCCTATATAATGTTGAAATAGTGCAGTGATATTAGAAAAATATCACTAGTTTTCAGAAAAGGCGGTTAGGGTGGAGGCGAGTTTGTAAAGCCAGAAACTCCCCGGCGATATTTGAATCAAAATTTATAACGTTCAACTTGTTCACGAGGCTATAACGTTTTTATTGATTGTGCCTTTAAGTTATGATTTATTTCCTTTAAAAAGACCAATTCTAAAACAAGGGACCACACTTTTATATTGGCTACAGACCTGGGAGATTTACGGCTAATAAAGATGTAGAAATATTACTTTAAAAAGGGTCTGGAGTGGGGATGGAGCGGGTATTATAAAGCTATCAAGAGACACTAAAAGACCAAAACTACAAGATTCTCTTAAAACATACGAAGAGTCCTCCTGGTGTAAAAAATAAGAGAACTGGTTGTCTTACTTTTATATGCAGGATTTAAGATTGTAGCAGATTATAAGTCTCATAGGTGAGAACTTGGCTAACTTTTTAAAGAAACTGTGCTTTTCTGCGTACTTTAACAACAATAATAACTTTAATAGCAAAATCACTACAGTTGAAGCTTTATTATATCTCAAACTCCCCTCAAAGCACTTATTTTATGTATGTGAGCATTTTTTTGCTCCAGTATCTGTACTTTTACATAACGGTGCACTGTTTATCTCTTCAGTTCAGGGTCCATCACCTTCTCGTTTCTATGGACATTGTGACATTAAACAGCTCTACTTTACATTTATTCAATTACAGGAGGCTTTATAGTTCAAAAATCTCTAGAAAAACAGACATTCTGACTGTGAGCAGGGTCGCCTCTCCACAGATCTGACCTGTAACTTGACAAAGGCTACGTTTATATGATGACGGTCTGAATAGAGGACGCAAAAGTGGCGTCACGTCTTCACTTTTTATTCTACGTTGAACATTTTTAAGCACATAAGGTGACGCAAATGTGTGTGGAATTCAATCACCGTCCAGTCGTCTGGCTCGCCTGCGGCAAACTGGTGCATCCAGAATTTGACAGAGGTAATTGCAGATCCTTCTCTGTTCACTAATAGTATCTACGCATATTCTGTACATTTATTGGGATGCCTCCTGTGAGTTTATTAGAGCTGCCCGAGGAGCTTGAAGGTCGCATGGAAATGATACGACATGTTGCAGATCTGACAAAAGTTTCACGTTTTGGGCAGTGTAGACGGAAACGCTACGGTGGAGCATATTAAACTTTTCCACTTTGGACGGTAGTTTCAGATTTTTGTGTTTTTTAAGCCCCAAAAACTTCCAATAAAATATTTTGTCGTTTTTACCCGCAAGCGTTCTCATGTAAACAGGTCCTTAGTATGGTCTCCATGAAGACAGAAAGGTTTAAACCAGGGGTGTCCAAACTTTTTTCATCAAGGGCCACATATTAAAACACAGAGGGTCATAGACTGGTGGTCAAAACAGTGAGTAATTCAAATATTTTGCATTTAAATAGCATTTATAACAGGTTTGAATGACCCACCAGACTTTTGTTCATGCTTAGACCCTCAAAAGGACACTTTGCTTGATCAAGGTAGATTTGAAAAACATGCAGTAAAAAGTACTACTTGCGGTCGTATGGGCCAATTCACCTAGAAACCTGAGGGCCAAGGACATTGCATTTGGACATCCCTGGTTTAAAGCCACAGACAAAGCAATAATATCTCCACGAAGAAAAGAATTTGACGGACCCTCCACCAGAAAAGCTGCACCTTTAGGCAACAAAACCGAGTGCTTCCACCACTGTCCACTGCACAAATCTAGCTGTGTTTACCTCAGAGCGAAAACAGCGATTGAAAAAAAGATTACTATCACAAGTAGCTAGTTAGCAGTAATCCTGGAGTCTTGACTATTTGAACAAAGCATCGACTGCACACGCTCGACACCTCTCCTGTGCCCATACGTGACTATAGGTAATCAATCTGCTTATTAGTTTGCAGGTAGCAGAGGTGTGGCGTGAAGGTCCCAGGGTGTCTGTGCTTGTCGAAAACACTTTATTTTCCTACAAATCAGGTGTAATTGTGTGGAGGGAGATGCATTTTACAGTTTACAAGTTGTAAGCTGCCAAATAATAGCGATAATCAGTTTGTCTGATCCAACTCTCCCTCTCACCTTTTCCTCGGTCTGCGGAGAAACACTGTGTTCATCGGCGCCAAGTTCCACCGCAGAAATGGGTCTATTTTAAGGTGTTCAGGAAGGAAGAATATGATTAGGAAATGATGTCCTGCAGTTTTGGTCTCATTTGAACTTCAGAATTAGAATAAAATGGGAATATTAGTTGTACAGTGATAATAATATTGTAAAGAGATGCACTTTCTGTAACAATCATGTCCAATATTTGAGTATTTTGAGTATTACCCAAATTCTACCAACCAACAAGCCCATCTCTAGAAACTTTTGCGGGTTCCCCTTGTAAATTGTGTCCAAATAGACCTCAGATTAAACTCTAACAAGCCTCAGACAGAGCAGTGCCGACAGGTAGCGTCACACCACCAGGGAATGCTGCAGCAAATGCCTTTAGTCTGGAGGTCAGTCAAAACAACACACTCCAATCCAATCCGCTTTATTTATATCGCACATTTCATAAACCAACTGTTTCCGAAGTGCTGCACAAATACAGAGTAAAATAAACGCTCAGATTTGATCATACTAGTCTTAAAATAATAAAACCATTAAAATAAGATAAGAGCAAAACCACAGAACAGCAATAAATAGAAAAAAAGTAATAAAATAAAAGACGCAGAGGACCACACAACGCAGAGTTCAAGTTACATTTACTGGATTATGTTGGTACAAAATTCAACAATACAATACAACGGCCCTATTTTTCTCTCTTTGTATTTTTTAGCGATACAAGAATTACACAGAAAAGCCAAGTGGACAAAAGCGGCGGCACACGAGGGCCTACATCAGGCGGTCGTAAGCCTATAGTAGATTGTTATGTTGATGAAGAATACAAAGCGTTTGGAGGTGTAACAGAGGAAGGTGCGTGCGCTGGACTGGAACCAGCCAAAGCTCTATGAAATCAGGAGAGAGAAACGAAATGGGAAAAAAGGGTTTGAGATTGGCAGAGGGGGAGCTGATAGGGCCCCGGTGTAGCTCAAGATGGAGGCCGACAAGAGAGAGGAGAGAGGAGAGGGGAGAAGTCATTCTTTTTTTTCTCTTTTTTTGTAGCATTGAAGCATTTCGAGAAGTGATTGTACTATCAGGAAGCACAAACACTCTCAAAGATATGAATATGTTGTCAACGGTTACGAGAGGTGTGCTTAGGGTAAAGATGACGGAGGGAAAGAGCGATACAAGGCCACTGCTGTCTGTGAAGTATTAGTACTTCAAAAATATGTAATTGCACAGGAGATGTTGGTATCTACATAAAGCGGAGGCCCTTTGGAAGCTGTCTGAATAGTTCTGATGCAGATAAGGTGTAAATGAGGCTGCACACCGACTGTAGACTGTATAAAGAAGAGGACTAAAGGAGCATGACGTCAGCAAATAGCGTTCGGCTCCACTCGAGGCTCGCAGTTATAGGGGTGAATTTGGAGCCAGGTCCGTATTAAGAATGGGAATTTATTTACAGATAAAATAGTGAAACAAAAAGCAGGATCATGTAGAGCGGGTTAATACGAACGTTTTAAGAGCAAAAAGACGAGGTTCACCGCAGTAGTTACACAGAGGGGTGACAATTGAAGCTAGAGTCAATTTCCTATTTGGGAAGCAGCGGTTAACGGGCTAGTTATGTCCATTTATAAAAAGTTTATGATCTCACTGAGCAAAAACACATCAAAATAATTTTAGAAAAACCCTAAAAACACTAGTAAATGTAAAAGTATCAACGTTATCATTGGGTGTTGTTAGATTCATCAACAGAAATCAATGGTTGAGGCCAAACTGCACACATAAGGACACTTTCTCTCACGTTTCAAACATGTCCATTATGATATTTTTCCCATTTCTTTTATCCTCATAAGCAGCCATATTTGTTTTGATACGTACAGACCATGCGTGTCCCTGATTGGCTAATCCACCTGTCAATCACGTCCATCTGAACTCTGGGAAATTCACTAATGACCAGATGATGGATCAATAGACCCTTTTAGGGCGGAAGTGACTAAAGTTTTAAAGTTTTACTCAGTGATCGCACAAGAATCTGGCAGTCGGACACCGTTTGTCAAAGTCGCTTGTTGAGGAAATATTCACGATCTTTTGACGAAAAGATCTGCCGTACTTCTGTTGCCAAAATGCGTGCGTCACCGTGCCTATGTTACCTCTCTTTACTAACACTAAAAGGATCCATAATAAAAACTGGATAAGCCCCTCCCCCTCTGTCCTGGCTCAAGACAGACTAGTGGTCGCTCCAGGTACTGCAGCTCCTGGGAGCTTGGGCCCAGAAAGAAGTCTCCAAAAGAAGCACAATGCATTTTTGGGGAATTGAAATGGTCCGTGTTCGGCTGACAGGGCATCAGCAACTTTCACAAAGGTCAGATTTTGTAGCGATTAATTTCTATTTTCACAACATAAACTTTTTTTTAGGTTTAAATCCTCAAAACACCTAAAAGTAAGCTGTGTAAGACTTAACCTAGCCCCACTCTGAGCCTGCACTAGCTCGGGAAATGACGATGGCGTAGTCAGAAAGATGTTTTTGATATTTTAATTAATAATAAAAAGTTTAAAGATCCAGGTCCAGACTCACTGGAGGAGAGAGAGCGGCACCTCTTTTATCCCCCAAGGCTCCTCCCCGAAATCAATTAACACTTTAATTAATGTGGGTTTTTACCTCTAAACCCAAGTTAATTATATCAACAAAAATGTAAAAAAATACAGAAAAATATATGAAACAACATGGCCACAGCGCTAGCCCGTACTGAGGAAGTAAATGCGGAAAGAGAACATTATTTTTGCACCCAGCACTGAAAACAATTGGACGCCATCTTGGGTTCACCTTCCAGATTTTATTATAGATCTAAGGACCAGACTCATATCTTCGTACAGTACTGAAGAAGAAGTTTGTGTCCTGGATCCCGAGATGGTATAAAAATAAAACGATATTCATTTTAGTCGGTCCTGCCTTAGGCTCAGGTGTCCGTAAGGTAAAGGCAATATCATCAAGCATACATTTTATCACTCCTACACTACTATTTTAACATCTTTCATCTCGTCTCGGCTCGCTTCTCCTCTCTCCTTTCTCTCTCCTTTTCCAAATCTCCCTCTTCTCCTTCCCCGCTCTCTCCCTCCTCCTCTCCTCCATCCCTTTCTTCTCTCCTCCCTCCCGGTGCAGTGTTCCCGTGTGCACTGAGGGGTCACTAACTGGTGGTTGGGTGGATTTAAAGGAAGCACAGATGGAGGAGCAGATGGAGCTGGTGATTGGACGTGTTCTTTCCTTCTACCTGCAGTTTCTCTCACTCTTTCTGTTTCCCTCTCTTCTCGTCCCCTTCGCGCCACCTATCCCGCCATCCCTTTCTCTCGCACATACGGAGATACTTTACATGTTCGCTTGTTCTACTTTGACGCCCTTTATCTTTCCCTTTCTTTCTCCATATCTCCGCCTCCCCTTTCTCTCTATCTCTCTTTCCTCTGCAACCACAGTACCCTCTCTCCCCCCTTTCATTTTTTCTCTCTCCCCCTCCATCTTTCCTTCCTTCACTCTTTCCCGTCTCTCTCGCCTCACTCATCCCCCTCTTCCCTCCATCTCGCTCTCTCTAACACCGATATCATTCATTGTCTATGTGTCTCTTCTCTACTCTCTCTCTCTCTGTCCCTCTCTCCTTTTCTCTCTCCCTCTCTTTCATCCACTTCTCTCTCTCTCTGTCTCTCTCTATCCCTTTCTCTCTCCATTTCTCTCACTCTCTATCTGTCTCTCCTCTTCTCTTTATCTCCTTTTCATCGTGACCTCCCCCTCACTATCACTCTCTCTTCCTCTCCCTCATCCCTCTATCTCTCTCTCTAACACCATTTCATGTCCTTTCTCTCCCGCCCCCTCTCTTCCTCTCTATCTCTCCTCTCCAGCCCCCTCTTTCATCCATCTCTCTCTCTTTCTCACTGTCTAGCACCCGTCATAACATCACACCTCCTTTCTTTCTATTTCCCTTTCTCTCTCCCTGTTTCTCTCACTCTCTGTCTCTCCTCCTCTTCTTTCTCTTCTTCTCACCCTGACCTCCCCCTCTCTATCGCTCTCTCTTCCTCATCCCTCCCTCCCCTCCATCTCTCTCTCTAACACCACCCCTCTCTTTCATCCATCTCATTCTCTCTCTCACTGTCTAGCACCCGTCATAACCATCGCATCTTTCTTTCTTTCTCTCTTCCTGTTTCTCTCACTCTCTATCTGTCTCTCCTCTTCTCTTTCTCTCCTTTTCATCTCAACCTCTCTCTATCGCTCTCTCTTGCTCTCCCTCATCCCTCTCTTCCCTCCAGCTCTTTCTCTAACACCATTTCAGCGCCTTTCTCTCCCTCTTCCCCCTCTCATCCCTCTCTTTCATCCATCTCTCTCTCTAACACCGATCTCATCCATTATCTGTCTCTCTCTTCTCATCCCTCTCTCTCTCATCTCTACCTCCTCTCCTCTGTCTCTCTCGTCCCTCTCTTTCATCCATCTCTCTGTATAACTCTGTATCTCACCTCTTTTCTTTTTATATCCCTTTCTCTCCCTGTTTCTCTCACTCTCTATCTGTCTCTCCTCTCTTTCTCTCCCTCTAATCTCTATCTCCCGCTCTCTTCCTCTCACTCTCCCTCATCCCTCTCTTCCCTCCATCTCTCTCTTACTCAATTTATTAATTAAACTTTTTATTTAACCTCCTTTCTCTGTCTCTGAACTCTCCTTCACCCTCTCTTCCTCTCTATTTCTCCTCTCCATCCCTCTTTATCCATCTCTCTCTCTCTAACATCCTCATAACCATCTCACCTGCTTTCTTTCTTTCTATATCCCTTTCTCTCCCCATTTCTCTCACTCTCTATCTGTCTCTCCTCCTCTCTTTCTCTCCCTCTTATCTCGACCTCCCCTTCTTCCTCTCCTCATCCCTCCATCCAATTTCACCTCCTTTCTCTCCCTCTCAACTCCCCCTCCCACTCACTTCCTCTCTATCTCTCTTCTTCATCCCTCTCTTTTGCTCTTTGTCTGTCTAGCACCTGTCATAACCATCTCATCTCCTTTCTTTCTTTCTTTCTTTCTTTCTATATCCCATTTCTCTCACTCTCTGTCTCTCCTCCTCTCTTTCTCTCCCTGTCACAACCTCTCTATCTCTCAGTCTTCCTCTCCCTCCCTCATCCCTCTCTTCCCTCCATCTCTCTCTCTAACACCATTTTTTATTTAACTTTTATTTAACCTCCTTTCACCTCCTTTCTCTGCCTCTGAACTCTCCTTCACCCTCTCTTCCTCTCTGTCTCTCCTCTCCATCCCTCTCTTTTATTCATCTCTCTCTCTCTCTCTGTCTAACACTTGTCATAACCATCACACCGCCTTTCTTTCTATACCTCCTTTCTCTCCCCGTTTCTCTCACTCTCTATCGGTCTCCTCCTTATCTCCTCCTTCCCCCTCTCTAACGCTCCCTCATCCCTCTCTCCCCTCCATCTCTCTCTCTGTCTCTCCTCTCCACGATCCCCTCCCTCCTTCTTCACCGTCTTTCTCACGTTCTCTCTTCACTTCTTCTTCGTTTCCCTTCCAGGCCCAAGATGGCGCCGCTCTCCTCCTCTGCGACTCTGTTCTCACTCGTGTGTTTCTTTCGCACGTCGCATGTTCAGTTTGTCCTGTTTCCCTGTCGCCCTGATCCCATAAACTGTCAATACTATTGCTATTAATACTCCTCCTGCTACTGCCGATCACTTTTGTACTACGTCAGGGATCACTACTACAACAAATACTGCTACTTCCAGTACTACTTCTTATATCGCAAGCGGGTACCGCGACTACATCTACTGCTGCTACTAATTTGAACTTTTTAACACAAGAACAGCTACTACTACTTCATGGATCACTACTACTGCTAAGACTACTAATACTACATCTACTTTTAGCACTTCAATTACTACTACTGCGGTTACTACTATTAATACTACTATATTTGGATTTTCTCATATCACAAACAGGTACCGCTACTACTACTGGAACTTTTTAGCACAAGAAGTACAAGAAGAACAACTACTACTGCTACTACTACTACTACTACTATAACTACTACTACTACTACTGCTAGTGCGACTACTACTACTGCTACTACTACTACGACTACTACTGCTACTACTACGACTACTACTACTACTATGACTACTATGACTACTACTACTGCTACTACTACTACCATAACTACTACTACTACTACTGCTAGTACTACTACTACTATTACTACTACTGGAACTTTTTAGCACAAGAAGTACAAGAAGAACAACTACTACTGCTACTACTACTGCTATTACTACTACTACTACTACTACGACTACTACTACTACTACTGCTACTACTACTACTACTACTACTACGACTACTACTACTGCTACTACTACTACGACTACTACTGCTACTACTACTACTACTACTACGACTACTATGACTACTACTACTGCTACTACTACTACTATAACTACTACTACTACTACTGCTAGTACTACTACTACTATTACTACTACTGGAACTTCTTAGCACAAGAAGTACAAGAAGAACAACTACTACTGCTACTACTACTACTACTACTATAACTACTACTGCTAGTACTACTACTACTACTACTACTACTACTGCTACTACGACTACTACTACTACTACTGCTACTACTACTACTACTACGACTGCTACTACTACTACTACTGCTACTTCTACTACTACTACTACTAGTAGTAGCAATAACTGCAGCCCATATTGCTACTACTACTACTACTACTACTTTAACCATTACCACTTCTACCACTACTACTACAGCTACTATTAGTACTACTGCGTTTGCATTTTCTTATATCACAAACTGGTACTGCTACTACTACTACTGGAACTTTTTAGCACAAAAAGTACAAGAAGAACAATTACTACTACTCCTCCCACTACACCTACTACTACTACTGCAAATACCACTACCACTAAAACTACTACTACGAGAACTACTACTACTATTAGTATAATGATACCATAATCCAAGAAGAACTACTACTACTACTACTCCCAGCAATAACTACAACCCATTTTACTACCACTTCTACTACTACCACTACCACCACTACTACTACTACTACTACTACTACTAATCGTATTATTTATTTTTTGCTACACTAATTGGCCTATAATTTCTACTCTTTGCTAATCCTTTCATACTTAACCTCTCTACAGTACTTGGTATATTGGAACAGCTACTACTACTGTTCCATTGTGACTTCATGACTTCATGCAGTACTACTACTACTACTACTACTACTACTACTGCATCCAGTATTCTCTCTCTTCTCTCACTGTTGTGACTCATTCTCCTCGGAGCCTATAGTTTCACAAAGGTGTTTTCAGAGCGAGGCTACTGCGATCATTGCGAAAACAATTTAACTCTTAACACTAACACTTATATCACTGCTTTTACATTTGTGGAAAAACGTCATGCCACAAAAAGCACCGACTTGATCCTCCACTGTGTTTATTCCAGATGTTTTTCCCCATTAAGTGAATTCAAGGACCATTCAAAACCACTCAAGTGTATATACAGGTCTCTAATGCACTAACAATGAAAAGAGCAGGTAACAAGATTTAAATGTGATTCAAGAACGGAGATAAATACAGTGTAAAGGTCCAATATTATGCAAAATTGACTATTGTGAGCTTTAAGCCATGTTATAATGCTGTTATTTCATCAAAAAACATACCTGGAGCTGTGTTTTGTTCCATTCGCGCATTTAAAACACAAATTCGGCATATTTAGACTACTCCACTGTGTTTTTAAACTTCATACGCCTTCACAAGAATCATTTTTGATCATTTCAGACCTGGACTGGCCACTCTCTACTGAACAAAAGATAAGAGAAGGACTTGAAAACTTTCGCTTCATGAAATCACAAGGTGGAACGGAGCATTTTGGGCTTTGGAGACGTAAACAGACTAATAATAGGTTAGGAATAAAGGAAAAACAAAACAAAACTCAACTCTAGGTATGTTTATGATGAAGTAACAACATTAAAACACGGCTAAAAGCTCACAAGAGTCGATTTTGCGTAATATAGGACCTTTAACATCTTCATCTGTCAGCGTAAACAAATAAAACTGACATTATACTTTCCCCAGAGCCCCACAGCGGTGACATTTCTAAACAAACCCTGTAACACAGTCCTTACCTCTCTCACAGGAGCGCCCCAGGTAGCCGGTCCCGGAGCAGTCGCACACGTATCTGTTCCAGCCCTCCCTGCAGATGCCGTTGTGTTGGCAGGGGTTGCTCAGGCACTGTTTCGGGGGCTCTCTGGAGCAGGACGGTTTGACCCCCACTGCCCTCTGCGCCTCTGCCAGTCTGCGGATATCTTTACTCTGCCCGTCCACAAACAGGTCCCGGATGCAGCCGACGTAGCCGTAGTTCAGCAGAGCAGTCCACACCTGAGAGGACGGAGGGAGGTTAAAAGGGCATTGCGTAACTTTTCTGGTGAGCGCTTTTCTCCGCGGAGATGTTATTACTTTGTCTGGAGGAACATTGCTTGGGTTAAGTCCTGAAATAGTATTAGTTTAGACCTGGTTTAGTCTTCGAATAGTCCGTGATGATAATGTGTGTGAATGTAGTTCTAGTTTAGACCTGGTGTAGTCCATGAATAGTTTTAATTTAGACCTGGTTTGGGCCTTGACTAGTTTTAGTTTAGACTTGGTTTACTCCTTGAATAGTCCTAGTTTAGACCTGGTTTAGTAGTAAGAATAGTCCTAGTTTAGACCTGGGGTTTAGTCCTTGAATAGTCCTAGTTTAGACCTGGGGTTTAGTCCTTGAATAGTCCTAGTTTAGACCTGGAGTTTAGTCCTTGAATAGTCCTAGTTTAGACCTGGGGTTTAGTCCTTGAATAATCCTAGTTTAGACCTGGTTTAGTCCTTGAATAATCCTAGTTTAGACCTGGGGTTTAGTCCTTGAATAATCCTAGTTTAAACCTAGGGTTTAGTCCTAGACTAGTCCTAGTGAAGAGCTGGTTTAGTCTTTGAGTAGTTTTAGTTTAGACCTGGTTTACTCTTTGAATAGTCCTAGATTAGACCTTGTTTAGTCCTTGAATAGTCCTAGTTTATACCTGAAGTTTAGTCTTTGAGTAGTTTTAGTTTTGACCTGGTTTACTACTTAAATAGTTCTAGTTTAGACCTGGGGTTTAGTCCTTGAATAGTCCTGGTTTAGACCTGGTGTAGACCTTGAATAGTCCTGGTTTAGACCTGGTGTAGACCTTGAATAGTCCTGGTTTAGACCTGGTTTGGTGCTCTAATCAGACCAGGTTTAGTTTTTAGTCTTATTATCCATCTGGTTTTGTCCTTCTTAAAGGTGCACTGTGTAACATTTCTGGTGGAGGGTCCATCAAATGCTTTTCTCTGTGGAGATGTTATTGCTTTGTCTGGAATGTTTCACAATATAGTATTAAACCTTTCTATGTTCATGGAGACCAAAACACACCAAGTTACAGGTCAGATCTGTGGAGTTTTATTATTATTATTATTATTATTATTATTATTATTATTATTATTTAGAATTATACCTGGTTAACAAGAGTATTGCTATTTACAGAGTTGTAAAAGCCTCACAAATTGAAACTGCAATTTAAATAGACACAGTTACAAATCAGTTTTTAAAGTACCATCATTTCCTCCACAATCAACAAAATATTCTGCTTTACTTAGCATACAAATTGCTAACGCTGTAGTTTATCTGCACAAACGTGTTCTGAAATTCATGCAATTCTTGTAGTTGTTTGTGGAAATTTCATATATTTTTCCCCCCCCATTCTTTCTGGATGTGTTTAAAATGCAAACTTTGAACTGAATCCTACTATCAAAACATAAATCGCAAATATAATCACAATCGAAAAGCCTATCAGGATACCACTTTTGTAGCTAGAAAAAGCAAATGAACCATCTTACTAAAGGACACAACAATAACGATGACGAGAGCTCGAAGGACTGTATATAAATATATAAGTATATAGCAAACAGATATTTAAAATTATTTATTTTGTTGTTTAAAGTGAATATACCTTTCATAGTTCAGTACTTTTGTGCAGAAATCTTCTCTGTGCCTCATTCAATAACTGCTCCTTCGTAATGGTTTGCGTTGCTGTGGAAACTCCATGTTATAAGTCTGTAACTCTTTCTTTCATCGCGTTTCATCTTTTGAAATATAATTATAAAGTTTCTCCATAAAGTTCGATTCACGTCTTGAACTAAGAAAACATACATAAGTACACAGAGAAACTTTTCTGGTGAAGGGTCCGTCAAACACTTTTCTCCATGGAGATGTGATCGCTTTGCCCGGAATGTTCCACAGTGCAGCATTTGTTCGACTGCAGGTGTTTTATTTACTCCAAAATACCGAGAAAAACATCCTTACTGTGCCTCTCCACACATCTGACTTATGTTATAACGTGGTATGATGGCACTGTATACACGGAGACATATATGTTTGACGCAGTACTGTGAAACATTCCTCTCCATGGAAACGAGCAATCGACCATCAGAAAACTTACACGCTGCACTTTTACGCTAATAAAATACCAAAAAGACGACTCAGTACTCAAACTCAGACGTAACAGATGTGTTCGCTTTTTTTTAAAGTTATTTTTATCAGCCCCTGACCTCAATTGTTTTTGTGTTATAAACTGTTTTAAATGTTAGAAATAAAAAGTAAAAAAACAGGTCTAAACCAGGACTAAACCAGGACTAAACCAGGACTAAACCAGGTCTAAAACAGGGCTAAACCAGGACTAAACCAGGGCTAAGACAGGTCAAAAACAAGGACTAAACCAGGACTAAACCAGGACTAAATCAGGACTAAACCAGGTCTAAACCAGGACTAAATCAGGTCTAAACCAGGCTTAAACCAGGACTAAACCAGGTCTAAACCAAGTCAAAAACAAGGACTAAACCAGGTCTAAACTAAGACTAAGCCAGGACTAAACCAGGACTAAATCAGGTCTAAACCAGGTCAAAAACAAGGACTAAACCAGGTCTAAACCAGGACTAAGCCAGGTCTAAACTTTTTTATTTTTTTATTTAATATTATTACCACTGCCTAGAGCTGGGCGGTATGACCAAAAATTGATATCACGGTATTTTTTTAAATTATCACGGTATCACGGTATTTAACGGTATTTTTGTCTTTGGCTAAGTGGAGTGTGATAAAGTTGGCAATATCATTCCAACGTTTGCTTTTCTTGTCATAGATGGTCCCTTTAGACGAAGAAAATGACACAGACACAGAACTCATTCCGAAAAAGGGAGCTGTGTCTGTTGTTTGGAAATACTTCGGTTTTAAAAAATCTGACGCGGATCAAACACGCATCATCTGTAAGTGTTGTCGAGCTAATGTTTTAGCTGCAGGAGGCAACACAAGCAACTTGCTTCACCACCTCCGCCACAATCATATCCTGGAATACAAAGATTGCATGAAAGTAAAATCTGCATCTTCTCCCCAATCTCTGCGTAACGTTGGCACTGCAGCACAAAACACTACACAGACGTCCCTGGTAGGCGCGTGCGTTCGGCGAGAGAGCGAGCGCGGGTGCGGAGCCGTGCCCGGCGAGAGCGAGCGAGTGCGCGCGGAGCCGTTCGAGCGAGCGCTGGTGCGCGAGCCCCGCTCTTCACCTTTCGCTCGGCACGGCTCCGCGCACCGCGCTCTCGCCTCGGCACGGCTCCGCGACTCCGCTCTCCGAAAAAGGGAGCCGTGACACAAAACACTACACAGACGGTCCCTTTAGCAAACGCGCCTACCAGGGACGTCTGTGTAGTGTTTTGTGCTGCACTGCCAAAGTTACGCAGAGATTGGGGAGAAGATGCAGATTTTACTTTCATGCAATCTTCGTATTCCAGGATATGATTGTGGCGGAGGTGGTGAAGCAAGTTGCTTGTGTTGCCTCCTGCAGCTAAAACATTAGCTCGACAACACTTACAGATGATGCGTGTTTGATCCGCCAGATTTTTTAAACCAAGTATTTCCAAACAACAGACACGGCTCCTTTTCGGAATGAGTTCTGTGTCTGTGTCATTTTCTTCGCCCATGCTCACCACTCAACTCGCTTATCCTTACCTGGCTTGTTGGCTTGTTTGGTGTAACACTGAAAAACAGCCCCGCTCAATCTATCACAGCGACGTTCCGCCGCTCTGTGTTGCCGACATATGCACGCACACACGGTATGGCGGTAAATAAAAAATTCATATCATAAAAATAAAAATTACCGGTATACCGGTTCAAACGGTATACCGCCCAGCCCTACCACTGCCTGACCTCAATTGCTTTTGTGTTAGAAACTGTCTTAAATGTTATAAATAATATGTTAAAATAAAGACATAAAAAAGGACTAAAAAGACGAATAGTAAAGAATAAACAGCATACATCATTAGCTCAGCTCCTTCCGGAAAAGAAACCATAAAAATAATTGGAGCCGGTCACAGAAATGCGTTTTTGAAAATGAAGCGATGTAAAATGGGCCATCACAATCAGGTCTATTATGGAGGGACATAAAGGACAGGCTTCAATACAGTATTAGCTGTATTGTCTTATTCACAATCTGAATAATGGCTGAACTGTAGTGTGCGTTTGGTCTTTTGTTGAAAATAATGGGCATATGACCCCAAATGTTTTCAGAACGGGACACTTTCTGGTCCATTAAGACAGTTTCTCTACACAATTCCTCAGACGCACTGTTACAAAGTCAATGTGCTGTGAACTAAATTTAGTAATCAAATGTAAAATTGCAGGCTCCGTTACACAAATGAGTGAATAGGACAGAAGTTTTTAAAGGTGAATTGTGTAACTTTTCTACATTACACAGATCTAGCTCGTATCTATTTGGTTACAGATGTTTTTATTGCTAAAACATACACGAATTCTTAATATTCTTACTATAATCAGGCTCTCTTCTTCACAGATCTGACCTGTAACTTGGCCTGGTGGCGTTATCTGTATGTCTCCATGGTGATGGATAAGCTTAAAGGTTCACTGTGTAACTTTTCTGGTAGAGGGTTTGCTATGGAAGATCATTTATTCCTTTAGATTATGAATTTTAAATAGTGCAGAATTTTTCACTTTGAATTTTTTAACTCTGAAAAAAGTTGTTTGAATTATTTTTATTTAGACTTTTAGTTGTTGAAATTGTAAATATACTTTTTTGAAATGTTTCAAATTCAAAATAAAAATGTCACCTTTTAAATATTCAAGTACTCAAATGTGAGAGTCAAAAATTGAGTGTAAAATTCGCAGTGAAAAATTTCTCTACAAAGATCCAAGATGCCAAGGCGTGAAAATATTTGCGCTGAATATTTAAAATGTGTTTTTTAATACTAAATTTAAAATAATTTGAAAATGTACAGTTAAAATTTCAGAGTTTTTTCAGAGTTAAAAAATTCAAAATGAGAAATTTGTCTGTATTTAAAGTTCAAAATCTGATGAAACAAATTATCTTCCATATTCCGCCACCTACTTTTTTTTTTTTTCCTGGAATTTTCTACCGTATAATTTAACCGTCTCCATGGCGACAAGCTAGGCCAAGTTACAGGTCATATCTGTGGAGAAGTGGGCCCGCTCACAGTAATAACGCATGTTTTTGCGGTAGTTTTGAGAAATAAAAGCACTTGTAATAGAATAAAAACAAGATATATTTGTTTAATGCCATACTGTGGAACATCCCAAGCAAATGGCGGACGCTCCATCAGAAATGTTACACAGTCAGTACATCTTTAAAGCCATACTGTGAAACATTCCTATTTCATACCATTTTAAACCTTTTTGGAAGTGTTTGCTAATGTGTGCATTGTCTCCATGGCAACCTCTGAACATTTCACCATAGAGACACATGTAGAACACCCCAGTACGATGTCAACGCAAAGTATCAGTATCTTAGGCTCATTATTTTAGTCATGGTTTACAACTTGAGGACTTTTTCCCATCCAAAACATGCAACATTTAGTTTTAGATTGTTAGTCACTATGGCAACAGTCCTAATTTTCCATCACCCAGAAACCCGTGGGGCGGCGGTGGCGGTGGCGGTGGTGGTTACCTCGGTGGGGAAGATGAGCCCGGCGCGGTCTTCAGGAAGTCCGCCAAGATAAAGGGTGTCGTCCAAATCCAAGATCTCGCTGTCCCCCGGAGCCGTGTAGGCCGTTCGTACACTGTTCACCGAGATCGTACCTGAAACACAAAGCAGTTTCGTTTAACCTTTATTATTTATTTATTATGTTTATTTATTTAACCTTGGAGTGTCTTAAAGGTGGAAAAACACTATATAAATAAGACCATTTACTATGAACCAATCCTCAGTGATAAAAGTGAGTAGTTTAGAGCAGAGTTCAGACTGCTTTTTTTGTAATAATAGCAAATATTGAAAGGCCCATATTACACTATGTTCTGATCTATGTTATAATGTTTTCTAGGGATGTTGAGTCGATATTCAGTATCGGTATTGGCTCCCGATCCGGCTCTTTTATGATCAGACACTATTGGATTCAGTCATATGATTGGATTGATCCAGTTTCACATGTTTTTGCGGCATCGATGCGCTTTACAGCAGCTGTAAATCAAAACGCTGTCATGTCGCTGTGTGGGACTCTTCACTACAACAAAACGAGAGTCAAACAGCGACGCAATCACTGCAAACAAACATTTTCTCCTGGAGGAACCAGCAGAGCCACTTTAACACGACCAATTTGATTCATCACTTCCAAAAGAATCATCCAGACAAGTTTATTTTTCCTATTATTGAATATCCATGATCAGTTTGCAGTACTGTGTTATTATATCCTGCAGCTGGTTTGTTTTGTGGTGAAGTTCAGAACCCGCACATGAATAAACTTATCTTTTTATGTTGAGCTGAAATATATTTGCATAAGAATAATTAAACTAAGTTACAGGTTTACCACTTAATTATTTATTCTTTCAATGTACAATGTGAATTTTGCTAAGGCTTAAGATGCAAAGAATAAAGATATATACTCAATGTGTTCTTCATTATGACCTGCCTCAGAGAACAGGTTTGTTAAAAGGATTTGAAAGTGTAATAAAACACTTAAGTAATCCTTTCAATCCGTATCTGGTTCCTTCCATTCCTTAGAGTAGAATTAAACAAAAAAAGCCCAAAAAATCTCGATGGGCACAGTTGTTTCCTCATCACAAACGTATCCGGAGTTGTGTTTTGTTTCTTTCACGCGTGTTTAACTTCTCTCAGACAGAAAACACGAAACAAAACACAACTCCAGGTTTTGTTTTTGAGGAGGGAACAACATTATAACATGACAAAAAGCTCACAAGAGTCGATTTTGCGTAATATATGACCTTTAAATTACTGAATTGTTTGCACTTTTGTTTATTTTTTTGTTATATCACCCATCCGTAATATCATAATACAAGCTCATTTAATCCATTTCCCATTTTATTCGTTTCCCGCTCTCGGGCTGTGGCCCCTGCAGCTCCGCAGCTGTAGTCCTGAGTCATGCCTTACTCATCACTTTGTGCTAATTCAAATTCGGATAATTTTCCACTGGCTCAAGGTAAAATGTTTTGTCAAGTACAGACCTCATTTACAATAACAAGACAATAGGCTGCGCACACAATGGCCCCGTGTATCGTCTATGAATCATCTCATTCGTACTGTGAATCACAAACAGTCATTTGAGTCATTAGAGTCAGGTGAAGGACTTGGAAAAACATATTCAACAGGTATTATACTTCGCCTGGTGTTAATCTGGAAAAATTGTAAGAAATGTTCGCTTTTTATTCAAGGTTTTATCAAGAGTCTCTAGGCAACACAAAATGAACTGGCTTACTCGGTTTACTCGTACAATAACTCAGAGGTACAGACTCTTTCACGTATTTCTGTACTAGTGTAAGAAGTGCTGGAAAACTAACCCAAAATTGTGGTCTTAAACGGCCTATATTACATTATTTTTGATTTGATGTGTGTTATAATGTTGTTTTTTCATCACAAACGTACCTGGAGTTGTGTTTTGTTTCATTCACACATGTTTAACACACAAATCCTGCAGATTTAGACTGAGTTCTTCTCTCGCAAAGCTAAAAACACTCTGTTCCGCCTTGTGATGTTGTGTTTTTGTGGTGTTTCTGAGCTGGTATGAACATTCTCAAACGGCATAAACCTCACACGAGTCAGTTTTGTGCAATATAAGACCTTTAATAATAAATGATCTTTCTTCAATCTGCTCTAATGTAAGAAAAGATAAGATAAGATAAACTGTATTGTCCCCAAGGGGAAATTTGTTTAGGGCAGCAGCTTTAAAAAACACTGCACACATCACACAACAGTCACAAGATGCATGTAGTCCGTTTTTGCACTGCACAACCAAAAAGTGTGTACAAGATATTACTGTACACTAGCCCTACTGCACAAATAATTCTTGCACAAACAGTTATTGCACCGTTAAATAAAGTGACCAAGTGCGCCTTTGTTGTGCAGATTTGTTCAACAGTGCAACAGAACTGGGCACAAATTAAGTTTATATCTGTTACTCTTAAAGTTGGGCACTCGAAGGTAATGGAAATGCTGCGAAGATCTTATTGATTTGAGTTCAGTGGTTCTCAGGCCACTCAAGTGTGAACCTGGTGAAGTCCTTGGTCCAAATTTAGTTTTCAATTTAGTTTTCAATTAGACCTCACATAAGACCTATTTTAGATTTGGTTTAATCCTAGAATAGATCTGCAGTGCGCCCAGATTAGACTTGCTTTGGTCCTGTTCTAGTCTTCGTCTAGTGCTGGTTTAGTCCCGTTTTAGTGCCAGATTTGTAACATGATGATGAGGTGTGTGGCTGCGTGAATGTAGTCCTAGTTTAGACCTGGTTTAGTCCATGAATAGTTTTAGTTTAGACCTAGTTTTGACCTTAAATAGTCTTAGTTTAGACCTGGTTTAGCCCTTGAATAGTCCTAGTTTAGACCTAGTTTAGTCCTTGAATAGTCCTAGTTTAGACCTGGTTCAGCCCTTGAATAGTCTTAGTTTAGACCTGTCTTAGTCCTTGAATAGTCCTAGTTTAGACCTAGTTTAGTCCTTGAATAGTCCTGGTTTAGACCTGGTTTAGTCGTTGAATAGTCCTGTTTTAGACATCGTTTAGTCCTTGAATAGTCCTAGTTTAGATCTGGTTTAGTCATTGAATAGTCCTAGTTTAGTCCTTGAATTGTCCTGGTTTAGACCTGGTTTAGTCCTTGAATAGTCCTGGCTTAGACCTGGTTTAGTCGTTGAATAGTCCTAGTTTAGTCCTTGAATAGTCCTGTTTTAGACTTGGTTTTGACCATGAATAGTCCTAGTTTAGACCTGGTTTAGTCCTTGAATAGTTTGAGTTTAGACCTGGTTTTGACCTTGAATAGTCCTAGATTAGACCTGTAGCTCCCAGATAGTCCTAGTCTAGCCAATTTTTACTACTCCCACCCTAGTTTAGACCAGGTTTAGTCCTTAGTTTTATTTTGTAATAGAAATAGTGAAGTAATAGTTTAGATCCAGCTGAACTATTTCCAACTGAGTTTTGCCAAATAAAAACATCCCTTCAGTTTCGTACCTGAGCGTCCGTCTCTCTGGAAGTCCACGTGGTACCACTCTCCGTCATTCACTTTTCGATCTATGGCTTTAGTCTTGGTGGTCCCTGAGCCCATGTCCAGTAACAGATACAGATGCCCGTCCAACATCTCGATGGCAAAAAAGTCCACCTGTCGACCAAAGTAACATTATCCATATTTCACATAACAACAAAGAAACCACCAAAAACTCCCGTATTATGCTATAGCAACATTTTTGAGATTTTAACCATGTTCCTTGATTTTTTTAATTTGTATTGCAACACTGCATACCTGTATTTAGTTCAAGGCTTAATTAAACTTGGTGTATTTTCAATTTGTGCATTATTATTGTGGAGAAAGCCAATAGGAAGTCAGCAGATTTACCCAGCAATCTGACATACTTCCCGTTATTTAAATAGATAGATAGCTTGATAAATGTCTCTTTGACTGTCATACTTGTAAATCATTTCTTTGTGTTTTATTGTTGGATTTTCTATATTTACGATGCTATTTTCTATAGGAATGTACCATCTGCGCAAGACAGAATTGGCATTTAAAAGGCTTGTCAAAAGTAGAAAGAATCTGATACTAATCAATACTAAAACTAGAATCGAAACTAGACACTCGTTTGAGCAGGTCGATACGAAAACAGTCACATTCACAGGACATAAATGAACCTTTCCTGAAGTTTTAGAATGATCTTGAGCTGTATCGGAACAAGTATTACAGCACAAAGACGAGTATACGCCCATGGACCACTGAGGGATTACACAGATATAAACAACATGGGAATATTAAAAAAATATACTACGATTTAATGCTGAAAATCACATTCAATAGACTATTATCACAACGGCAGGAAGGGCAGCGCAACTTCCAGTCAGAGCTTTTCTATGGCAAAATACCTGTGGAAAAGTGTTGCTTATTTTTCACCAGCTTCATAAATCAAGGGAAGAAAGACAAAAACTTAAGGCGAACGACGAGCAAAACTAACGTTATGGTCATGAATAAAACATAAATAACTTGTTCACTCAGACGGTTTCTACGATTAAAATAAAAAATCGAGTTTGTGATGTTGATAATAGCATAGACAGAGATTTGTGCAGTTTAAATGGCATTTAATGCATTTAAACTGCACAAATCTATCTGTTTTTTATCTGTGGATAAATTCTTCATGGACAGAATCTGTTCTTTGTCGACCTTGTTGGATGAAGATTTGGTGTTGGGGCAGATTTATGAAGCTGGTAAAAAATATGCGACACTTTTCCACAGGTATTTTGCCGTAGAAAAGATTTAGACAATAGACGATTATCACACTTCCTGCCGTTGTGAAAACCGTCTATTGTCTAAAGAAAGTGCGTTTTTATTATCATTGTGGTATCGTAATCGGTTTTGAGCATCGAGTTTATGTCTTGGTATCGAAATTGAGTTTGCCGGTCTTCAATAAAGCTGAATCAAAATAAAAATGTTTTGCTTTGGAGGGGAAGACAAAGTAAATACGCACGACAAAAACATGGTAGGAAGCTCAAAAAGGCCATGGAAATACCCTTAAACTCACTGATAGCTCTACCTTGACGGTGGGCGGGGTACGGGGGTCCTTGCGGGCCTGGGTTTTGGGTTTTCCGTGACTGAAAAGCATTAACCCGTTTGGCTCCGTGGTTCTGAAGTCAAAGGAGATGGACCCAGCCTTCTTCGCCGTCCATTTGCTCAAAGACACAAAAGACTCAGGTGTGTCGAAAGTGACCGGGTCCAGAGTGGCCACGCTTTCGCATTTAAATGAAACCACCCCGCTGACCTACGGAGGGAGAAGAGGGACAAAATTAGTGCGTTAGACGACTGAGATTAACCACACGGATGTCAAGTCAATTTAATCGTAGAGTCGTAACGATCCCAAATTATACACTGCCACAATTGTAACTATTAACTTCTAAGTATTGTCATTTTGGACAATGGCCCTTGAGATTCCTATTTTAAATTATACAGAACTTAATACACTTTGCAATTCATGTGGTTTAGAAAGACCACCGACTTTTTTAGCACATTTTAACATCTGAAAAGGTGCTTAAAATAGGACCTGGTTAGTGCTCGAGTAGTCTTAGTTTAGACCTTGTTTAGTCCTTGAATAGTCCTAGTTTAGACCTGGTTTAGTCCTTGAATAGTGCTGGTTTAGTCTTTGAGTAGCCATAGTTTAGACCTGGTTTAGTTCGTGAATAATCTTAGTTTAAACCTGGTTTAGTCCTTGAATAGTCCTAGTTTATACCTGGTTTAGTAATTTAATAATCCTAGTTTAGTCCTTGAATAGTCCTAGTTTAGACCTGGTTTAGCCCTTGAATAGTCCTAGTTTAGACCTGGTTTAGCCCTTGAATAGTCCTAGTTTAGACCTATCTTAGTCCTTGAATAGTCCTGGTTTAGACCTGGCTTAGTCTTTGAATAGTTCTAGTTTAGACCTGTTTAGTCCTTGAATGGTCCTAGTTTAGACCTGTTTAGTCCTTGAATAGTTCTGGTTTAGTCCTTGAATAGTCTTGTCCAGAGGTCTCAGACTCACGGCCCGGGGGCCAAGTGCGGCCCGCAGTACAATATAAAAGCACCTTAATATAAAAGTATAATATTAGTGTGGCCCATGGAGAAAGTGGACCTCCGAAGGGCCAGTCAGCCAGCTCCCGTGCGCCGTCCCTGGTTGGGGCTAAGCTACACCAGCTTCGTGCACTTCACGCTTGCAACAACAGCACGGCGTGTAATGAACAGTCAGACAGCAGTCGCCTTTGCGCTTGCCATCTATCGTACTTTCTACCACAAATGTCATGATCGAGCGCAAAAAGAACGGTGACTGTTACCGGGCTGTTTATCGTCTACGCTGCTGTTACAGATAGAAGAGTGTGACGGAGCACCTGTAGCTGCCCTGACATTCCCCGACCGGCGCCTCTCGCTCTGGCTCGAGAGCACGGCAGAGCGCGGCAGAGCGCACGGAGCGCGGCAGAGCGCACGGAGCGCTCTCCTGGTTAAGGCGGTCCGTCACAAAGCGTTAAGACGTTCTCTGTGCGCAATTAGCTAGCTAAACACTTGTTTGAAACGTGAAACAAGAGCGCCACTAAGCGGAATCAATTAGATTTTGTCATACCCCAGTCATGTCTTCATCAAAGCCTGCAGTGAAGAGAAAGGTTGGTGACGAGCACAGCGCACAGACAATTTCAAGAAAAGTGGGAGACGCAGTATTTCTTTGTTGAGCACAGGGGCATCCCCACATGTCTTATTTGCACAGAGAAAGTTGCAGTGCACAAAGAATACAACGTTAAACGCCATTATTCAACTAAACATGCTGAGGAATGTGCAAAATACCAGGGGGATGAGAGAGCCAAGTGGGTTGCCAGTCTTAAAGCAGGTCTACTGAGGCAACAAGATTTCTTCAAGAAAGCAACCGAAGAGAATATTGCAGCAGTCGAAGCTACATGGTTAGTGAGTCTCTGGCAGCAAAGAGTAGGCAAGAGAAGCCATGTTCAGAAGAACCGTTCATGATTTTCACTCAATGTTCCATTCATGTTCAGGACACTTCATGTTCAGGACACTTTGTGTTCAGAAGAAATCATTAAAACTGTTAATGACATTTGAGGACTTTTTTTTTTATTTTTTTACTTTTTTTGTGGAATCCCTTATGCGGCCCACCCTCACCCAGACTCTGCCTCCAGCGGCCCCCAGGTAAATTGAGTTTGAGACCCCTGGTTTAGTCCTTGAATAGTCCTAGTTTAGACCTGGTTTAGACCTTGAATAGTCCTAGTTTAAACCTGGTTTAGACCTTGAATAGTCCTAGTTTATACCTGGTTTAGTCCTTGAATAGTCCTGGTTTATACCTGGTTTGTCCTTGAATAATCCTGGATTAGTCCTAGTTTAGACTTGGTTTAGTCCTTCAATCGTCCCAGTTTAGTTTAGACCTGGTTTAGTCCTTGTTTAGTCTTCGAATAGTCCTAGTTTAGACCTGTTTTAGTCCTTGAATAATCCTGGATTAGTCCTTGAATAGTCCTAGTTTAGACCTGGTTTAGTCCTTCAATCGTCCCAGTTTAGTTTAGACCTGGTTTAGTCCTTGAACAATCCTAAATTTAAAACATGAAACAAATGGCACAATTTGGGGCAGTGGTATCCACGCACTTCAAGTTATGAAAATTTATATCGTTGCCATGGTATTTGTTAATTGAAAAAATATGAGTCAATTGTAGAGTCATCACCAATTAACCCTTAAATTGGGGCATAGACTGAATAATCTCAAATTACTTGGTGTCATTTTGCAAGACACGTTCCCTGTTTGCCAGTATAATAAAAAATACTAATATAACAGGTCAAATTCTACTACTATAATGAAAATATAGGGCATGCAGGTATATTACAAACATTAATTGGTGAAAATATGTAAATAAAAAATACCTTAACCTTAAAAACATAATATATTTTTTAATTTACAAATGTATCCACTGAAAATAACAGATCTTGAAACCTTTTGTATGGAGCCTTTGACTGGAAGAAGAAAGAGGCAGCTGCAATGTCTCAAGAAATATAATCCAATTTCCCTGTGAGTCAATTGTTTTAAAATAATCCCACAGGGCCCATCTATGCACATATCCAGATGGAGGATGCATTAAGGTGGCAGTAAACGTAAGATTGTAGAACGTTTAAATTAAGTTTTCCATTCTATGCAGATTAAAGGTCCTATATTAGGCAAAATTGACTCCTGAAAGCTTCAAGTTATGTTATAAAACTGTTACCTCATTAAAAAACATAGCTGGAGTTGTGTTTTGTGTCATTCACACACGTTAAAACACAACTCCAGGTATGTTTGTGATGAGGAAACATTATATCAGATGAGAAAAAAGCACAATATGAGCCATTTGACAATTAAACAAAGTTATCTGTGTATTTAAGTGTAAGTGCACAGTAGACTCCAAAACATACCTTCATCTTCGGGTCTCCTTGCTTGGCCAGCCTGGACAGCTCTAACCGCACGTCATTGTTCTTGTACACAACCTAATTAAAGGGAAAGAAGAAAAACAATGTTAACTTCAAACTTAAAAAACACTACTTTCTTTGCCAGTGTTTAATAATGTAAAAGTTGCATTTGCTGCGTAGATGTGAGGCACAGAAGAGAACAATCTGGCAAATCCCCCGCAGGAAAGTACCCAATTATGTTTTAACATCGTTTAACATATGTTAAACTTAAAGGGGAACTCCGGCACGTTTGAAGTCCATTGCTAGAGGTGGTCGAATACTGTCAGAAGCTAAAAAACTAGTGTAGTGATCAGGGCAAAGTCTTAACTTTCATGTAAAACTTTAATTTGCACTGAAGAAGTTTAATACCATTTTCTAACCCATCTTACAACAGCCACGACTCTAACAAGCAAAACGCTCTGCCTGGTTCACTCATTAGTGTCTGGAAACGTTATAAAGCAACTTTATAAGCACCTTAGACTTACCGTTGTTGATTTCCCGCTGCGCATGCAAAAGCCCAAAAGACTCGATTGTTTTTTTATTATGATATTTTATAATTATATTTGAATGCTCGAGCTGCTCGCCGCTGGAGTCGGCAATCGAGTCTTTTGGGCTTTCGCATGCGCAGTGGGAAATCAACAAAGGTAAGTCTAAAGTCTGGAACATTCTGGACAAAGCAATAACATCATCAAAACAAACAAATCCGTAGAAATGTTATTGGGAAATGTTACTAGGAATGCATCAATCTGATACTAGTACTGGATCTCGGCGCCAATACTGACAAACTCCAAATATCGGTTCAGTCGATATCCTGGTTGGACAGATAAATCGATGTAATAAGACTATTTATGGTTGTAGTTGGTCCAGAAAGTCTCATGTTTGAATTTGTATTTACACAAAGCAGTTCTGCTGATATTTGAAAGATAAATTATACAATTAGATCCAATTTAAACACAATATCGCCCCACTCTTATCGGTTGATATCAGGTATAGGCAGATACCTGAAGCCATAGTATCAAAATTATAGTGTCGAACTGAAAAAGCTTGACCGATGCATCTCTAAATGTTACACAGTGCATCTTTAATCATGCATATATTGCAAAAACAAGATATTATCGTATCAGGAGCCGTGTATCGCAACGAGTCACGATTCCACTTTGAAATAGTCTAGAAACACTGAAACTTCTGTTGGAGTGTCCGTCAAATGCTTTTATCCACGGAGATGTTATTGATTTGTCTGGCGTTAAACCTTTTTATCTTCAATGGAGACAAAACCAGACCATGTTACAGGTCAGATCTGTGGAGAGGCGACCCCGCTCACAGTCAGAATGTTTGTTTTTCTGGGTATTTTTGAGCTATAAAACCAGCTGTAGTTTGATAAACGTAAAGTAGAGCTGTTTAATGTCTGAGGCTGAACAATGACATATCCATAGCGAAGAGCAGGTGATGGACCCTCCACCAGAAAAGCTACACAATGCACCTTTAAAACAGCGGTCCTGATAGTCTTTCTCAGCTTGTATGTGTGACACAGTGAGGCCTCAGAGTGAGCAGCGATGGTGCGGGGGAGGAGAGGGTCTGTGCGGTGCATTCTGATGTGTGCAAACAGCCCTCTCTTTATTACACCAGAGTTTTTTCTATGCCCACAGCAGCAGCAAACTAAAAAGATGCCCTTATTTCTCAAACTAAGCATAAGTTACAACCAGCTAAAGGCTATTGGGAGACTGCGTCGCTTTTAGAATTGCAAAAGGGTGGACAGTGTGTGCTAGTTTGACATTTCTGCGCTTAATAATGATGCAAATATGAAAAATAACTACGTGTATTGACAGCGAGCTCCAGGCAAGTTGAGAAATGCATTGAATTGTACTGTAAGTTTGTAAGAGAAACTATTTGGCCGTTAAAAACCCCATATTACGCTATTTTCTGATCTATGTTATAATGTCTCTTCATCAAAAACATATCTGGAGTTTTGCTCTGTTTTGTTTCATTCACAGATGTTTAACACACAAACTCTGCATATTTAGCGAGTTCTTCTCTCAGACAGAAAACACTGGGAATATTGTGTTTTTTAAACGTCATACACCATCGCTAGAATAATTTGGATAATTTCAGCCATGGAATTTCCATTCTCTACTGAAAGCAAAGGTAAAAGGAGCTGTTAACTTGAAAATTACCATTAAATTACATCACAAGGTGGAACAAAGCATTTGTAAAGAGATACTCAAACATGTGAATGAAACAGAACACAACTCCAGGTTTGCTTTGAGGAGGTAACAGGGTTATAACATGACTAAAAGCTCAGGAATCATCTTTAATTAATCAATATAATGACAGTTATTAGTGGTGCAAATATATAATACTAATAAATCTCTATTTATAAAGCACTTTTAAAAAGAAAGTGCTGTACATGCAGCAATGAACAATACAAAACATAAAAATACCACATGAGACAAAAAAAATGCAACAAATCAGATTAATTCTAATAAATCAATTAAAAAAGAGATAGAATAAAAAGAAGTAGGGAATAAAAAGAGCCAGAACCAGTTAAAGAAAGGCCAACCAATAAAAATGTGTTTTAAAAAGTGATTTAAAAGATGATACTGATGGTGCTTAAACCAGTCAGAGTAAAGTAGTTTAGTAGTAGGCAGATGTTAACTTGAAAACTACCATTAAATTGCATCACAAAGAGGAACAAAGCATTTTGTGATTTGAAGATGTAGACAAAATAATAATAAAGAGATACTCAAACATGCGAATGAAACAGAACACAACTCCAGGTTTGTTTTAAGGAGGTAGCAGGGTTATAACATGACTAAAAGCTCAGGAATCATTTTAAATCAATCAATATATGACCTTTAATGACAGTTATTAGTGGTGCAAATATATAATAATACTAATAAATCTCTATTTATAAAGCACTTTTAAAAACAAAGTGCAGTACAAGCAGCAATGAACAATACAAAACACATAAAAATAGCACATAAGACAAAAAAAATGATGCAACAAATCAGATTCATTCTAATAAATAAATTTTTAAAAGATGGGAGGGAATAAAAAAGCTAATACCAGCTAAAGAAAGGCCAACCGATGAAAATGTGTTTTAAGAAGTGATTTAAAAGATGGTGCTATAATAAAACCAGTCAGAGTAAAGTAGTAAAGTAGTTTAACACGGCAGTCCGCCTCCTGCTTGTGTCCTTGAAAACCATATTGCTTTGTCAAGAATATTCCACAATAAGCTTCTTCATGAATTCAAGAAAGGTCAGATCTGTGGAGAGGCGACCCCACTCACAGTAAGAATGCATGTTTCCCCAGGTACAGGGGAGGTCACAGTACCAGGTCTTTATTCTGTCTGTACGCTGCACTGTGCAAAGAAAGCCATTGTTTTCATATCATAATGTATGAGCCTTGTACTTTTGCTCGTACAGTTTTGTGTTTGAGTCTATTTTAAAGGTCTGATATTATGTGAAACTGACTCTTGTGAGCTTTAAAACATGTTATAATGCTGTTACCTCCTCAAACACAAACCTCGAGAAGTGTTTTGTTTCGTTTAACCCTTTTATTATTAGACTGCATACGTCTTAAAAGGCATGAAGCGGTAGTTTTCAAGTTAATAGCTCCTTTTACCTTTAGTTCAGTAGAAAGCGGCAATTCTAGGGCTGAAATTATCCAAATTACTCTTGTGCTTTCAGAAGCACTCAGCCTAAATATGCAGAATTTGTGAACGAAACGCAACTCCAGGTAAGTTTTTCATGAGGAAACATTAAATATTTGGAACTTTTAAGATGCCACTGCAAAAAGTGCTCTTTATAACAGATTTTATTGCATTTTATCATCTATTGTCTACAACTACTGCACTTTATCTTTATAGACTGTTACAGCTACGGCATTTTCTAAATATTTTCTACATTCATTGCATTTTACTTTCATATTTGATGTTTATCTTAATTGATTGTTGTTCGCTGCTCTTGACCATTTGGCCAGTTCACCCTTGTGAATTAAGTCTTAATGGGTCTTTACTTGGTTAAATAAAGGCTAAATAAAATAAAATGATAACAAATCAGAAAATAGCATCATATGGGCCTGTTAATAGTTATTTATCAAATTTTTTTGCTTGCGTATTTCTATTTTCTTGCTGAGACAAATAAAGGTTCTCTTATCTTTCTCTACAGCCATAAAAACATCTGATTGAGTAAATGCAAGATAAGCGAGTAGTGGAACATTACCGGCAAAGCAGTCTCCATGACGACGAGCGTGTATAAGCACTAGAAAAGCCCCATTGTGCACCTTTAATACATTTTAGTGGACGGACCAACCAATTTACCCCACATCTTCGTGCTAATTGGCCGACGCATTAAACCCTCACGAAGACTTACAAAGCATCCATGGCACTGTCTAAATCCTAATTACCAACGCCACGTGTTTTGACCCGGGTTAAGAAGTAGCTCGTCTCCATGGCAATAAGGTTAATTGAAGTACACTGTTTTATGCAGTACGCTAAATTATTAACACGAGTTCAGACGAGCTGCACTAAAGTCCTTACACTTTTATCCTCCCTTTGTTCAGCGCAGTTTTGATTTATTTGCCCTTTACGTTATACATTTGTGTGTGCGTGCGATTCACTGCGTAAGTCTTTCTGTACCACCTTGTGATGTCATGCAGTAATACAGGAAGTGCTCCACTGTGTTTTTAAACTCCACACACCTTCACTAGAATCGTTTGGAATCGTTAGAATCGTTAATTTCAGCCCTGGAATTGCCCATCTCCGCTGAACTAAAAGGTAAAAAGTAGCTGTTAAAGATGCACTGTGTAACTTTTCGGTTGGGGGTGCGTCACCTGCTTGTTTCTATGGATACGTCATTGTCATTTCTCTGCCTGGAATGTTCCGCAGTGACATTAAACAGCTCTACCTTACATTTATTCAAATACAGGTGGTTTTATAGCTCAAAAATGCCTAGAAAAACAGCCATTTTGACTATAATCACAGATCTGACCTGTAACTTGGTCTGGCTTGGTCTCCATGAAGATAGAAAGGTTTAATGTCATACTGTGGAACATTTCAAACAAAACCTTTCAGTTCCACTTGTTTGGATAATTTCAGCTCTGGAATTGCCCATCTCTACTTAAAAATAAGGACATTTTCACAGTATTAAAGCTTTTAAACCTTTCTATCTTCATGGAGACCAAACCAGACCAAGTTACAGGTCAGATCTGTGGAGAGGCGACCACGCTCACAGTCAGAGTCCAGCTCCCAGTCCATAGAAACAAGCAGGTGACAAACCCTTAACCAAAAAGTGACGTGGAACAGAGCATTTTGAGCTTTGGAGATGTAAACAGACTAATAATAAATCATTCAGACGAGTCCACACACACACAATTATCTTTAGTTTTATTTGCCCTTTACATTATACATTTGTGTGAGTGTGTAGGTTCAATCAAAACAGTTTCTCCGGCTTCGTAGTGGGCGCGAGTGGGAGGCCATGAGCCAATCACTGCTCAAGCGTGTCATTCATTGCATAAGTCTTAATTTCTGTGCCCGCGTTTATCATATCATCATATTAAGTATGTAAATGCAGCGAGCAGAGGAGGGTTGACTTTGAGGTTGGTTTTTAAACTGGATCAAATGAAATCACTGCAAAAAGCATTCGCCGCTGGGTTTGGATACCGCTCTGTGTGGAACATGTTTATTCAGAGGTTTTAGCGCCGCATTTTGAGGAGTTTTTCCATTCAAAAGACACTAGTAGAATATTTAAACTGTTAATAGCTATGACAATGTTTCTAATGTTAATGTTTTACCATTCAGAAACCCACAGATAAGACAATAGAGAGGAATGATTTTACATTTTGTTTTAAGTCCACTATCTAACTTTGTTTCCTTTGCTTTGCCTGTACCGCTTCACAATATAGCAGCAAACTTATCTATCTCCATAGAGAGAAGCAAGCGACAAAACAAGACCAAGAATTATTGTCATTATTTATTTATTTCTGAGAAATGCTTGAAATTGAATAAATGCATAATGACAAAAATAAAATAACATACTGAACTATATGGAACTTTTCTGGTGGAAGGTCTGTAACCTGTCACTTCTACCAAAGACAATTAAAAAATTATGCATTTTTACTCTATTTTTACTTGGCCTGGAGCTGTCACCTACATGGAAATTTATGGAAATACCGTAAAATACCAAACAGTCGGGGCGTATATTTGTTTCAGTCACTTATCAGACCAGCCATTTATTTGAGACCAGGCGGGCGATTAATTCCTTCGTCACAAAAATCTAACTCAGCAAAACAGGGAAAATCTGGTACTCAAATTCTTTTAACCAGTATGACAACAATTTAGGCGACTTTTTATACAGACGTAGGCGAGTTGAAATGTTACCCTCCCGCAACATGCAGAAATTTCTTTAGCAAGTCACAATAAATGACAGACGCAGCGAGCGGGAAGAAGGGCACATCAGGGCACAAGGAGCAAGCTGGTTTTGTTTTTCAGCACTGATAGTTTATGCAAATTAGCCATGTGGTTTTAACTTTCATTCATGTAAAACGCAGAACCATAAATAAAAATCGAGGGCAACAAGGCGACTCTGTATTTTTATTTGGAACCAGGACGTTTATTTATCAAAATATACACCTGTACCCAGCATTTAAAGAGGACCCGCATTTACTTATTTGGTATTTTATGGTAGATATATTTAATGCCATACGGTGGTACATTCCAGACAAAGACAGAGACAAGAAGATGTAAAACCCACCAGAAAAGTTACATCATACCACTTTAAATACTAAAAGATTGTAATAAAATCATGTTACAATTTAACTAGACCAGGGGAGATACTGACTGTTATTGTAACTTAGTCCAGACGGCTAAAATATGTATAAATATATATTATTTGTCTGCACAAACTGAAGCGTTTTCCAGCACGGTGTAGTTCAGTGTTTATGGTTCACTGCTGCTGTCTGCTGTCATTTCCGTGTTTGTTTATCTCTCTATGTGAGTGCCAGTGTATTCTGACTCTTATTGTCTAAACTGCTGCGCGCTCATATGTTCATTTAGCGTCTTTCCCCCTGCATTAGTTAGCCGTTATTTACACTCCTCCTGCCGCATGTGCATCGTTTGTTTATCATTGTGCCGTTGCTGTAGCGATGTGGCCCATTTCGAGCACAGCGGCTCTCTGTGGCGTAGCTAATTAGCATGTTAGTGCTTAGTGCAGTCTCCACTCCCTCAACAGCACTCATCACTGATTCTGTCTGATGCTGCTGTTCGTTTGTCAAATGGAACAATTTTATATTTTTTATATGTATTAAAAGTCCTCTATCATGTAAAATTGACTCTTGTGAGCTTTTAGTCGTGTAATAATGCTCCTACTTCATCAAAAACATACCTGGAGTTGTGTTTTGTTTCATTCACACATGCTTATTATTAGTCTATCTATATCTTCAAAGCTCAAAATGCTCTGTTCCACCTTGTGAACTGTAGTTTTCTAGTTAAAAGCAACTTTTCACCTTTTGTTCAGCAGAATTGGGCAATTCAATGTGTGGAGTTTAAAAATGGAGCACTTCCCGTATCGCCACCTGAAGTGACACAAGTGTTTCCTGTTGGAGAGACAAACACGGCCTCAATTTGCAGGTTTGTGTGTTAAACATGTGTGAATGAAACAAAACACAACTCCAGGTTTGTTTGTGATGAGGTTTGTTTGTGATTAAATTTTATATTTGTTTGCATGGTAAAGGCGCTGTACATGATTTTTTATTTTTTTTTTTAACTGTCTTTAAAACATGACATACAGAACTAATTACTAGGTAGTTAGTAATACGTATTAATAATAAGACTATAAAGCGCACTTAAAAATCCTTATGTATTAATTCTGGTTGTACTTACTGACCTTGAAACGATTTTATGTGATACACGACGCTCAAATATCCGACAAAATGTTTTAACACGACTTTGTTAAGGTACGAAGCCGCACCGCTTGATGGATCGTCGGAGCGTTACGGCGTCCGTAGTCAGGAGCCTCGCAGAGTAATACGTACTGTGCTTCAACATAATATGTATAAGGAGCCCAAAATGGCCCCTGTTCAGAGACATACTGATTTACAAGCAACTAATTTGGTGCTGCTGTCATTCCTGGTGGATTAACCAAAGAACTTCAACCTCTAGATATCGGTGTCAACAGGTTGTTTAGTGTGAAAATTGGGAGCTGCGTGGGAGAGTTGGACGACAGAAGGCGAACGCACATTCACCAAGAGGGAGGCGACGCCATGATCTTGATTAATGTGCCTTATAGTCCCAAAAATACGTTAAGTTTGAAGGTGCTTTGTGTAACTTTGCTGGTAGAGGCTCTGTCACCTGCTTGTTTTTATATATGTGTCATTGTTTTGCCTGGAATGTTCCACTGTACGACATTAAACAGCTCTACCTTACATTTATTAAATTATTTTATTGATGCGCGGGGTCGCCTCTCCACAGATCTGACCTGTAACTTGGTCTGGTTTGGTCTCCATGAAGCTAGAACGGTTTAATGCCCTACTGCGAAACCTTCCAGACACACCAATAACATCTCCTTTAAGTATTTTGTTAGTGTTTTGTTAGGAGTAGTAGTATTTTTCTGCTGGGCTCCATAGTGTTTTTGTTTTTTTTTCCTGGTTTAATTGAGGTAGCGTGTGCTTTTGGAGATAATATGAGTAAAATGGGAGCGTGACTAAATGCTACGAGGAGAAAGCGATGCGTATCATTGCGGTGTAGCATTAAATAATCGATTTTTAATGTTTTAAAAATAGCAGGGCGATGGACTGTGACGTTGGACACATTTTGTATTCAGGAAGAGCCTTTTGGTGGACAGTTTGAATTATAGGACTTGAAAGTGCCCTTGTGTCTATAAAGTTTGATAGTGACACTGTTGAAACTGGAGAACTGGGTTTAGTCTTTATAACGCCTTTGTTTAATCTTATTTTAGACCAGATTTACCATTTTATAGTATTTTCTGATCTATGTTATAATGTTTTCTCATCACAATCATGCCTGGAGTGTTTTGTTTCATTCACATTTTTTTAACTCGTGACACAAAATACAGCTCCAGATATGTTTTTGATGAGGTAACAACATTATAACATGACTAAACTCTCACAAGAGTTAATTTTGTATAATTTAGGACCTTTAATCTTGTTTTAGACCACATTTGGCACAGTTTAGTTTCAATATATGCCAATTATTTATAATATCAGTATATAAAGACTGATAAGGTATCGAAAATGGTCAATTCTTACGTTAGATACAGATACATTTTTCCCTCCAAAATTTTATGTTTTTAATTAAATTGTCTTTTTTTTTTAAATGCATTTTATATTTTAGTTTATTTGATCATCTGTGTGAAATCACTGGTATCAGCAGCCGTCACTCATATATGCCTATTTCAGCGAACTTATATACAGATCTCCTCAGAGGAAAAAAAGGTGACAGTGTCCGGTGGTAGCGAACTACTTAAAGTTTGCTTTAAGTAGTTATATATGTTAAATATGTTAAATTAAATAATTTTATTTTTTTTAATTTTGATTTGAAGTTTGTTTAACACTGCATTTGCAGAGATCTCAGGTATTCCTGAGTCCTGAACCAGGAGTAAATCAGGTCTAAACTAGGACTAAACCAGGTCTAAACCAGGTCTAAACCAGGTCTAAACAAAGACTGAACCAGGATTGAACTAGGGCTGAGTATTGGGCCGGCACAGACGTCCACGGCCCACGGGGCTCAGCAGAGCAGTCGCCCGATGGCGCTCCACGCGGCCGGGCCCAAGCCCTGCAGCTCCGGAGCTCGGAGCCTCGCCGGAGCTCTGCTGTTTTATATAATAAGTCCCCAAAGTAATAAATCCCCAAAGTCATTCTCTAGACAAGGCACTCACCCCCCCTCCAAAAATAACTCTACAGTTCAATGCTATTCACGTGAATGACCCAACTGACCAAGAAAAAGGTGATTGTAGCCGAAAAGAGACAAGTTTGCAGGTCTGTATATACCTTAAAGAAGGGGCAATTTACTTCTTTGGGGTATTAACTTCTAACACATAACATATTTAGATCATAAAGGACCCCTTTTATTGTTTTGAAAATGCTAAATGTTTCACACTTTCATTGTGGAGTCTACTCTTCATCACTCCCACAAGTCGGTCTCCCATCAGAGCATCGGGCTAATGAATGAAAACTGAAACTATCAGGTTTCTATGTTGCTGCACAGATTTGTGTCCTGCTTTTGTTAACTTTTTGTAGCAGTTCCAACAGTGCGGGAGCGTGGATGATGCATGTTTGAGGGAAAATTGCACAGAATCTTACAGAAGAGAAGAGATCACTAAATTACTCAGACGTGCATGGGTGGCGTCTGTAACTTCAAGTTTTTGATGAAGGAACGTTATAACGCAGTAGAAAGCTCAAAGTGATTATGCAGAATTGATTTCTTGAAGTAGCGAGCGGAGAAGTGTGCGTGATTTTTCTCGTTCACTTCTCTGTTCTCGGGCTGCTCCATTTCAAGAAATTGATGTGTTCACGTCTCGTTCATTCATTTCTTTAAACTGTACCGTGTCAAACCAGCTAATGTCAGTATTAATATTTTGAACAGGCTCATATACGTACTATTTTTACCTTTTTTAACACATATAGATGCCCTTTTTGTACCTGGCCCCTGCTTAGTATAGTCTACATTTATTATTCTGACCTATATAAGTGTAAGCTTAGACTATAGGAGGGACACTAATAAATCAGCACCTCAGCATGGCCTGCTTTTTGTCCACTACACTTTAATATCATTAGCCAGCGGTGGCAAAAGGACTCAGTTTTGTTATTTAAGTAAAAGTACACATGCCAGAGCAAAAAAACATACTCAAAAGTAAAAATATTACATGAAAAATTAAGTATTAAGTAAGAATTAAGTAAAAAATATTCAAGTATGTGTTTAAAAATGTGCTTAAAGAGTAAAAAGTAAACATTTTGAGGTCTTATAAAGTTTCAAATGGAGGATTTTGATACAGATTTGTGCTGAATTTTCAATCATTTTTCTCTAGCTGTTGTTATTTGTTTATCTGATGTTGTATTTTTGTTTGCTCAAATGATGAACGTGTTAAAAGTAAAGCCCACCTCCCACCTTTTCAGCAAATCTCCCACAATAATAAAAAAAATGCTTTTATTTTTCAGTCCTGTTCAAAAACGTGGTGGAGTAGAAAGTGCGTATATACCTGCTGTCAAATGTAGTGAAGTAAAAGTAAAAAGAAAGAAGTACAGATACCTAAAATGTAAACTTAAGGGCCCATATTACACTATAATGTTGTTTCCCCATCCCAAACCTGGAGTTGTGTTTTCATTTACACATGTTTAACACATAAACCCTGCATATTTAGGATATTTGAGAGTTCTTCTCTCAAACTGAAAACACTCTGATCCATCTTGTGATGTCATGTGGCAATACAGGAAGTGCTCCACTGTGTTTTTAAACTCCATACACCTTCACTAGAATCACTTGGATGATTTAAGTCCTGGATTTTCCTATTTCTACTATACAAAAATTAAAAGTAGCTGAAAACTACAGTGCTTACCAAAATATATTTTTATGTTTCTATAATGTATAATATATTTTTATGTTTCTATAATGGTTAATCCACCAGTATGTGCAAGATCTTTATATCAAAATGATATCTTTAATGCTAAAATATAACTATTGTTGTTATCCATAAATTTTCAAGTTTAATGTTTTCCAAAATTGACACCAAAGTCTCATGCAAATCAAGTCAAGTCAAGTCAAGTGGGAACAGCTAAAAACTATTTGTAACTCAATAACAAAAGAGACTTTGCAAAACGACATAAAAACAATACAGAAACAGAAAAAACGCAGCTGTTATCCGTGCCAAAGGTGCTCACACAAAATATTGGCAGTTTTGGTTATTATTTGCCAACAAGGACTATTTTGTTATTCCAATTGGTCATTTTCTTAATGAATAACGACAGAATTGTTCATTTGAAACAAGTTTTTGATACACTATGAAGTTATTTATGTTTTCTTGTTTTCATGACAGGTGGTTTAATAAATTTGTTAAACACTGCGCCACTTCATGACATTAAGGTGGAACAGGGCATTTTGAGCTTTGGAAATGCAGACAGACTAAAAATAAAGCGTTACTCAAACACAACTCCATGTTTTTGAGGAGGCAACAACATTAAACCATGGCTTAAAGCTCACAAGAGTCAATTTGGTGTAATATGGGACCTTTAAGTACAGTACTTCACTACTTCACTACTTTTTTCTTACTGCTGCTACTACTACTACTACTATTACTACTACTGCTACTGCTACTGTCTTCACCTCTTTCAAGCAGCCCATGAAGTTATTGCTGACAGGAGATCCGGGCAGGTCGGCCGTGCTTGGACTCCCACCCACGTAGAAGAAGTCGTCGGACCCCAGCATGGTGTAGTCCTCCTGGGTGTATCCGGTGGTGGTGAGGATGCCGTCCACAGAAATGGTCACCTACACAACAAAGCACAGGGAAAGGACACGCTATATACTCACAGCAAAGGCAGCGCGCTAGGCTAAAGCTACACGCTGACCAGCCAAATTAGCCCCAATGCTAAAATGTGTGCGTCTGGTGTGATTGAATCGGATTGGGAAAGTCAGTGGAGCTGCTGGGGACTTTTAATTGCTATGAATGGCTCAAGTGTGTGGTGCAAAGTGGTGTATTTGTAGTAATTACAGCCGTTCAGTCTTGGTAAATGTCAACGTTAGCTTAGAGGCTACCTCCAACCGCAGTCTTCACCAATTAAGAACTACTTCCATTATAGGCTACCTGCACGGCTATGCGCTCTAACCTAAACACTGTGTACATTTTTCAGTATTCTATGTGAAATAATAATAGGTTTAAGTGCCTATGAGCTTATATTCAACTTATTTCATTAACTGGCTTAATCAGACCTACAGAAATATACATTATTTTACAATTTGTCTTGACTCTAAGTGCTCCTTCAGTTCAGAAACTATTACCTTTACAAGCTAAGTCACGGCTATCTGCCCTCACCTAAACTTTACGTACATTTTTGAGTCTTAACATAAACTCTGCGTGCATTTTTCAGTATTATATCTTAAACTAATAATTGTTTTAAATGTTTATAGGCTTAAGTTCAAGTTATTTCATAGATTGGGTTAATCAGACCTACAGATATTTTTTTTTTTTCTTACAATTTGTCTCAACTTTAAGCACTCCTTCAGTTTAGAAACTATGTCCATTGTATCACGGCTATCTGCTGTAACCTAAACTTTACGAACATTTTTCAGTCTTAGCATAAACTTTGCGTACATTTTTCAGTCTTAGCATAAACTTTGCGTACATTTTTCAGTCTTAACATAAACACTGTGTACATTATTCAGTATTGTATGTAAAATAATAATTGTTTTAAATGTTTATGAGCTTAAATTCAAGTTATTTTATTGATTGTGTTAATGAAACATACAGATATTTGTTTTTATTTGTCGCAATCTTAAAGGTGCATTGTGTCATTGTTCTGGTGGAGGATCCGTCAAATGCTTTTCGCCGTGGAGATGTTATCGCTTTGTCTGGAATATTCCACAGTATGTTAATAAACCTTTCTATCATCACGGAGACCAAACTAGACCAAGTGACAGGTCAGATCTGTGGAGAGGCGACCCCGCTCACAGTCAGAATGCCTGTTTTTCTAAGTATTTTCGAGCTATAAAGCCACCTGTATTTTAATAAATGTAAGGTAAAGCTGTTTAATGTCATACTGTGGGACATTCCAGGCAGAGCAATGACATGTCTATAGAAAAAGCAAAAGACTCCCAAACAAAAAGTTACATAATGCATCTTTAAGTTCAGAAACCATTTCCTTAAAGCTCACTAGAAGTACGCAAAACATAAAACTAACATAAACATTTAGCCTTAGTCAGTTTTACAAGTAAATACTGTCAAGTTTTATTAAATTATTCCTCAATATATGTTATTTTATTTAAGAAATTGCATCTTTTTTCATCTTTTACTTTCAATTTCATGTTAAATGTCTCCATCAATTAGAGATAGGAGTACTTTTTTTAGATATTATGCAAACACAAAACACGTCAAAGTAGGTGATAGACTGAAATCCTTTATTCATACTTTTTTTCCTGTTCTACAAGCGAATACTTGTGAGTGGCATGTGTTATTATGTGTATAACACTGAATCAATCCTTTAATTTGAAATTTGCACTGTGCAGTTAACACAAACTTGAATTGAGTCTAATATTCTGTCGTTTCTCATTTCTAATCTTTCAGTGATTAGCTTGTTTCTTTTTCATCTACAGCCGTTCCTCTGTCACTTCAGCTTTTAGAGGAAGATACTTGACAAATTTTCTGTGTATTAAACTGGCGACTATTAAAATCTGCTTTGTTTATGCGCAAATTAATACTGAAAGACATTTTAAATTGTTTTTCATTTTCAAGACAAACTGAGATCGAGCAATATAATAATTATGAGTGACTACTCTCTGACAACCTACTTATCCTTAGCCCTGACTACTGTATATTTATCATTTTTAGACCTATTTCTACATCTCAGTTATTATTATCTAACTCTTGCTACAGATCTAAACCTATACACTGTCCAGTTTACGCCTTCTCTCGCTGCTATTCGCTTTAATAATTCATCATTTTTACCCCAGAATAGCACAAAGGGCTTTTAGCTCAATAGCAGATATGGATGGACCCGGGTCGTCTTTAGCATTTGACCCAGATCAAACTAAAAGCAATATTTATGAGTTATTTAGTGTATCATTGTAACAGGCTGAGTCTAGATCCTGTTGAGAGTTACACATGTGTTAAGACAGGGCTGGGCAGTTCTGAGAAAGATAATCTGTGTTTTTTTATTGATTTTTATTATTATTAAGTCTACAGCCGATCCTAAAATGTCAGTAAAAGCATCAAGTTTGGAACAGACGAACAAAACTGAAAGAAATATATTGGATTTTTGTGCTTAATAGACCCGGTTAAAAGTCTGTATTCTTTATCTACATGAAATCAATACTAAGAGAGATTTTAATTCTGTTTTTGAAGACTAAATACAATTGAAAACTGAGATCAATGCGAGAGAAAATATGTGGTTCCCATTTTTCTCCCATATTGCCCAGCCCTATTTTAAAAACATCAAAATGCTCATTCATGCGTTTTGTTAGTAAACTTACCAGAGGTGGGTAGCACAGACTTATTTTTAATACCAAATTTCACTTCAGTAGTTCTAATTCAGTATATTTTGAGTACTATTTTGTCATTTCCATCATACATGTTTCTGTGTTACTTATAGCCACCTAAATGTATTGATATTTTATGTTAAAATAGTACAGGCGCTGTCTTCAAAACGTGAAATACAGAACTAGTGAATGGAAATAAATGGGCACATCCACTTTAATTTGATGCCAGAAATTGCTTTTTTTTTTTTTATTTTATATTGCTAAAATTAATCATGCTGTATCATATGTATATAGGGATATTTTTTTTTTTTATTAAACCTTAATTTGAGTGATAAAATGCCAATTACAAATTACATTTTTATATTACAAAGGAAATGTTGGTCAGATATATTCTTTTTAACATTTCAACAGTGAATAAATAGGTGTATCTACATGGAGGATTACTTCAACCTAAAGGTGCACTGTGTAACTTTTCTGCGAAGGGGTCCGCCACAAGCTTGTTACCATGGAGATATAGTCTGTTTGCCTGAAAGTTTTTACATTAATCTTGTTTTTGTTGCATTTATTCAACTACATGTGTTTTACTTCTCAAAAACACTACGAAAAACATGCAGTCCTACAGTGACTGAGCTCGCCTCTCCACAAACCTGACCTGTAATTAGGCCTGGAGGCACTGCGGGCTTGTCTCCATGGAAATAGATAGGTTTAATGCCATACTGTGAGACATTCTGAACAAAGCAATAACATTTCCATGAAGACAAGTACTTGGTAGCGGTGTGCATTGCCTTGAGTCTGACGATACGATACATAACATAATATCCATGTCACGATTCGATATACGATCACGATATTTCCCGATACTAAAACAATGGATAATATATTGCAATTTATCAATAATTATTTCTAATAATATTGTCAACTACACCTTCAGGAGAACAAAACTGTCTGAAATATAAGTTATTATCTTTTCGAAATCATGAGAACTGTGAATGTAACTCATGAATTTTAGTGTAAAATATCGATTCAGATGCTTTTTGAATGGATCGATTCGCGAACTGTGCAATGAAGTATCACGATATATCACTGAATCGATTTTTTCTTACACCCCTAGTACTTGGTAGACCTGAAAGTTAGACAGTGCACCTTTAAGAACTTGTATGAAGACTTTATGCTCTTGCTTGTGTTTACCCACCTCTGATTGTTGATTAGTTAGTTTTTTGTTAGTATTTTGTTAGTATTTTGTTAGTATTTGTTAGTATTTGTTAGTACTGTGTTAGTATTTTCATTGCTGGCCTCCGTAGCCAGACCAGACCATGCCTTGTAATGTTATTGTTATGACTGGATGCAGTTAGACTAATGATGTAAAGATGCTTTGTTGTGTATTACCGAGGTGATTATGATGTTAGTAAGTTAGTTTGTGGTTTGGGGGTTGGTCAGATCAGCGGATTTGAATGAAAATGAATAGAAAAACCACACTTGTTTAAACATATACAGGTGTTAGATGTATCATTCCACACACGGAAATACATGCAGTTTTGGTTTAGCTCTGTGCAGCATGCAAGCGTTAGCAGAGAGGATGCTCGGTGGTTGACTTTGGCAGCACAAGACGAGGTGACGTGAGATGTTGGAGGCAATAATGACCATGCAAGAGAAGAGGCCAAATCGAGTCATAAGAAAAACAAAATATAGCAGGGAGGTAGAAGAGGTAGGAACCTTTGCTGGAGCAGAAATAATAGGGGGAAGGTTTGGAAAGGCACGCCATGCAGGAAAAGGAGGGCTAGCTAGTTTGCGTGCAGGTATACAGTAGCATGGGGGGGGGGCCTTATAACGCCTACAATGCAATGGTGTGAAAAAAAACTGGGAAGAATTCAAAGAAGTAAAGGACGTACTGATACATAGGGGAAAGCTTAAAGCAAAAAAAGTGGTTGGCAAAGGAAGAAATGGGCTTTTTTTTTTTTAAATAAAAGATTACCAACCGGATTTATCCTGTTTTTGGGCTAGTTTTGCTGTCTATGCTTCGAAAGGAAATAGACACGGGAGCAGACCCAAACTAAGAAACAATTAGAATGATCTACCGAACAATGTAGTTTGATTACCATAGCGTGTCCAATGCCTGAGTGCTTTGTAGGAAGAAGGGGGGAGGAAGAAAGGAAAAGCAAAAAATAAAAATTGTGAACATAACATAAAAAGTCTAAAAGTTGTAAGTTGTAGGCCTTAGTGACGCTATAGGAAAAGGGCAGAGGTTCGGTTAGTATATGAAACATTCCATGGATGGGAGTTAGTTTCAGTAGCAGGGTTAGTAAAGTTAGTAGTTAGTAATACATACAAGCAAAAACAATCAAAACAGCAGATCACAGCAGCGGAGCACCCACGTAATTTCACCTCATTTAACATTCTCGCTATTGTAATGAATCACTCGCTCACTCCCATTCGCGCAGTTAAGGTAGAAACTCACCTACGTCACAGAACAGGGCAGGAGCAGGTGGGGAAACTACTGTAAATGTAAAATAGACCTTCCTCCTACCATCACATGTACAAGCTCTGCTCTGCTGTAATGGAAGTACTTAAAGGAGCAGGCCAACCACTCACACAAGAACTGACAGTTATAAGCTAAAACATAAGAGAGGATACAGTACATTTAAATACAAACTCTACTCAGAAACATTGTGAAATCTGAAGATCTTAATACTTATCGTGAAGAACATATACAGTAAGCAACTGTCTACAGACTCAAGCTAAGATAAGAATCAAAACAAGTATACACTTTATTATCCTTAGCTAATATGTACCGTACTCCTATAGTGTCTCAGTAACTTAAAGCATTCATTTTGGAAGCTAATTAGTAATAAAAACTGTGGCCAAGCAGTGTCTCTGGAGACAACGTTTTCATTTGAGTCTTGAAGCCACTGAATAAACTTGATTAAAAATAGTTTAGTAGTTAGTAAAGTCTAAACATTTTCTTGAAAACCAAACAGAAAACTTTGCAGATTTTTGTGATGATTAGCAAAAGAAAACAGTACTTCAGTGCTTCATCGACATGTTTTTCGATCTAAACTTGACTGAGCCCTGTTGTTATCTCACCGGGCTGAATATATCTGACAGTCCCTCTCTGACCTCCTCACACCCCTGTCATGTCGCACTGGCCCCTCCCCTCCTGCTGGGGGCGTACCTGTCTCAGGTTGCGTGTGACTTTGACGTCGTGCCAGGCGTTGTCGTTGAATTTCCCGTTGACTGGTTCAACCAGCGCCTCGAAGGCTCCAGAGCCCAGGTTTATGACGAGGGACACGGCCCCGTTCTTCAGCGCCAGGTTGACGTAGTCGGCGGATTTCCCCGTGTGCAGCATCAGGCCGTTCCTCTGCAGAGTCTTAAAGGAGAGCGTGATCTCATCACTGCTCGACTGGATCGGGTTTGGAGACAGGTCGTAGCAGAAGTACTCCGAGCCCTTAAATGTGGCCACGTACTCCTCACGAGCTAAAAATACAGAAATAAAAAACATGTTACCGTGGTTACAGTAAGTACAACATTATCACAGAGTCTAAGCCTTCTGCCTCGGCCCACTCTCCTCCATGTGCTCAGTGATGATAAAACAGTGGGTGTTCATCAGAGAAGCACAGAGCGGAGCTGGGCCCGGTTAAATTAGATTCAGATGTGCAAAAGAAAACAATATTGTTTAAGATGCTGAAAATGTCATTGTGAGGCAGAGCCGGGCTGATGCCAGCTCTTGGAAGGAATACTTCCTTCCATTGCTCTAATCGGAGCAGAGCTCGGTGTGTAAACACGCTTTGATCACTGGTGTGGGCTGGAGATTAAACAGAGAGGATGGAGAGATGGAGAGACAGTGGTGAGCCTCTGCCGCTCCACAGTCGTTATGAAACCTGCCGTCTCTTTGGAGAGAACAGCTGTGCTGCACTCTGCACTGATCTGCGCTTGTTTGACAACACCACTCATCTGTGATGAGCCCAAGCAAACGTGCATCTGCAAAGTTTGGAGGAAGACGGTGAGGTCTGAAGAGGATGAGGAGAAGAATGAGGAGGAAAAGGAGGAAGAGGAGGATGAGATGGATGAGGAGGGATGAGGAGGGATGACGGCAGCTGGGGAAGGCATGACTGGCCAATAATAATTCAGAAAAACAGCACCCACACTGACCCCCAAGGACACGAGTCCAAGGTTTAGCAATCCATCATCCTTAGGCTCACCTCAGCTCTTATCTCTCTCACACACACACACAAACACCCACACACATCTGCCTGCCCCCATAGCTGGAGCACCACAAACATGGCCGACACCCCTCTCCCTCCTCCCCCCTCACATCGTGCCTCACTCCAGCTCTGGCCTCTTTCGGGGCCTCTGGCAGATCCACCATCTTATAGCTGGTGGATAATGAGAGGAGCAGAGGGGTGTGTACCGCAGCAGGTCAGCCTGAACACAGATGGTGCGAAAACAACTGTCGCTACCAAATAATGAAGAGTCTAATGTGCAACAGGTCATTACGTAATATCAACACGACTCAGAGGCACTTGAGTAAATTTAACGGAGCATTAAGTGTAACGTTTCTGGTGGAGAGTCTGTCAAAGGCAACCCCCACTCACAGTCAGAATGCCTGTTTTTCTAGGTATTTTTGAGCTATAAAACCACTTGTAATTGAATACATGTAAGGTGGAGCTGTTTAATGTCATACTGCGGAACATTCCTGGCAGAACAAAGACATATCCACTGACAAAAACAAGCAGGTGACGGACCCTCCACCAGCAAAGTTCCACGATGCACTTTTGAGCTAGACGAATACCGACGCGGAGGGAGAACGCAGAGGCAGCAGCGGCGGCGTGACTTGGCATTCGTTTTAAATCATTTTATTGGTTTATGAATCACAGAGTAAAATGGCTGCTAGCGGTCTCCGGGGCGACCATTTAATCTGCGAACCAGGAAGTGAGATGGGACTGCGCTCTCATTCATAAACAACAACCTCTGCTCCTCAGGGTTTCAGCTTAGAAACATGCACCGACTCATGAAAATCTAAACAGACCGCTGTTTACTGCCATTTTAATTATTTGTAACGACATCTCAAGCATTTACTGATTATAAGTTTTATGGCCTTGTCTTAATTGCTGTTTGTTGGGTTCATGCATTTTAATATATTTTATTTATACCTATTAATTATATTTTCTCAGCGTGGCATTTATTAGACAGGCTCATTGTAATTCAAATTAGTGTTGGGTTCGGGCTTAATACCATCTGTTGTCGGCTCACGTTATGGAGACAATTGAACCTATAGGGTCTCAGAAACAGGTATTTTATTTTTGAGTGCTGTTTATGATTCGAATATAGACGCATTTTTAGAAAGTATTAAGTACTTTTATGTGGTAATGTTGATATGCACACAATTAGGATCTGATTTCTACAATTCTAATGACTGAAATGGCGAGTAAACAGCAAAATTGGTTCTGAGTCTGATATTTGTGATATTTGTGCATTAATGAGTAAAATACACGAGGGGAAAAGGCAGCTGTATATTAGGAATGTTTTAGTAGTCAATTCGTCAGTGATTTTTACTTAATTTAACAAATATTGGCAACTAGTCGACTTGCCATATGATTATTTCTTTTGCACATTTAGTTAAATCAGTTTTTTTTAACAAAACAAAGGATGAAATGATGGTGACTGAGGCTTCCACAGAATATTTACAGTATACAGTAGTAAAAAGTGTATTATTCATGAATTAAAAAGTAAAGATGCATTGTGTAAGTTTTCAGTAACTTATTTTGACCCCAAAAGCTTCTTATACAATATATCTGTACTGGGTTTAGACAAATTTTGCAAATACTGATGGGAGGGTTTTGTTTTGTTTCGTTTGTGTCTTTTTTGTTTTGTACGAAATTAATATTGAAAAAAAATAATAATAAAGGTGCATTGTGTTAATTTTGGTTGGTGGACCTTTCTATCTTCATGGAGACCAAACCAGGCCAAGTTACAGGTCAGATCTGTGGAGAGGCGACCCCGCTCACAGTCAAAATGAATGTTTTTCTAGGTATTTTTGAGCCATAAAACCACCTGTAATTGAATAAATGTAAGGTTTAATGTCATACTGTGGGATATTCCAGGTAGAGCAATGACATATCCATAGAAACAAGTAGGTGATGGATCCCTAAGTAAAAAGTTACATAGAGTACTTTAATTAAAATAAGAAATATTCATTTAAAAGGTTATTGCTGACATTTAATAATCACACTGTCTTTGTTTTAAAATTGTTTTTTCTGATTTGTTAGAGTGTCTAAAGTCCAGATAACAATGATCAAAATACAACTACAATTAATTTTTATTGTGAATAGCCTTAGATACCTCTGTTATTTTAATAATTTAATCAACACTTACACCTAATGTTTTGAATTGAATTGAATTTGAGTCAGATTTATGACGCAAATTAGGGGTTCACCGAATTTTACCATTACCAATATTTTTTTTTGAAAAATTTGGGTTTATTAACTGAAATTGGGTAGATATTTTTTCTATATATATTTATTTTATAGTTATTTTAAACACAAAGTCTGACAGACCTATTACTAAGCACTAAGTTTAGAGATAATACACTATACACCATAATATAATATACTATTCCTCTTTAAACGTAAATAAATAAATAAATAAAATAAATATAGTCCAGATAATGATAATGATTATCAAAATACTACTGTGATTATTTTCTATAGACAGCCTTAAAGATCACCATTATTCATTGTTAACGTTCAACCAGCAGTCGTACACCTGATGTTTAGAATGACCAGATTTACAATGCAAACACACGCCAGACTGCATTATTGGGTTATCTGAGCACTCCAGTAACAAAGACTGGCCACCAGATGGAGTCAAGAGCTGCTACAGTCTTTGTTTAACACAAATATGCCAATTTGCAGAATAAAGAAAGTGTTGTCAGTGATGTGTAAACTGGTAAATTCCCAAAGGACCCGTAAACGCCCCATTAAATCAGCCTGTTTTGTTCTTGTTTACCATCGCCATCTGGTATCAATCAATATTATCATAACAAATCTGCATTCAGTTTAATCAATGTAGCGAGATGCCAAGGATTTAAGCCAGATTTCAACACAATTAAACAAAGAAATTAAAGGCCCTATACTTGATTTTTTCCCCCGTGTATGTGAGCTTTTTTGTTTTTTAAGCTGCACTGTGTAACTTCATCTGCTTGTTTCTATGGATACGTCATTGTTCTGCCTGGAATGTCCGACACTATGGCATTAAAAACTTACATCAATTCAATTAGAGATGGTTGTATAGCCCAAAGATGATGTCAGCAGGGTCGCCTCTCCACAGAACTGACCTGTGAGTTGGTCTGGTTTGGTCTCCATGAAGATAGAAAGGTTTAATGCCATATCATGAAACTTTCCAGACAAAGCAGTAACATATCCTTGGAGAAAAGCACTTGACGGACAATCCACCAACCAAAATTAACACAATGCACCTTTATATTTATATTTTTTTCATGATTACATTTTTACAAAACAAAAAAAAGACACAAAAATGACACAAAACAAAACCCTCCAATGAGTATTTTAGCTAAATTTGTCTCAACCCAGTACGGATATATTGTATAAGACGTTTCTGAGGTCAAAATAAGTCAGCTGCGTAGTGTTTGCATTAAAGAGAAAGCATTTTATTGTCCGATAATCAGGAAGTGCTTTGTTAGCATGCTTAGCTTCACTGTCACAGCAAAACTCGGCTCTGATGTCGCTCTCCGGAGTCGTAAAAAACGCTTATAAACTCATCACTGTGAATAATTAGGATGCTCTGAATGCAAAAGGTAAGCGAGGAATAACTTTGGACGACAGCAAACCGCTTAAATGAACCTGTTTTTCACGTTTTTAAGACAGTAAATATGAGGTACGGCGCCTTTAATTGTAAATATGCTTGAATCCTCGGACCAATCACGCCGAATGTTCCTTCAGGACAGGTTCCGGCTCCGTTCCCATTTTGTTAATTAACTTCCTGACTGCAAGACGAAGAAAAAAGCGTATTTAAAGTGGGAAATGTGCGTGGAGAAATATATGAGATTGTGGGTTCTTATAGTGGGGCTGGTGGGCGCGCTGGTCTCTGTAAATATTGGTGTATTTCTGTCAGAAAAGCTATTACCAAGTGAGGGCCCCGGGCGAGACTTTACTGTGTGGAGTCTGTGCACTAAAGTCTATGGATACACACAAGTACACAGCCAATGTACATGAGCGGGCGTGTGCAGGAGCGATAGCACGAGAGGGGGAAGAGAAGGAGGGAAGAGAGGGTGAAAGGGACGGCGAGAAAGAGAGGAGACAGAGATACAGGAGGATGGAAGAGGGAGTGAGGAGAGAAAGATAGGGAAGGGAGAGATAAAAAGCCAGACAATTATAGAAAAATGGAGTAGGGAGAGAGAAAAAGAGGTAAGGAGAATGAGACAGAAGAGAGAGAAAGAGGAAGAGATAAACCATGATATAGAAAGACAGAGAGGGGAGAGAAAGAAACGGGCAATGGTAGAGAAAGACAGGGAAAAGAGAAAGAGAGAGAAAAAGATCATGATTGAAATTGGAGGGAGACAGAAAAATAGGGGAGAGAGAGAAAGAGGGAGAACGAGAAAAAGGAAGGGATAGACCGTGACAGAGAAAGAAAGAGATAGACCATGATGGAGAAACACGAAGGGGAGAGAGAAAAAGAGGGGAGAGGGAAGAGAGAGAGGAAGAAATAGACCACGATTGAGAAATAGAGAAGGGGAGAGAGAAAAATAGGGGAGAGAGAAAGAGTGGGAAGATAAAGAGAAAGATCAAGATAGAGAAATAGAGAAGGGAGAGAGAAAAACAAGCAGGAAAGAGATACACAATGATAGAGAAATAGAAAAGGAAGAGAGAAAATGAGGTTAGAGAGAAAGAGAGAGAGATAGACGATGGTAGAGAAAGACAGAGGAGAGAGAGAGAAAGAGATCATGATAGAGAAATAGAGAAGGAAGACAGAAAAAGAGGGGAGAGAGAAAGAGGAAGCGATAGACCGTGACAGACTAAGACAGAGAGAAGAGAGAGAAAGAGAAAGACCATGATGGGGAAAGAGAGAGAAAGAGGGGAGAAGAGAGAAGAGAAAGAAAGAGACAGACAATGATAGCGAAATAGAGAAGGGAGAAAGAAAAAGAGAGGAGAAATATGGAGAGAGAAGAAAAGAGGAGAGAGAAATAGACCATGAGAGAGAAGTAGGCAGGGGAGAAAGAAAGGGAAACGAGAGAGAGAAAAGGAGGGAGAGAAAAGAGAAGAGAGAGAAGACCAGCGAATGATAGAAAGACAGGGAGATTTAGAGAAAGGGGAAAGAGAGAAGGCGAGAAAGAGAGAAGAGCCAAGCGTTTTACAATGAGGAACACACGCGCCCATCCCGGCTGTATTTGTGAATTTACAGAGAAGCCGTTCGCCGGAGATGTAGCGCTCGGACTCTTCTGTGGCTAATTTACGGACATGTCTTTAGGGACGACAGAGGGGCGTAAAACATCTTGTGCTGGATCCGAGAGGAACAGGTCTGGACCACACCGCACCAACACACCGGGACACTCCAACATGGCCGACTAACCCACAATGAAACCGGGTGATGATTTAAGGCAACGAGCTCTCGAATTCAGAGGACATGCAGGGAAATCGAAATGGGTGAAAGAGAAAGGGCTCAATATTGAACAACTCTTTTATAAAACGCTACAGATTGAATTGCCTAAAGTAATACGTGCAAAAAGAGGACGCTAATAGTTCATTAAATGTGCAGTATGTAGCTTTTCTGGTGGAGGGTGTGCCACCAGGTTTCCTCCATGAAGATGTTTTTGCTTTGCCTGGAATGTTCCACAGTTGAGCATTAAACTAATAAGGAATGCACCGATCTGATACTGGTATTGTATATCGGTGCTGATACTGAAAATCAGCTTTTAAGTATCGATTCAGTCAATATCATGGTTAGACTATGTACTGGTCATCGTCAAAAAGTTGCATTTACACACAAGGTGTTCTGTGGATACTTGAGAGATAAATAACACATGTGGATCAGTTCTGTCTTATTTTATTTTCGTTAAAAGGAATTTAAACTTCGGCATGTTTGAAGCTAAAGTCCGTTGCTAGAGGTGGTCGAATACTGTCAGAAGCCAAAAAACAGCACAGATCAGTGTTTTCTGGGTGGAGATCGCGCTGTGGTAGTGAACCTCTCAAGGCAAACTAGTGTAAGGATTTAGGCAAGTTCTTATCTTCCATGTAAAACGCCAATTTGCTTCACACTGAAGAAGCTTAACACCACTTTCTAACCCATCTTACAACAGCCACGAGTCTAACAAACAAAACACTCTGCCTGTTTCACTCATTAGTGTCCGGAAACGTTATAAAATAACTTTATAAGCAGCCTTAGACTTACCTCTGTTGATTTCCCACTGTGCATGTGAAAGCCCAAAAGACTCAGTCGATGTCATTTCTAATCCCATTTATTTATGAGTGAATTATATTTTTTGAAAAACGCTAAAAAAATACATTCCCAAACCATTTTCTTTCAACAACTTTCAGTTTCTATTCTTCTTCACCGTCAGTAGTCGATCCTCACTTGTTGTTTCTGGCAGCTACTAGCTACTCGAGTGGGAAATCAACAAGCCAATGCTAAATTTGCTTTTAAAGTTGTTTTATAACGGTTCCAGACACTAATGACTGAACCAGGCAGAGCGTTTTGTTTGTTAGACTCGTGGCTGTTGTAAGATGGGTTAGAAAGTGGTGTTAAGCTTCTTCAGTGTGAAGCAAATTGGCGTTTTACGTGGAAGTCAAGAACTTGCCCAATTCACTTCGCTAGTTTGTTGCCTTGACAGACTCACTGCCACAGTGAGATCTCCACCGAGGCAACACTGATCTGTGCCGTTTTTGGCTTCTGACAGTATTCGACCACCTCTAGCAATGGACTTTAGCTTCAAACGTGCCGTTCCCCTTTAAAGCTATGGTTTCAAAATCAGTATGAGAACTGAAAAAGCTGGATCGGTGCGTCTCTAAATCAAATGTGTATTTTTGAGCAATAAAAAACAATTGTTATTGGATATAAGCAGGATAAATAAGTTTAATGCCATATTGTGGAAGATTCCAGTAATAGCAGTAGCCAAATAAGGACTTGCCTTAGTGGTAATACTAATAGTAATAGTAGTAGTAATAGCAATAGAAGTAGTTATAGTAGTGGCAATAGTAGTAATATTAGCAGCAGTATTGGTAGTCAGTATGTGGATTGACATTATTAACTACTAATATTTAAATTTTAGTGTTACATTTCCACTTGTTTTCAGTTTTCTTTTATTCATCCCTGTTTACCTCAACTCACTCTACCAAATCTGGTCCAAGCGCTGATATTTACGATCTATTTCGGGCACGATTGAGACATCTGAACCCACCGTAGTACTCTTCCTATATTGCATAACTGCCTTTATATTCTCCATATAATTAAATAAGGCCATTATGTTCTCAGTGTAAGCCTGAATAAAGAGTGTATGTGAATGGTGTTAGAGATGTGTGCACAGCAGACAGGAGCTTTGCATAATGAACCATAAGGAACAAACAAAAGAGCATTAGCATAAATCAATATATGCTGCTAAACTAACATGGAGGATTACACGTGTGTCACTGGTGTCGGTGAAGAGCACCTTCTGGTATGGGGAATGTTGTGGTGTAATGTCCTCACTGTGTTTCCATATCGTCTTATTGAGTCATAATGGATTTGGTATCGTAGGTCAGTGCTACAAGTGAATAAAAAACATATTGTCTACTCATAAAATGCATCCTAATACATATTTTCACTTCTTTTATACAGGCTACTACAACTACTACAACTACTACTACTGCTACTACTGCTACAGGCAAATATTAGTCATACTGTCAACTACTACTACTGCTACTAATACTACGGCTACTACTACTACTACTACTGCTACTAATACTACAACTATTATTACTACTGCTACTAAAACTACGTCTACTACTATTCAATTCAATTCAATTTATTTTGTAGCGCCCAAAATCGCAACAACAGTTGCCTCTAAGGGCGTTCCAAGATATGGATGAGTAAAACATACACAGAGACATATCAAAACAAGAATAAACAACATTCATGTAAAGCAGCAAATGAAACATCGTCCAGTCATCCCCTGTCCTTAGACCCTCCTTCTCAGCAAGGAAAAACTCCAAAAAACCCAGGGTCCTAGGAAAAAGAAGAAACCTCGGGGAGAACTACAGTGAAGGAGGGATCCACTCCCATGGACGGACAGGCTATAGATGTCCAGGCCCGTGGGCCAGTTCGGTATGGCCACAGCTACCCAGGTGGGGAAGGAGCCGGGCGAGGAGGGGAGGCCGGGCGAGGAGGAGGAGGCCGGGCGAAGAGGAGGAGCCGGGCGAGTACTACTACTACTCTAACTAATACTATGGCTATAATAACTACTACTACGCGACTGCTACTAATACTACGACTACTACTACTTATTGTGTTATCATGTATTTGTATTTGGGTATAACAGAAAGTACTACTACTGCTAAAGGCAAATATTAGCTATACTGTCAACTACCACTACTACCACTACTACCACTACTACTACTACTACTACTGCTACTAATATTACGGCTACTATAACTACTACTACGCTACTGCTATACTACGACTACAACTACTATTGTGTTTTCATATAATTTTATTGTATTATAATGTATTTGGGTATTACAGGTAGTACTACTAGTGCTACAAGCAAATATTAGCCATAATGTCTACTACTAGTACTACTACTTCTACTTCTACTACTAACTATATTTTACATGTTTTGTTTTACACCTGTTACTACTACAACTGGTACTAATACTACGACTACTACTACTGATGTTACTGCTACTAATAGTACTACTACCACTACTACTACTATTACTACTACTACTACTACTGATACTTACGTTTGCATAGTCTTGCAAATATACTTATATCGAATTGTATCGTAGACCAAATCCTCATACAATTACTATTCATACTACTACGACTAAATACTAATACTAAACAGTAAAACACATTACTACATTAGTTCCTGTATACTAGTAGTAAAAAAGGACAAATATATTATCAAATATAGATAAATAAATGTTTAGAATGTTTTAAAGTTAGTTTTCATTAACCACCAATAATCTATATAACTATATTTACAATCTGCACCTTTATGACTACTGTAACTACGCCATAACCGACTTTAAATAAACAGGGAACTTCCTTCTAATTGCCCTATTAGCTTTTTATATATTTAGCTCCCACTCGAGATCCCATGTAATATGGTGGCCTACACAAAGACTTTTTTTAAATATCGGACCATATGGAATTAACAAAAGCTGCTCATTTGCATAATTCAATAGGTGCGATCCTGCACATGAGCCTCTCCCACTCTCGTCTAAATATAGAGCAGGTTTTCTTATCTCTGCGAGTGGGAGATCAGCCCAAATGTGTGAACGCAGAACAAAGCAATTAGTATTTGTCATAGAATGCATAGGATGAGTTAGAAAAATACTTGCAGTTGCACAACTACTACTACTACTACTACTACTACTACTATACACAAAAGTGCCCATATTACACTATTTTCTGATGTTATAATATTGTTTCCTCATCACAAACGTACCTCAAGTTGTGTTTTGTTTCATTCACACACATAAATCCTGCATATTTAGGCTGAACTCAAACGGAAAACACTCTGTTCCACCTCGTGATGTCATGTGGTACTACAGGAAGTGCTCCACTGTGTTTTTAAACTCCATACACCTTCACTAGAATCATGTGGATGATTTCAGCCATGGAATTGGCATCACAAGGTGGAACAGAGCATTTTGAGGTTTGGAGATGTAAACAGACTAATAATAAAGGATTACTCAAACATGTGTGAATGAAACAAAACTCCAGGTATGTTTTTGATGAGAAAACAACATTCTAACATATCTTAAAGCTCAAAAAAGTCAATTTTGCATAATATAGGACATATTTTCTTACGTCGTTCTCGGAAAATTTAGAGAGTTAAGTAAACATAAACAAAAGCGTTTCTTTATCGAAGCATATGGAGCAAACTGAAGCGCCTAATTTGTATTTATCTGCATTTATCTTTTCTCTAATTTAATGTCTCTCTCTCTGTTTTCAATTGTATGACGATTATTTATGTTTTGATTTGTTTGTATTGTGATTTTAACGTCTTTATTATCCTGTAAAGCACTTTGAATTACTTTGTGTACGAATTGTGCTACACAAATAAACTTTCCTTGCCTCATTTTTATCAAATTAAACACATGCTATTTTTGTTAGTTTACCTCACAATAGTAGTAAATAAGGCTTGCTGATTGCTTTCTGCTGTGAAACCCATTACTACAAATGAGCCGGGCTGGCCTGTAGTGACCAGGGAGGTGAATAATTTAGTGACCATTGGTGGCGCTGTTCTTTATAAAAAATTGAACTAAAACCTCACCATCTTACAAAGGCAACTTCAAACTGGGCTCTGGTCCTGCTGTTTCTTCTCCGATGAAAAATACTGGAATAAACCCACGTAATTAGTTTAAACGAGATTCTTTTTAAATGAGCGATAAAACAGCTATTCATTTTCCGAGACATTTTCCTGACTTTGGAGGTCAAATAATTATCCAAATTTGCACTTTTTTAATTACTTGATTTCTTCATGTAGCAATCGCTGTAATTTCCTTCACACTGATTTTTGGGTGGTTCAGAGTTCAGTCTTCCAATTAGAGGCGCGGAAGATGGTCAAGAAGGAGGCTACAGTAACTTCCAAGGGTCAGAAATTCAACTTAAAATGTCAGAACGTGTTTGAAAATTATTAGGACGATTTTACTGCAAATGAACATAACTCTCTTGCCAAATGCTCGCTTGGTGTAGTAGTTACACTAGTGTTTTGCATTTGTATTAGCCTTAGTTTCCAAGGAGACATTTACACAGTTTGACACGTAAGTTATTCAACTGGAGAGAAGCAGGAAAAGCAATAAAATTAAAAAGTAGTGCACATTTTCCACAGTATTTACAGCAACAGCTCTATTTTACATTTATTCAATTATAGGTGGTTTTATAGTTCAAAAATACCTCGAAAAACAGGCATTCTGACTGTGAGCGGGGTCGCCTCTCCACAGATCTGACCCGTGACTTGGTCTGGTTTGGTCTCCATGAAGATTGAAAGGTTTAATACCATACGGTGGAACATTCCAAACAAAAAGCAATAACATCTCCATGAAGTAAAGCATGTGACGGACCCTCCACCGGAAAAGTTGCACGATGTAAATTTAACTTATCGAAATCAATGGAGAGAAGCAGGAAAAGCAATAAACTTAGAAGTAGGGACTGTCTAGATTCTGAGGATTTTGCTCTGCTACGTGTTGTATTTTCCGAGGAAGGAGTTCTTTTTGTAATTAGCAGATATAATTACAACAAACATTCCTTGCACTTTGTGTTGCATTTTTTGTATGAAAAGCGCTGTAGAAATAAAGTTTGATTGAGTGATTGATTCCTAAACCTTACTCTGATCCTAACCCTTAGCTTGACCTGATTGTGAAAAAAAAGAAATTAAAAAATAAACATTTGCGAGCTTTACAAATAATACAAAGTGTCTGTTGTTTGGCTGTGCTTGGGGGAAGTTGGTGCCTCTGATGCATCAACAGAAAGTAATTAAAGTAAGTAAATTTTGTTTTTGTTATAATTTTAGGTCTAAATACAGTTTATCTTGTGAAAAAAGTCTGTTTTTTAGACCTGGGAGCTCAGGTGAATAGGAAAACACAGTTTAAAAGCGGGTTGCCATGGTTGCAATCGACCATTAAGTCCCCCCATCGGACGAGTTTTTTGGGAATCCCATTAGTCGTGCACTTTTCCTGCCAATCTTCAAATGAAAGAAGCCTAAAATGTTAAAAACTCAAACATCAGATTCAGACTGCAAAATGAATCACAATCAAATCAAAATTGCAATTTGAATGGACGCAATTAGCAAATCATAAAGCTAAAAAAAAGCAGGTATTCTGACTGTAAATGGGGTTGCGTCTTCATAGATCTGACCTGTAACTTGGTCCAGTTTGGTCTCCATGAAGAAAAGTAAAAAAAAAAACTGTGAAACATTCCAGACAAAGCACAAACATCTGAACGGATAAGAGTATTTGACAGACTCTGTACCAGAAAAGTTAAACAATGCACCTTTGAGTGGATCCTAGAATGGAGAGTGGAAATCTGATTGCTTAAGTAAACAACAGCAGCCTCTCGTGATGATAAACCATCTGCAGACAAGCTTGAATACATTAAAGTCTTGCCCTCCAAATGAATTGTCAGAACTCCCCTTGTTAGTACGTATGTATCTGTGTATTGTCGACATACGGAGCAGATGGGCAGGACGCAGAGGGTTCGCTGTAGCTGGATTAATGGAGCGAGTCTGTATTAGCTCAGAGTAAACAGGCTCTGACATAAACGCCGCACGTCACACTCCATCCTGCGGAGAGCGCTGTCCATCACTGCCACGAACAACCAGGCACGGAGGAGACGGGAACAGAGGCACGCGAATGCAGCAGCCACTACACGGGAATTACCAAAAGTATCGGAAATCAGACACTAAACGAAACTAAAACTAGAATCGAAACTATATACTAGATTCGAGCAGGTGGGTCAGTGATGTATAAGGATTTTCAACAGGCAAATTTTAAAAGATGAAAAAATATTAGTTTCTATTGAACTCTATTCTATTTTACAGTGTCAGGTGCATAAATCTATGTTTAACATTTATATGAAGCATTTTTTGTGTGTTTTTTTATGCACATGAATTGGCTACGACCTTAAAAAAATGTCATGTGGTGCGACCAAGAATAACCTTAAAATTGTTTTCTTTTTAGTTCTGAGTAATATGAAGTGTATAAAAACAAACTGTTGGCATTTCTTTAGATTTTTAAGGCATATTTTAATTATATTTTCTTTGGATGTCCCATATGAGTCGCCTGCTTGTGTTTAATGAACAAACTACTGCCCTGGAAAATGCATCAAATGAAGAAAAATGCCTAAAGAACCATTCACCCAAGTTTACTTTGTCTGTTATTAAACTCCAGCCATAGAATTCCTGCTGTTATTGGTCGCACCACATGATGCACGGTCGCACCACATGACGCACGGTCGCACCACATGACATTTTAACACTTTAAGTACAAAAAACACGCAGAATAACTCATGATTTCTGAAAAAAAATGATTTGGTTCCATGAAGGTCAGAGGTGCTACAGAAATGTGGTGAATTATTATGAAATTTGAACCCTTTTAACTGAGGAAATTGCAAGTGGACTGAAAATTTAGCCATCATGTCATTGACCCAGGTAATAGTTATAAAAAAAAGTCATTCACAGGACGGAAATGAACCTTTCCTGAAGCTTTAGAACGATCTTGAGCTGTATCAGAACAAGTATTTGTCCCAAGACAAATTTCTCCCAAGGGAGACAATAAAGGCTAATCTAATCTAAGAGCACATAGACTAGTATATGCCCATGGACCACTGAGGGATTACACAGATAGAAGAACAGGTGGATAAAAGAAATAACTACGATTTAATGTTGAAAATCACGTGTTTTTTATTATCATCCTGGTATCGGAATCAGTACTGAGTATCAGGTCTTAGTAAGTGTATTAAAGGTGTTTTATTGCTAGAAAAAGCCTTAAAATCCTCAGCAAAGTTGCCTCTCTAGAGATCTGGCCTATCTTTCAACTTGCTTGCTTCTTTGGAAATGGATAAATTTAACACCACGTTGTAGAAAATTCCAGGCAAAACAAAGATACATGCAGTTGGCGGATTCTCCACTAGGAAAGCTCCACATTGCACTTTTAACCTCACATGTTTGGATACTTCTGCCATCGTGTTTGTCTCTTTGTTTGTTTGTTTTCCAACCAATCACCATCCAAGCATGCTGGGCACAGATTTTTTTTCTCTCTCCTTCCCTTAAGAGTTTACATTCATCAGAAAATCAGAAAAAAGATGACAACAGTTAGAGATAAGGACTTTGAAGCTTACAGTCTACAGCTTGTTTCAAACCCTAAGGCGTGTGTTTACATTCTATGGCTCTATAGCAATAACCAGCAGAAGAAAAAATAAACAAGCTGGATGTTAAAGGACGGAGGCTGCGGGATAAAACAGATTGACAGTGATTGGCAGTGGACCTTGAAGTCTATCATTAACGAACCAGTCTAATGAATTCAGCCGTCTATGGAGAGATGGAGAGAGTGAAGAGGAGAGAGGAGAGAGGAGAGAGGGAATAACTGAGGTGTGCTGGTGGCCACAGGGACCAGATGCTAATCAAAGAAAGCACATTTTCGCTTTCAGATCATCGCTGAATCCTGGTTTAGATCTGGTTAAGTCCCGGTATAGGATTTCTTTAGTCTCCCCTGATCACGCCAAGTCTGGTAATGGTTTAGGTCCTTTTAAGTTTTAATCTTTTCCTGGTTTAGATTAGTTTCAGTCCTGGTTTAGTCCTGGTTTAGTCTTGGTTTAGTCCTTCTCAAATCCAAGTGTACATGTAGTCTTAATCCTGGTTTAGTCCCGACTTTATTTTACTCTTATACTCTATATATCTGGATTAGTCTTGACTTTCCTCTTGGGCTACTCTGGTCCAACTGGTCTCTGAAGAGTTTAGACCTGCTTTAGTCCAGATCAAATCCTGTTCAAGTCCATCTTGAGTCCTGGTTTGACCCTGGTTTGGTTTTCAGTCAAACAGTTAAAGGTTAAAGGGAGTCCTGGTTTAGTCCTGGTCTAGTCCTATAAACTAGTGCAGGTTTAGTCCGGGTTTAGTCTTGATTTAGTCCTAGTCTAGACCTGGTTTAGCCTTGATTTAGTCCTAGTCTAGACCTGGTTTAGCCTTGATTTAGTCCTAGTCTAGACCTGTAGTCTAGTCCTGTAATCACGTCCTGGTTTAGTCTTGGTTTAGTCCTGGTCTAGTCCTATAAACTAGTGCGGGTTTAGTCTTGCTTTAGTCCTAGTCTAGTCCTGCAATCCCACCCCGGTTCAGCCCTGGTTTAGTCCTAGTCTAGACCTGTAATCCTGCCCTGGTTCAGCCCTGGTTTAGTCCTAGTCTAGACCTGTAATCCTGCCCTGGTTCAGCCCTGGTTTAGTCCTAGTCTAGACCTGTAATCCTGCCCTGGTTCAGTCCTGGTTTAGTCCTAGTCTAGACCTGTAATCCCGCCCTGGTTCAGTCCTGGTTTAGTCTTAAATCTAGGCCTATAATCAATTCCTGGTTTAGTCTTGGTTTAGTCCTGGTTTAGTCTGAAATCCTGTTTAAATCCATCTTGAGTCCTGGTTTGATCCTGGTTTGGCTTTAATTCACCCTGGTTTAATTAAGAGAGGTTAAAGAGAAGGGTTAATGCTTTAGTCCTGGTCTAATTCTATAAACTAGTCCTGATTTAGTCCTGTAAACTAGTTCGCGTAAGTCCTGGTTTAGTTCTAGTGTAAGTAACAACCGTCAAACCTTTTTTTTTTTTTTTTTTTTTACAGATTTTTCACATTGCAACCTTTTACAAATACCAAATGTGGGGTGAAAAACACACCACCAGTGCCATGTCTGTGCACAGATGTGTAAATGTGAGAAAAGAGAGCGACGGAGAGAAAAAGAGGAAGAGAGAAAAAGAGAGCGAGACAGGAAGGATGCAGGAGAGAAGCGAAAGAGTGATTGAGCGAACAGTACATTATCATGGACAGCTGTACTGAATCAAAATGGCGGATTGAGGCAGCCAGGGAGCACATCGGGGGAGCCTGCATTATACAGCACCTGATGGAGAGAGGAGGAAGAGGAAGGAGGGAGGGGGAGAGGGGAAGAGCGGTGAAGGAAATGGATAGCGAGAGAGGGAGGGAGGGAGGAAAGGAAACAAGATGGAGGAGGTGAGGAGAGGATGGAGGGACTCAATGGGAAATTAAAATGGAAAAGGGGATGGGGGGAAAATGACAGGGGGAGACATACAGCTGCTGCACGGAAACAGCCAGAGAAATGTGTTATCCGAGCCTTTACGGGGGTGTAAAAGGGAAAATTTGGCTATTCCCAAGCGCAAAGAAATGATAATAGAATAGATAATAACGCAAAATTCTCAACATTTTCAGATACTACGATTGCAAGCTCCAAAAAAAAAAGTTTAAAACGTTCTATATTGCGCAAAATTGACTCTTGCGAGCTTCAATACACGTTATAATGTTGCTGCCTCCTCAAAAACAGACCTGGAGTTGTTTTGTTTCATTCACACACGGTTAAGTAGTCGTTTAGTATCAGTCTGTCTACATCTCCAAAGCTCAAAATGCTCTGTTCCACCTTGTGAGGTCATCAAGCGGTAGTTTTACCTTTAGTCAAGGGTGGAAAGGAACGAATTACATTTACTCACATTACTGTAATTGAATAGTTTTTATGAGTAATTTGTAATTTTGTTTTTGAAATGGGTCATTTTACTTTCACTCAAGTACATTTTGACTCAAGTATTTTCCTTAATTACACTGGAACCCGCCCTCGTTACTGAGTAAAATCAGATTGATAGGGGGAAAAAAAAAAGTCAGTGTCATTGAAAGTCAATGTGCAATGTGTACAACCTTTCTTATTTTGCATACTTTGATTTTGGCTTAATTTTCTTTCTTTTGGAGTCTTGCCAGTTGGACTATATAATTCAGAGTTTGTTAAATTGTCTGTTTAATTAGTTAAATATGTTATGCAGTTAAAGTACTAAGCTTTATAAAGTTGTATAAAAAGAAGGAAGAGCTCAGTGTTGGCACGTGTTAGTAGCTCAGTGTCTTTAAAATGTACAAAGTTTGGACTGTATCACCTAAAAGTTGATTAAAACAACGTGTGCCGGATTAGATTTAAGACTCCTCCTTTTTTTAATTCAAATAAATGAACTAAATAACTTTTACTCAAATTACATTTTAAATTAAGTACTTTTTATACTTTTATTCAAGTAGATTTTTAGATGGCTACTTTTATTTTTACTCGAGTTGATTTTTAGACAGTTACTTTTACTTTTATTTGAGTAGGAATTAAGCAAAGTAAAGATACTTTTACTTATTTTTTACAATTCATTACAATATTTCAGTACTTTTTCCACCTTTGTATTTAGTTCAGTAGAGATAAGCAATTCCAGGGCTGAAATCGTCCAGTGATTCAAGTGAAGGTGTGTGGAGTTTAAGAACACAGTGGAGCACTTCCTGTATCACCACATGACATCACAAGGTGGAACAGAGCGTTTTCAGTTTGAGAGAAAATCACAGCCTAAATATGCAGGTTTGTGTGTGAATGAAACAAAACACAAGTCCAGGTTTGTTTATAACGAGGAAACATTATAACAGATCAGAAAACAGTGTAATTGGGCCCTTTAAAACCTGCTTAAATTAAAGTTATGATCCAAGCAATGAAATCCTCCCTTCACAAAGAGATAATTAATAAAAGGTAATTAATTCACTTTGACAACCTCCGAGAAGAATCAATGAAGAGTAATTTTGACAGTCAATTTGCAGAATGCTGGTTTTGATTTTAACGTTGGGTTTCAAGCAAATGAAAAGCTGATCCATCGCAACAGCAATTAAGGAATTCAAATCAAAATATTATCTTTTGAACTGGGATCTGTCCTCGCAAAATCTTTCAAATCAGAAAGGAATTATTTGCCTGAAACTAATGAAGGAGATTAAGGTTTAATTTGGTTTGTGTAATAGAAATGGTGACACTGGTTTAATAAGGGGAGCAGTAATAGTAGTTTTTCTGTTCATTTGTAAAAAGTTGTTTCTATTTGGTCTCTAATTTAGTTTATTTTCTTTTGTCAATTAACATAATCATTCATCATATTACAATGATTTAACACAGAAATTCAGCATAACACAAAGCTGTTCTACTTCTTCTAATAATAACTTATGCTAATGATGACATTCATCACAGAGTAAGTGTTACCACGATGCCAAACTTTCAGACTATTAAAGAATTGACTCAGTGAAGACGAAATATGTCCTATACACAAAACTGATTCTTGTGAGCTATAATATTGTTACCTTCTCAAAAGCGGACCTAGAGTTGTGTTTTGTTTCATTCACACGTTTGACTAATCCTGATTTATTAGTCTCAACGATTCCAAACCTCAAAATGCTCTGTTCCACCTTGTGAAGTCATGAAGCGATAGTGTTCAAGTCAACAACTCCTTTTATCCTTTATTAAGTAGAGATTGACCAGCGTTTAAATCGTACAAATGATTCTAGTGAAGCTGTATGGAGAGAAGTAACACAAGTAGGCCTAAAAACGCAAGGTTTGTGTGTTAAACATGCATGAATGAAACAAAACACAACAACAGGTATGTTTTTGCTGACAAAACAACATTATAACATATCATAAAATATCGTAATATGGGCCCTTTAAGTAATACAATATAATTTCAAAACAAAATAACAGCACTTTCTTTATGTTACCATGAGGTCTTATCCGGCAACATAACGAGAAAGCTCAAAATGACACTAAAACTATTCAGGAAAGCTCAAATTTTGTCCTGTTAATGATTTTTTTGCAGTTTCAATACCTGCTAAAATGAGCATCTAGCTTCAGTATTAGTTTTAGCATCACAATTTGCAATAAGGAAAGTAACTACAAGAAAATCTAGACAGTTTTGCCCGCGGCGGCGGGTTAAACTAATAAACAAATCTCATATATACAAATGATGGGTGACGTGTCTTTCCAGAGGACACAATGTCAGTATCCAACGCCAAAGCTTCAGATTCAACTAAGCTTAACTTAACATTCAACACTACTGGCCCTGGTACTCCAATTCAGTTCCAATTCAAAACATACAAACGCGTGAACCCAGAGAGCGAAATCAAAAATATCACATATATAATTTTGCATTTCAGTTACAGGCAATTTCCCAGCGTCACAGATGAAAAAAACGCTTGTGTATCTAAATCCCACTATGGCAAGACTCAATCATGGCCGCCTGTCATTCTGTAGATAGCACCCCCTCTTCAATTCCTCTTCCTTGCATTTCAGCTAACCGTGCATTTTCGCTATCGCTTTTGACGCTTAAAGGCACCCTTACTTAATAAACTACAGGTGGATTAACCAGGCAAGACCCTTCGTTGTATAGATAGATGCTTGCGGGCTATGTCAATGTATGGTAATGTATGCATAGGCTGTATACGCAGTGTTGGGGAAGTGAATACGTGGACTGAGAATGCAAATATTGAGTAACTGTATTCAGGTACAGTTACTTTTTCATTTGGTGGAAAAATACTGTAAGAAACCCTGCTCTTGTGGTGAGTCCATGTGTGATTTTTGCTTCTTTAATTTGACTATTTTCTTTATGTTATTATGAGATCTTATATGTGTTCTGACAAAGCTCAAAATGACACTCAAACTGTTCAGGAAAGCTCAGATTTTGTCCTGTTAATATGAATTTTAGGAGTTTCGCTAATTGCCCAAATGAGTATCTAGATAAAAGATAATATTAGTTTTAGCATCAATAGTATCTGGTAGAAAGTAAAATTCTAAAATCTGAAAAGTAAATTAAATTACATTCAAAACCGTAATGTGTTTTACTGTAATGTACTGTAATAATGATATTTGGTTTTGCTAAAAAACTAGATATGCTCAAGTGAAGGCAAGTGAAGGGAGGATGGAGCGTGAGATTGACAGGTGGATCAGTGCAGCGTCGGCAGTGATGCAGTCGCTGTATCGAACCGTTGTGGTGAAGAAGGAGCTGAGCCAAAAGGTGAAGCTCTCGATTTACCTCAATCTGTGTTCCTAACCTCACCTATGGTCATGAGCTCTGGGGAATGACTGAAAGGACGAGATCGCGGATTTAAGCGGTCAAAATCAGGTTCCTCCGCAGAGTGACCGAAGCGCATGGTGAGGAGCTTGGTCACACTGGAGGAGCTTGGAGTAGAGCCGCTGCTCATCCACGTTGAGAGGAGCAGCTGAGGTGGCTCGGGCATCTGGTCCGGATGCCTCCTGGACGCCTCCCTCAGGAGGTGTTCCGGGCATGTCACACCGGAAGGAGGCCCCAGGGAAGACCCAGGACCATGTCTCTCGGCCTGTGAACGCCTCAGAGTCGTTCTGGAGGAGCTAGAGGAAGTGTCTGGGGAGGGGGAAGTCTGGGAGTCCCTGCTTAGACTGCTGCTCTCACGACCCGGCCCCGGATAAGCAGAAGAAAATGGATGGATGGACTAGATAGCACCTTCAAGCACACTAAAACCACCTAACAAGCTCTAGAGCACAACCTTCACTTACTCATTCTCATACAGAAATAATGGGTCTTGCCAAATGACACAGAGCACAGGGAGCAGTTTTCAGAATTCAGAAACAGTGGTGGAAGATAATGAAGTATTCACTGCATTTGAGAGCAGGTATCTGTACTTTCTACTCCACTACATCTTAGATCTGGACTGAAAATGAAAACGTTTTTTTAGGTTTCAAGGAATTCCACTGTGACCTGGCAGTCAAACTGTAAAGTTGTCCAAAAGCCCTCTATTGTACACGGAAATTAAGATTTGACAAATAAAATGATAAGAAAACACCTTTATTTTGTTGAAATAACCTTTAAAGTATCTGAATTTTTTTTTTTTTTTTTTGTGTAAATTGTGTCAAACTTTTGTACAGAATTCTCCCAATATGAAACTCTAAACTAGAACTCTCTGCTTCCTGTAATTTTCAACATGTTTTTCAACTTTTCTTCACAAATTACTTCTCAGTCAGGGTAAAACTATAATTTATATTTACAGAAAGTATTATCCCACCAAATGAAGTCAAAATTAGAGAATCTTCAAAACCTGTCATGCACACTTAAATACCATATTGCTTAAGATATTCTATACATTACAAAACACATTTTAATTCAGATATTCAGTATTCTGTAACTAAATACATTTTCAAAGTATTCTTCCCATTACTATATATATATGAAAAGATATATATGTTATAAGCAAAGTGTGCAAAATATATAAATTCACTAAACGCTATGGACGCCAGTCGTATTTGCGATAAACAGCGGGTTTTCAAAGCGATTGGAGCGATCACAGCTCAACCAAGGGAGCAATGCTGTGTGAGGAGGATATTAGTGTCTGGTACAAATGATGTATGACTTGCCTGTGTCAGTGGAGGTGGTGGGTGGGTGGTAGTTTTTTTTTTTTTTCTTTGTCAAATTGAAAGCATCACTTCCCCCAAAATGAAATAACGCGTTTGAAAAATCTGACAGCAGCATCTGACAAAGCGGTGAGCGGAAAACGGAAATTTGAACGTGGCTCTGAGGAGGAGAGGGAGAATATGCGACGTGCCGGAGTGTGATGGAGCTTTAGGGCTGGGGTTATTTAAAGGTGCACTGTGTAACTTTCTCTGGTGGAGGGTCCGTCAAATGCTTTTGTTTCTATCTTCATGGACTTGCAGGACAGATCTGTGGAGAGGCAGCCCCACTCAGAGTCAGAATACCTGTTTTTCTACGTATTTTTGAGCTATAAAACCACCTGTAATTGAATAAATGTAAAGTAGAGCTGTTTAATGTCATACTGCGGAATATTCCAGGCAGAGCAATGACGTATCCATAGAAACAAGAAGGTGACTGACGAAGAAAAAGTTAAACAGCGCACTTTTAAGTAATATTTTCTGGGCTTATCATTCAAGATTTTTATATTTTTTATTAAGAATTCAAATGGTTTTTTTTTAAATTATTGCCAATGGCTGATTTTTGGGCTGACATGTGAAACAGATTTAGGTAATTTTTCCCAAATTATCAAATTAAAATGTAGTGCAAACTCACTGATTTGTGCTGATCTGTACACTTAAACAAGTCTCTCACATATAACAGTATAGTCACAAGCTAAAGTGACCAGACGTCCCTATTTACTCGAGACAGTCGCAGTTTTGAGCCCTGTGGCCCCTGTCCCAGCAGATTTATCCAAAACCAATGATTTGTCCCAGTTGTGTACAATAAATGTCCGAAGTGTCCCTATTTTTGACCAATCTGATCCCTGACAGCAGTAAAGAGAGGCATAAAATGTCATTTGTTTCGGTAAAATACAGAAAACATGCTTAAAATGACCAAAACACAAAAAATTGGACTATATTTAGACATGTTAGTCGTGACCGGCCACTGCAGAACAATTTTCCTTAATCATGCACTCATTTTACAATTTTATTATTACCAACCACTAAAAAAAAAATGGGGATGTCCCAGTTTTTTATTTTGAAGATCTGGTCACCCTACATTAACCAACAGATTTTCAGTAAGTCACAGTTAGTTTTTGTTGAAATCAAACACCTAAACAGGACCATGAACGCTCGTATTGATCACAGCCTCCTGAAAATGCACTGTTTAAATCCATTTTGGGGTTTTTCTTGAGTTTTCAGACCGTTTTTGCTAGTTATTGCTAATGCGTGCATTGCGTCACCATGATAACGCTCTGCCATAGCGAAACATGGAAATACACCCCCAGCACGATGTCACCGCAAAGTATCTGCCGTGCCAAACGACAATAGTTTTGGTCATATCATTATCCAGATCCTAATTGAATCTACACCACAATAGCATAATTTGAAACACGATTGCTGCACGGCGAAACAGTGCGCGAGTGGCTAATGAAGCTAATTCTATTCTAACAGGAAACAAAAGGCCGGGCTGGTTGTGCTATTATGCTCGGTCTTTTTCATGTCCCCCCCTTTGTGTGTCTGTTATCGGATGCTCATCGCTCCGCTCGTTCCGGCTGGGTTTGGACCAATCTGTGGAGCCCCGAGAAACCAAAAGATTAAATAGAAAAGATGGTTTTACGACTTAAAACGGGAAGGCGCAGTGTAAGGACTGTGACTGTGGATGCCAGAACTGCTGCTGTAATAATACTAAAGCTAATTACTGCATGTAACTGCTGATATAAAAGTAAAAAATAAATTTGGCTCGTAATACCAAAATTATGTCTGGAGTACGTCTGCTACTACTGCCACTGCTACTATTATTATTACTACTACTACTCGTAATACTACTGCTGCTGTTTCTACTACTGCTACTACTACTACTACTTAATGGATTGGCAAAAGTAACCACCAAATAACCAGTGATACTAGAACATGTACTACCGCTGTTGGGGGTCACTGCTTGCTACTGTACCAAAATACTACTACTGCTATCACTAATATTGTCTAATACTACTACTACTACTACTACTACTACTACTAGCACTACTGCTACTACTACTATTATTATTGCTACTACAACTATTACTACTGCTACTACTACAACTATGACTACGACGACTATGACGACTACTACTAATACTACTACTAGTAGTACTGTCTGACACAACTACTACTGCTACTGTGATGACTAATACTGTCTCATACTACAAATTACTACTACTGCTGCTATTACTACTACTACTGCTACTACTACTACTAATCCTACTACTGCTACTTCTACTGCTACTACTACTCCTACTCCTACTGTAACTGCTACTACTCCTCCTACTACTATGACTAATATTGTCTAATACTACAGATTACTACTACTACTATTACTACAAATATGACGACTACTACTACTACTACTACTACTACTGCTACTGCTACGACTGTAATACTGTAATGATTAATACGACTGTCCACGATTACCACTGTTACCACTTTTTGTTGAACACGAAGCCTTGTTTAATCCAGTCTTTTTCATATTCCCCCCTTCCCCTCTCTCCTTCTCTCTCTCTCTCTCTCTCTTCTCCCTCTTTTCTTTCTTTCTCTCTCCCTCTCCTCTCTCTTATCTTCCTCCCATCGCTCGCCTCGCTGTAGTTGAATTTGGCCCGGTCTGTGGTACCCAGGGAGACGGGCCTGTTTCCATGACGATGTCTGCAGGCGCGAACAATGTATTTGTCTTAAGCTGGATAAGATCAGAGTCGGTTTCATCCCTTTTTAGACGCACACACACAACGCACACAACACAACCTCAAGGGCGATTACAGTACATGCATTTCAATACGACTTTGCAGGGAAAACAGAATACCTCAAGATGGGGAAAAACAAGAAAAACAAGTATGATTCAGCTAATGCGCAACCACTAGAATAAACAAACCAGATGACAAGAGTAGATTTGGAATACGGGGGCGAAAAACTAAAGTAAGGTTGAACAGAAATATGAATGGGCGCAATTAGCAAATGAGCTCCCACAGATGAATGCTGTCGCTGTGTCCTTGGGCAAGACACTAAACCCAACTCGCCCCCAGTGTCTGTGCGCACTGGTGTATAAATGTGTGTCTGAATGGGTGAATGGTTCCTTGATGTAAAGTGCTTTGAGTGGCCTGCAGGTGAAAAAGCGCAATATAAAAATGTGTTTTGAAGTTTTGAAGTACTATAATTTCCAACTAAAGTATAAATATTTTGTATTTATCTATTTTAATTAATTTTAATATTCAAAGATGCATTGGGGCCATCACCTTCTATGGAGATGTAATTGCTCTGCTTAGAATATTCCACAATTAATTATTTTTTTTATTTAACCTTTATTTAACCAGGAAAGTCCCATTGAGATTCAAAAAATAAAATGTTAGCGACACAGTTAGAAACATTGGCATATCATCGATTGCATTTCCAGGTCCTTCAAAAGAGTATTTAAAAAAGCCATAGACACAAGTGATTGAAGTTTTAAAACTCTCTGCAAAGAATTCCAGTCTGCTGGAGCACGATACTGAAAAGACAGTTTTCCTTTCTCTGTTCTCACAGTAGGAACCAACGTGTAAACATCCCGAGAACGTAAATTCTGGGTCCATCAGGCCTACGCTGAAGATAGACACTAGGGTACGGAGGAAGCAGCCCAACAAGTGACATTAAACAGATCTAACTTACATCTATTCAAATTCCAGGTGGTTTTATTGCTCAAAAATACTATTACTTACAAGCCAACTACTACTACTACTACTACCTGATATTAGGACAATTAATGGGCCTGTACCCATGAATTGACGTTTCTGCCAACTATCCAGAAGCCTTCATCAATCACTGATTACAGTCGCTGTGTCCTTAGGTAAAAGGCCCACCATACATCAACTGTGTGCATACAGTGGTGCACTATATAACTGTACTACTACTACTACTACTATTACTACTATTACTGCTACTACCTTCTTCTATTGCTTCTTCCAACACCACTACTTACACTATTACTACTTGTTCTATTATTATTACCACTACTGCTACTACTACTGCTACTACAACTACTACTTCTACTATTATTACCACTACTACTACAGCTACTTGTACCAGTACATCTATTATCACTACCACTACTACTACCAGTACATCTATTATCATTATTACCACTACTACTGCTACCAGGTATTTCTATTCTTATTACTACTACTACTACCAATACTTCTATTGTATTACTACTACTACTATTACAACTACAACAACTACTACTACCAGTATTTCTATTGTTATTACCACTACTACTACAACAACTACTACTACGACTACTACTACTACTATTACTACCAGTACTTCTATTGTTACTACTACAACTACTAATACCAGTATTTCTCTTGTTATTACCATTACTACTACAACTACTACTACAACTACAACAACAAGAACAACAACTACAACAACAACAACTACTACTACTACTACTACTACTACTACAACTACAACAACAACAACTACTACTACTACTACCACCTCCAGTTGCAGTTGAGCCAAACAAATACAGCCCCCCTCTTCCCTCAGCACCACAACAGCCCCATTACCTGCTCTTGTTAACAATACAGGTTCCCCCATAAACGTAACATAATGGGATTTTAATGAACAACACGGTTATTTCTGTCACCGCGGTAACACCACAGCCACACACAGTGAAATGAGTTCTGTGTGTGCAGTGTGGCCCACCCGCGCCCGCTCGTGCGTTTGGGCTTGTTTTGGCCTCAAACAGAGAAATGAACTTCAAAGGGCAGAAGGGGCAGTGGAGTGAATCGCCAATTGGGAACGCCACACTCCGAGCACCCACACGCCGGGCATCCTGGAGCAATATGAGATCCAAAAAGGTGCAAAAATTACTATGAAATAAGAGCTAGCCTGGTTTTCATTGATAATTATCTAAAAGTTATGTTTAGCTACTACGGTTACTGCTATAAATACTTTACTGTGATTGGTTTGGGTATTAGCAAAAGGCGTGATACTCAATATAGATTTAAATGCCACAATGATCATCGGATAAAATAGAATAAAATAGTTGCTGCTGCTGCTGCTGCTGCTGCTGCTGCTGCTGCTGCTGCTGCTGCTGCTGCTACTACTACTACTACTACTACTACTACTGCTGCTGCTACTGCTACTGCTACAACTACTAATACTACTACTAATAGTATTACTACTACTACTGCTACTGTTTCATTTTATGTGGACTCAGTTTGGTCCTATGACTAATATTGTCTAAAAGTACTGATTAATCACTACTACTACTACTACTACTACTACTACTACTACTACTACTACTGTTACAACACAAAATAGCTGCAATTTCCTTAATATGGTCTGATCTTATTCTAGTTTGGATAATTATTTTATCTTTATTTATTTCAGTGAGTACTTTTCAACAAAGACAATCAATACAAAAGAGTAAAATCACAAGATCACAAAATCTCACATTATAAAACCATTTTGCAAGAAAAATATGCACATATCTACATTACGCACTACAGTACACTTTTTTTATTCTTCAACTTATCAAGTGATGCCACAGATGCCAATATAAGGTATCAAAACTATTTTAAAACTATTTGGTAAAAGTCCACTTTTGTGTCCACTTTTTTTTTTTTCAGAATTGATCCTTTAAATGAGTATCAATAGTAGTTTTAGCGTCCATTAGTACACATTTAAGTAAACATTTTTTGACATCACTAGGTACAATAACAGGTGATTCACCATTAATATTATACATACTACAAACAATTCTAATTTTTGACTTACTTAACACACTTGGTAAGATTTTCACACATAACCAAATGGGTAAAGTGTTTAGCCCAAGGACACAACAGCAGTATGCACAGGGCGGAGCTCGGGTTGAACCACTAATCAGGTTGGTGGGCAAAGCTCTAACCACTGGACCATTTGCAGCACTATCAGCTCAATCACTACATTGCTGCATCTATTTATAGTATTACTGTTACTCTATCAATGACAGTTACTACATTTACTGCTACAGTATGGGGAAAAAAGCATTACCACAATTATTTTGGTCAATAAATATACTTATTTATGTAAAAAGATATCCCAAAATAAACTCTGTTAAGCTTTAGGGCGCACTCACACTAAGATTTTAGAACCGTGCTGTGCTCAAGTATGTCTGCATAGGGTTTTACACCCGCACAACCAAACAGACCCACGGCCGACAGCGTCATCACACGCTGCCGTTTGTTTGCGCAGTAGAGCTAACGTTTTAGAGAAAATAAGTCCAGCGGTCTATTAAATATGAGTGCTGCTGCTCCGTGAGTTTCTGGATATAAAAACAGTGAGATCAGAAGGAGACGAGGTCCTAGTGTGAGTGCAGTTTGACACACAAATCAAAATCACAAATAAATGCACGACTTTATACAACACTACATACTTCTGATACAAAAAGGAAAACTGTTTATGCGTCAGTGTTGACATCTCCGAGCTCGACTATTAGTACTGGGAAAAAAAGCAACTCCGAAATAGAACAGAAAACAAGTTTGCTTCTGCTAAAAACAACATCCCTGTTTTTGTACCAGAACTAGGGAGTGGTATGCGCTTATTACTGCCATGATGGAGAGAGGGAGAGAGAGAAAGAAGGGGAGAAGAGAGAGAGTTGAGAGCAGAGGGAGAAAGGGGAGAAGAGAGAGAGAGAGAGACAGCGAGAAAACAATTTTTGAGGGGAAATTGTTACCAAAAGCAGAGAAGTAGGGAAATATATAGATAGAGAGAGAAAGAGAGACAGAGGGAGAAAGAGGGAGAGAACAGAGAAGAAAAGAGAAAAAGGGAGACAGAGAGAGAGAGAAGAGAGAGACAGGAGAGAAAACAAGGGGAAATAGTGACAGAGAGGAGAGGGAAATATGGAGAGAAAGAGAGACAAACAGAGAGATAGAGATAGAAAGAGACAGGAAGAGAGAGAAACACACAGAGAGAAAATAATTATTGAGGAGAAATAGTGACAAAGAAAGAGAAGGAAAGAGGAGGGGAGATTTGAAGAAAAAGGTGTACAGAGAGAGACAAAGCGGTAGACAAAGAAAGTCAGAAAAAGAGACAGAGAGAGATGGGGTAATATAATAGAAGAGAGAGGTGAAAAGGGAGAGAAAGAGAGAGAAACAGACAGAGTGAGAGACAGAAAGAGGAGTATGTAGAGAGATGGGGTTACAAAACGGGAGAGGGGTAAGTGATAGGGTAGAAAGAAAGGTATAGAGAGAGAGAGAGAGAGAGAGAAGAGACACAGACAGAAAGAAATACAGGGAGAGAGGGAGATATAGTGAGGGAAGAAGTAGGAAAAAAAAAGGAAGACAAAAAGTGGAATAGCACGAAACAGAAAGAGAGTTAGAGAGATGAGGGTAGAGAAAAGAGGATTTTGGGGGGTAAATTAAAAAGCTGAGAAGGAGAGAGCGATAGAAACTCAGAAACAGAGTGAAAAAAGAGAGAGGAGACACCCTGCTGAGAACGGCTGCAGTCTTATCTTCCTCCCGTCTCCCTCTGAGCAGACGACCTTCCCTCTCTCCTCTTCACTTCCTGCTCCGTCTCTCTATCTCTCCTCTATCACCTCCACCAGTTTCAGCCCGGAGACAATTCAACTGGAGTTTCATCATTACGTGAATATTTTAAAGCCGCACAGTGTAACTTTCCTGGTGTCGGGTCCGCCACCTCCTCGTATCCACGGAGATGTTACTGCTTTGCCTAGAAAGTTCTACAATATGACGTTTATCTTGTATTTATTCGATTACAAATGCTTTTACTGCTCCGAAATACCTGGCAAAACGTGGATTCTTAGAGTATCTAGATATTTTGCTTTACATTGTTAATCACTATGGCAACGGTCCTAATTTCTCATCAGTCTGAACTGCCTCCTCCGCCTCCTCTCCACCTCTTTCTTTCTCTCTTTTCCTTCATCCTCTTCGGGAAGTCTGTTTGATGTCTGTATTTTTAGTTTCGCTCCGGGCTTTATGTGTTTCCTATTAGCTCGGCAGTAAAGGCCCAAACATTTCTATATAAATGCCGACTAAAAACCCCTGTAATTATTCGCAATTAGCCATAAACGTACATTTTACACAGTGGGGTAGTGGGGTAACAACGTGATAATGCTATTTTTTTTCATATCTACATGGGTGCAAATTCGCAACTTCTTAATCACCCAGATGTGGAGTAGAAGAAAAAGTGCTTGAAATTCACACATCCAATAATAATAATGGAATTTTCACATGTTTTCACAAGTGTTTTGGTCGGCTTGCAGCAGGGAGAGCACAGGAATTATCAGGTCAAGTGAGAAATAGGAAAATTAAATATATTTCTGACATTTCTACTGTTTAAGGATGGATTTGCTACAGAGGAGATGGTGATTGGGGCTGTTTCATTGTCTGAAAACATTTTTAAAACATTTTTGCATGAAATAAATAAGTCAAGTATCTGTATTGGTCTACTGCTTCCAATACTACAACTATTACTACTACTACTACTGCTACTACTACTATCCCTGAAGATCTAGTAGAGTATACACAACCTTTTGGAGATCAATTACAACAACATCTTTTATCCTTACTATATCCTTACTACTACACTACTACTACTACTACTACTACTACTACCACTATGATTACTATTACTACTACAACTACTACTACTACTGCTACTACTACGACTACGACTACTACCACTGCTCCTACTACTACTACTACTCTGTTATCTACTTTTTCTTGTCAAGTGAGTACACGATCTTACTTAAAATCAATTACTACAACTTGTACCGTGTCTACTCCGACTACTACTACTACGACTACAACTACTACTACTACTGCTAATACTACGACTACTACTACTGCTACTACTACTACTACTACCCTGTTATCCACTTTTTCTAGTCAAATGAGTTCACGAACATAAGGAAGATCAATTACCACAACCACTTGTACCTCTTCTACTATGTGTACTACTACTAAGCCTACTACGACTACTACTACTACTACTGCCCTGTTATCCACTTTTTCTAGTCAAGTGAGAACACAATCATAATGAAGAGCAATTACTACAACTTATACTGCTTCTACCATGTTTACTACTACTACTACTACAACTACTACTACTACTACTACCCTCCTATCCACCTTTTCTAGTCTAGGAACTATACACTTTCATACTGAAGATCAACTACTACTAATACCTCTTTTACTACTACTACTACTACATCTAAAATGAACATCCTGATCCCTGAAAAAGCTGTACCTGATATAGTTGTTATTCATTGTTTCTCGTCTTGCTGCTCCCACTCAAAGGCTCCTCTGAACATGTGATAATGAACTTAGAATCTTATCTTAAAGCCACACTTGTAATGACTTTATCTCTCGGTTAAATGGGCCATATCTTCGTTTTATTCCCAGTCGGAGAAGTGGCCATCCAAGGCAGCCTGTGCGAAGATCACGAGACGCTTTCCTCTCACACCACATCCCTCGCAAACGCACGCTCGCTCGCCAATTTGTGCCCAATTTGTGAGAGCGAGCGTTACCGCGGAGATGCATACGGATTCGACTAGCGGCTTATTGCCAAAATATTCATTGTTGATTAAAAGGATTAGCTCAGAGCCTGTCGAGTTTTATTTTCAAGCAACTGTTGTGCTAAAGTTTTGGTATTCACACTAAAACATGTAGTATGAGGAGAGTAGCAGCACTAAGAGCAAGCTGGGGAGTAAGGGTTGGGTGATACTGATAAAATCACAATGAAATTCACTATTGATACCTGTTTAAATACTACTACTACTATTATTGCTACTGCTACTGCTACTACTACTGCTACGACTACTTCTACTGCTACTACTGCTGCTACTACTACTACTACTGCTGCTGCTGCTATTACTACTGCTACTGCTACTGCTAAATTAGCTAATGTCTGTGTTACCTATGCAGTGACTACTAATGTCATTAAATTAAACTTTAAAACTCAAAAACTCAATTCAAGTTAAAAGTTCAGTACTTGATACTGATTTCAAAACCATAACAACAATTTCCTATAAAAATGTAATAATAGTTTCTTTCATATTAACATGCAACCTTTAGTATTGATACTTGTACTACTACTACTACTACTGTAGCGACTATGACTATGGAAAATTTCAAAGGGTTCTTAAGGTGCATTTGCGATTACCGCAGACACGCATACTGATTTGAGTAGCGCTTTATTGCCAAAATATTCATTGTTGATTAAAAGGATTAACTCAGAGACTGTCGAGTTTTTTTCTCATGCAGCTGTTGTGCTAAAGTTTCGGTATACACAGTAAAACATGTAGTACTACGAGCATTACTAAGAACAAGCTGTGGAGTAAGGGCTGGGTGATACTGGCAAAATCGTGCTGAAATTTTTGTTCTGAATAACAATATGCTCACTATTAGACCTATCTGTGTTACCTATGCAGCTACTACTACTGTTAGTACTGTTACTACTACTACTACTACTACTACTCACTAAGCTAACTCAATTTTGATACTAAGGAAAAAGTGCAATACTTGATGCTGATTTCAAAACCCCAACAATTTTCTATACAAATATAAGTCATTTCTTTCATATTAACATGCTCTTCAGTATTGATACTTCTTCTGCTTCTACTACTACTACTACTACTACTACTACTACTACTACTACTAATAGAAAATTGTTTCTAAAGGCAGGTATATACTATAACTAAATAGTTATGATTAAAATGAAATAACAGTACTAAATATAGCTTCAATATTGATTTTAGCATCTGGGTTTTGGAATTTTTGACAACCCATCTACAACTGCAATAACTACTACTACTATTACTACTCCTACTTCTATTTTATTATTACTTCTACTACATCAATTAGTACTAGAACTATCACTATTTCAGCTAACTCCAAAAGCTCTAGTAAAGTAGGCCTGTACACAATCCTACGAAACTCAATTAACACTACTTACCTCTGTACCATTACTACTACTACTACTACTACTACTACTACTACTACTACTACTACTACTACTACTACTGCTACTGCTACTGCTACTACTATAATAGAAAATTGTTTCAAAGGGCGATTCAGGTATAAAACTAAATAATTATGATTAAAATGAAATAAGAGTAGCAAATGCAGCTCTACTGTTACTGTTACTTCTACTACATTAATTAGTACGAGAACTATGACATTTTCAGCTATCCTATGAAACTCAATTAACACTACTTACCTCTTCTGTATCACTACTAGTACTACTACTACTACTACTACTGCTACCACTACTACTACTATAATAGAAAATTGTTTCAAAGAGCAATTCAGGGATATAACTAAATAATTATGAGTAAAATGAAATAAGAATAGTAAATGTAGCTCCAATCCTAGTTTTAGCATTTGGGTTTTGGTATTATACTACTACTACTACTACTACTACTACTACTACTACTACTACCACTACTACTACCACTACTACTACTACTACTACTACTACTACTACTACTATTATAGAAAACTGTATTGCATATACACTTCAGACACATGCGACTAAATAACAATGCAAAAAATAATAAATAAACAGAAATCTCATAGTACTTAGCAGCTGATATTACTCATGTTCGCTCTGATCGGAGGTAAAACCAGGGCATCTGAGTTAATAAAGTGGAGGTTGGTGCGCGATTCCAATCGTTCTTGATCTGAGTCCAACAAACTGGAAACACGAGAGCTGGACGCCCTTTTCCAGACGCGCGTGACCTTTGTGTAGGTACGGAGAGACACGCTGTAAATATGCATGAGTAAGAGCGCTTCACGGTCAGGGACTAAAGATGGAGAGAGGGGAGGAGGAGCGGGATGGAGGGAAAGAGAGTGGAGAGAGGGGAGGAGGAGAGGAATGGAGGGAGAGGAGGGAAAGAGAGTGGAGAGAGGGGAGGAGGACAGGAACGGAGGGAGTGGAGTGGAGGGAAAGAGAGTGGAGATAGGGGAGGAGGACAGGAATGGAGGGAGTAGAGAGAGGGGAGGAGGAGAGGGACAGAGGGAGAGAGAGAGGGAGAAAGAGACTGGGGAGGGGAGGAATGGAGGGAGTGGAGAGAGAGGAGGGAAAGAGTGGAGAGAGGGGAGGAGGAGAGAAAGAGAGGAGAGAGGAAAAGAAGAGGGAGAAGAGAGGGAGTGATGTAATAGTGGAGAAGAGGAGAGATGAAAGAAAGGAGAAAGAGAGTGGGAGAGAAGGGAGGAGGAGAGGAATGGAGGGAGTGGAGGGAGAGGGGGAAAGAGAGAGATGAGAGAAAGGAGAGAGTGGAGAGAGGGGAGGAGGAGAGGAACGGAGGGGGAGGAGGGAGGGAGGGAGTGGAGAGAGAAAGGAGAAAGAGAGTGGGAGAGAGAAAGGGAGGAGGAGAGGAATGGAGGGGGTGGAGGAAGAGAGAGAGGGAGAGATGGCGAGAAAGAAAGAATGAATGAAGTAAAGAAAAAGGGAGAGATGGAGAGAGAGAAAGGAGAGAAAGACACTGGGAGAGAGGGAGAAAGAGAGCAAGAGAGAGAAGGAGCAAGGAAATGGTGGAATAGAGAGGGAGACACAAAGAAACAGAGAGGGAGAGAGAGATGAAATGATGGAAGAGAGGGAGACAGATGCAGAAAGAAAGAGAAAAAGAAAGAAAGAGGGAGAGCTGGAGAGAAAGGAGAGAAAGAGAGTGGGAGAGAGGTAGAGAGAGAGAGGGAGGAGATGAGGTGGAGAGGGAGAGAGGAAATGGTGGAAAAAGAGGGAGACATGGAGAAAGAGAGAGGAAGAGAGAGATGAAATGATGGAATAGAGGGAGACAGACAGGGAGAGAAAGACAAGAAAGAGAGAGGAGAAAGAGATAAAAAGAACGAAAGGAGAGATGGAGAAAAAGAAAGCAAGCAAGAAAAAGAAAGGCAGAGATGGAGAGAGAGATGGAATGGTAGAATAGAGGAAAAGAGAGAGAAAAAGAGTGGAAAGCAGAGGAAGAATTATATAGAAAAAGAGTGAGTGAGCGGAAGAAGAGTCGAAGAAGGGAGATGAAAGAAGGGGAAGAGAGGAAGAAATAGAAATAGATGGAAACTGAGAACGAGAGACAAACGGGGCTAGAGAAATGAACACAGAACAAAAATTGAGAAAGGAAGAGAGAAAACGAGAGAAGAAAACTGAGCTGAGAGAGAAAGAGAAAGCAAGACGGAGGAGAGGAGTAGAGGAAAGGAAGAAAGAGAGAGAGGCGGATGGAAGAAGAGAGAGACTAGAGAGGTGAGGTGGGAGAGCGCTGTAGCCACGGGTAAAGTTTGAAAAGGGGGGTGGGCTCGTGACTCATCCCAGTGAGTCAGAAAACAGCACATTTGAACACGAAAACACAACACTACAAGAAAACCAAAAATACAGAAAGGAAAACTAGGTCTGAACCCGGATTTAACCAGGATTTACCCCAAACCAAACCAGGACTTAATCAGGACTACACTGCATCTTAAAATATGAAAACAAGGAGTAAAAAAGTAGTTTGTATATTGGACTAGATCTAGACTTATACCAATACACATTTTGGTACGTCTAAAAAGATCTAAACCTAGAAGTATTATAAACAAAACCAGGACAAAACCAGGTCTTAGCTAGAAATGAACCAGGACTAGATCAGGACAAACTCAAAACCAGGGCTCAACTGTCTGAGAGGTCTTAAATAGGTCTGGAAAAGGTCTAAACTAGTACTAAACCAGGACTCAATTGGCTAAAGAGGTCTTAAATAAGTCTTGAAAAGGTCTAAATTAGTAGTAAACCCAGTCTATACCAGGTCTAAACCAGGACTCAGCTGTCTAAAGAGGACTTAAATAGGTCTTGAAAAGGTCTAAACTAGTACTAAACCAGGACTAAACCAGGACTCAATTGTCTAAAGAGGACTTAAATAGGTCTTGAAAAGGTCTAAACTAATATTAAACCAGGTCTAAACCAGGACCAATTGAGATGTTTACACTTGGGAGTAAACTGGGAGTAAACTGGGACTAAACCAAGACCTAAACTAAAACCAGAACAAGACAAGGGCCAAACCAAAACATAACTCAAAACCAGGACTCAATTGTCTAAAGAGGTCTTAAATAGGTCTTGAAAAGGTCTGAACTAGTACTAAACCAGGTTTAAACCAGGACTCAGCTGTCTAAAGAGGACTTAAATAGATCTTGAAAAGATCTAAACTAGTACTAAACCAGGTCTACACCAGGACTAATTAAGATGTTTACACTTGTACACACACCATATTGAAACTGGGACTAAACCAAAACCAGGACTAGATACAGGCCAAACCAAGTCCACATGCAGGACTGGGTTTATATAAGGGCCAAACCAGGACAAGAGTAAACATAGTCTAATACTAAAGCAGAACTAAAGGCCAAATTATGACTAAATTACAACTTGTTAACAACAAGGATGTAATAATTATCGAAATGTCGTAAAAGATCCTCTGCTTAAATGAAGTTTTGTTTCAGCTAAAAAACAGAAGGAACTACATAGACCACGATCTTCTGTTCCATTTCAGTGCAGACAGCATGAAGAAATAACTGTGATAAAGAACTTTTCTATCTAAATACTTTGGAATATGACAGCAATCTGCACCAAAGGTCTGTCGAGGAATTTTAAAAAGAAAAAGCAGCATTTTTTCAGCTCTGTTCGCATTTCTCCACAATACAGTATAGCAGTATTACATCCCTATTGACGTTTAAATTAACACTAAAACACTACAAACTGAATCAGAACTTAATCCTGTTGAAGTCTAAACCAAAAAAGGAACTTCTAAAATGGACTAAACCATGTCTGAGCCAAGTCCAAACACGGACTTCTAAAATGGACTAAACCAGGTCTGAACCAGATCCAAGCAAAGACTTCTAAAATGGACTAAACCAGGTCTGAACCAGATCCAAGCAAAGACTTCTAAAATGGACTAAACCAGGTCTGAGCCAGGTCCAAGCAAAGACTTCTAAAATGGACTAAACCAGGTCTGAGCCAGGTCCAAGCAAAGACTTCTAAAATGGACTAAACCAGGTCTGAGCCAGGTCCAAGCAAAGACTTCTAAAATGGACTAAACCAGGTCTAAACAGAGTTCTAAAATGGACTAAACCAGGTCCAAACACAGTCTTTAAAATGGACTAAACCAGGTCTGAACCAAGTCCAAACACAGACTTTAAAATAGACTAAACTAGGTCTGAACCAGGTTGAAACAGAGACTTCTAACAGTCCAGAGACTTCTAAAATTAGACTAAACCAGGTCTGAACCACGTCTGAACCAGTACCAGGAGGACTTAGGAAGCTCTACGTCTAAACTAGATCTAAACCTGGAATGGATCAGGACTAATCCAGGTCCAAACCAAATCTAAACAACTTCTAAACCGGGACACGCGATATGGATCATGACTCATCCCATTATTCAGAAAAGCTGCTAATTTTAACACTGAGCATAAAACTGCCAGATGGAGCCTTGTTTCACTCCACAAATGCTAAGTATCTCTCTATATTTAAATACATTTCCTCCATTGTTCTGAGTTCATTCTTTAGTTCACACACACAGGTTTTGGATGTGCCCCTCGCTGACAGGACCATATGGGAAGCAAAGAACTGGACGCATCCCAAATTTAGGCGCACCAGTCAGTCCGAGCAAAGTACAGCGTGTATCCTACCTCGCACTCACGATGAGCTCACACCGCTAAAAATACACCTCCAAAACAGCCCGGCTTTGTTTAAAAAATACCTGGTGATGTAATGTATTTAAAGGTACACTGTGGAGCTTTTCGGATGCTGCCTGTTTGTAATCCTTGGAGATGCGGCGTTGAAATTTCTATTTATTTTGTGTTTATTTAATTACTTGTGTTTTTGCTGAAGAAAAACCTTAACAAATCTCCAAAGATCTGACCTGTAACTTGGACTGGTGGTTAGGTATTTGTTACTAGCGTGTTTCCATGGAGATAAATTAGTTTAATGCCATACTGTAAAATATTTTGCGAAGTAGTTAGAGGTTTGACATGTTTTTTTTGCCCTTTCTGTCCTGGTTTGTAGCTGGTTTTGTTTTAATTTTAGTTCCTTACTTGTTTTTAGTTGAGTCTTGATTTAATCATAGACTGTATGGACATAACTAACCTGTTTCAATTAAGAATAGGAAGTGAGCATGGAAGCATTTTCGGCTCCATCGACTCTTGACTTTACACTGAAAAATTGTCACCTCTCTCTGTAACTGCTGCTGTGGCCTCGTCAATTTGGTCTTAAAATGTTCGTATTAACCCACTCTATATCATTTTAGCGTTTTTATTTCACTATTTTGTCCATAAATAAATTCCTTTGCCTAATCTGAACCTGACTCCAAATTCGCTCCTATAACTGCCACCCTCAGTGAGCTTCATTTGACTGGAGCCGAACACTTCTTCATACAGTCTGTGGGTGCACTATGTACTTTTTTCTGATGCTCATCTCCACAGATTTTTAAAAATGTATTTGTTTATTTCATTCACAAAGTATGAAAGACATTAACAGCATCAGAATATCAACTATACAAGAAATGATTGAAAAGGAGCAGAGAGAAGATCAACCTTATGTCATCTGTCCCCATTTCCCTTTTCCAGACACGTCAACACCGATAATTGCTGTGAAACATTTCAAATCAGCACATTTCATTTCAGTCACAATCATTAATCAATTGCAAACACTGCACTGGATTAATGTGTTTTTTAAAGCCATCATTGTACCTGATTCTTTGCTTTCTTTTTCAAGACAATTCATTAAGTAATTTGTTCTGAATCTGTTTTTTTTTTTTTTTTTTTTTAAACATGTAGGTTCCTTTTAAAGTTAACGGGCTCAAACAGTTTTTGAATAGTTACAGGTAACACACTGCACTTTGCTTTGTACATGACTTTGAGGATATTTAAGTCAACAATATCATGCATTTTAAACACTTTTAAGTTTAACAAATAAACCTAAGGTGGATTGATTTGCTTGGAATGTTCCACAGTATATTTATCTTGCACTTACTCAACGACAGTATAGTATAGTAATAGTGTTTTTAATGCTTTAATACCGCTTTGAAAAACATGTATTCTTACTGTAAGCGGGAACTTAGTTGGATACAAGATTTAGACACAAATTTTGACCCCAGACATCCAATCCATAAGAAACTCTATTCATAAACACGTTATTTCTCTGGCAAACAAACTAAAGCCACTTACTCAACACTGTCTATTCTCGTCCCCGGTCTGCCTCCAGATTACCGCGGCTCAACACGAAAAACCAGAAGACGAAATCTATTTCCACTCCCTATGAAAATCCAATTTGGTCCTCTCCTTTTTTCCTGTAACTTTTCTGGTGTGGAGTCTGCTACCTGTTTGTAACCATTGGAGATATTACTGATTCACCATAAACTTATCTATTTTGCATTTATTTAATACATCTATTGTGTTGCCTCTCCAAAGATCTGATCTGTAACTTGGTCTGTTGGCATCACTTGCTTGTCCCCATGGAGACATATAAGTTTAATTCTATAGTGTGGAATATTTAGTTGTTTTTGTTTTGTTTGGTTTTTTTTGGCTTGAAGCTGGTAGTTTTGATTGATTGATCAGTTTTATTCAGACACACACAAAAAAATAAAACATTATCACAGTCACATACACAGGATTTGTTCATTGTGACTGAAAGGCATTGGCTGAAGCTAAGCTCATTCATGCCTGCCTAATTACACATATAAAGATCAATAAAAAAAAAACTATTTCACAACAACAATTTCAAATAATTTTACAATGCAGAAGAAATATAATTATTTTATATTCTTTCTTGTTAGTAGTCCTTATTATTATGATCACAGGTGTTATTTCTAATCATAAACATATCATTATTATTATTACTATTTAATTTTTCTCATTACATTATTTATATTACGTAGTAGACGAAGTTTATACTCTGTTCGTTAATGTTCAGTCCAGTTGTCATAGTAACAGTTATACTATTGCTCTATATTTAGTTTTAGTCTTGGTTTAAAACTGCACAATGTATTTTTTTCAGGTGGGGGATCTGCTACCTGTTATTGCTTGAGTTGCCGCTCCAAAGATCTGACTTGTAACTTGATCTGATAGCCTCATGTGTTTGTCTCTATGGAGATAAATAAGTTGAATGTTATATTGTGGATTTTTTCCCTTTTCCACCTTGGTTACGAGCTGGTTTAGTCTTGGTTTAAAGCTGTGCTGTGTATTTTTTTCTCCATAGATTGCTTTGCTTGGAATGTTCCACGGTATCTTTATCTTGCATTTATTAAATTACAGATTTTTGACGACACGTACTCAAAACTCATCTATTATCGTCCCCATTCTGCCTCCAGATTACTGCAGCTCGACACATTTGACACAAAAAAAGAGAAGAAGAAATCTATTTCCACTTCCTATGAAAATCCAATTTGGTCGTCTCCTTTTTTTCTTTTTTTCCCCCATCTCCTCCTCACTCCCACTCAGAAGCGATTAGTGATCTTCTGGTATCGCGTCGAGAATGGTAGCTTTGTTTTAAATAGCGGGCTGGAGGTCACATTTGTATCCACATTTTCGTATCCAAAAGAGCAGACGGGAGCAACGCTGTCCCTTTGCAGATAGAACTCCACTTTATCCGAGCCTCCCTCAATCATTCACTCCTCTAGCTTCTCTTCTTCCAAGTCTATTTTTCTCTTCATTTCTTCCTCCGAGCAAAAGATACACGCGTACATATATCTTTCCGACACACACTTCGCCTCAAAAGAACTAATTTCAGCTCGGGGTGCCCTCTCAAAAAACGCTTTAAGATGAGCGGAAACCCAAGCTTGGTCTGGTGGTGTCACTTGCTTGTCTTCATGGAGATAAACATGGCAATACTGTGGAACATTTAGAGGTTTTACTTGGTATTTTTTTGCTCTTTCCACAGCTACTCTCATCTACATTCTGTTTGAATCCAGAAACTGGACCAAAAAGTGTAAAAAACAAACAAACTTGAGATGATCCGACCACAGATTCTTCTCGCCAAAATTTTCGTAACGTTCAGAACAAAACATACAACTTCTTTTACCAGAGATACAACACTATACTTTATCCGAGCCTCCCTCAATCATTCATTCCTCTAACTTCTCTGCTTCCAAGTCTATTTTCCTCTTTATTTCTTCCTACAAGCAAAAGACACATGTATATATATCTTTCTGACGCACACTTCGCCTCAAAAGAACTAATTTCAGCTCACGGTGCCCTCTCGAAAAACACTTTAAGGTGAGTGCAAACCTAAGCTTGGTCTGGTGGTGTCACTTGTCTGTGGAACATTTTGGGCAGAGCAATAAGAGGTTTGACCAGGTTTTATTTGGTATTTTTTTGCTGTTTCCACAGCTCGTCTCTTCTACATTCTGTTCGAATCTAGAAACTGGACCAAAAAGCGTAAAAAAAACAAACTTAAGATGATCCGACCACAGCTGCTTCTCTCAAAATTCTCATAACGTTCAGAACAAAACATTCATACATACTTTATCCGAGCTTCCCTCAATCATTCACTCCTCTAGTTTTTCTTCTTCCAAGTCTATTTTTCTCTCCATTTCTTCCTCCGAGCAGAAGACACGCGTACATATATCTTTCCGACGCACACTTCGCCTCAAAAGAAGTCATTTCAACTCGCGGTGCCCTCTCGAAAAAACGCTTTAAGACGTGCGCAAGCCTAAGCTACGATTTGGTTGACAGTTCTCGAGCGGACTCAGGGCTTTTCATGTGGGTTCAAAGCAAAACCGGCAAATAAATAAAAGAAATTATCCAACTGCGCTTTCGTCAGTGTTCAAATATTATAGTGGCGGTGCGTCTGACGATGCAGGGAACATTTGTACCTGTGAGTGTACTTGAAAAGGTGAAGGGAAGATGAAGTAATTAGGTTCTGACTTGTGAAAAATGATAAAGATGCGCTATGTAACGTTTTGGTTGGGGGTCCATCACCTGCTTGTTTCTATATATATGTCATTGCTCTGCCTGAATTGTTCCACAATATGATGTTAAACAGCTCTACTTTACATTTATTCAATTACAGTTGGTTTTATAGCTCAAAAATACCTAGAAAAACAGGCATTCTGACTGTGAGCTGGGTCGCCTCTCCACAGATCTGACTGGTAACTTGGTCTGGTTTGGTCTCCGTGAAGATTCAAAGGTTTAAAGCCGTACTGTGAAAGATTCCAGACAAAGCAATAACATCTCCATGGAGACGAGCATTTGACGGACCCTGCATTAGAAAAGTTACACAAATGCACCTTTAAACGTATTATGATTTTGATATGTAAAGGTGCACTGTGTAACTTGTCTGGTAGAGGGTCCGTCGCCAGCTTGTCTCCCTGGAGATGTGCCCAGAATGATCCACAGTGTGTCCATGAATCTCCATGGAAACTTGATTTTCGAGCACTTAAACATCTGTAGTTGAATAAATGCAGGACAGATTTGTTTAATGCCATACTGTGGACTATTTAAACCAAAGCCTTAACATCTCCATGGAGACAAAACACCTCCACAAAAGAAACAGTGCACCCCACTTCCACAACTACGCTATAAAAGTACATTTTGGGACTATTTTGGGAGAATTTTAGAGGTAATATTTATTTGCCAGCGCTTTGTGTTGCATTATTTGTATGAAAAGCGCTCTATAAATAAAGTTTGATTGATTCATTATTATACTCCAGTTGAAATACTTTTTAAAAACAAAAATGATCTTTTTCAGAGTTCAAAGTTGTATTTTAGACTCCATTTAGACACCATTTAAAGGTTTTCTGGTGCAGAATCCGCCACCTACTTGTCTCCATGGAGAGGTTATCGCTTTGTCTGGAATGTTCCACAGTATGTTATTAAAAAAACGACTTTCTTCATAGAAACCATCAGGTGACACCATCAGGCCAAGTTATAGGTCAGATCTATGAAGAGGCAAGCCCCCTCATCGTAACAATGCATGTTTTTCATGGTATAAATGGTGTGGTTCATTCCAGGCAAAGGCAGTGCAAGTCAGAATATAGTGCACATTTAAAGTGTATTGTATAGTATATTTTTTCTTTTTACTTTGAATAATGCGTCTTATGATTTTGATACTGTAGTCTATTAAAAACTACATATTTCACATCTTCCTTACGTTGTGCAGTACTCACAGAAGACATAGGTTTGCACGTTTTAGCAAGTTGGTGAGATTAAGCATATAAAACCAATTAAACTGCCATTGTCACCTTCACGTTTAATCACACACATTTAACACGCATTTTAACACAGCTTAAAGCTTACGCTCTCGACATGATATAAAATATACGCTACTGTCAATGCAGAGAAAAAGTCTTATATTATGCTAAATTAAATATTGCGAATATATCAAGATATTTTTGAAACTCGATATGAATTCTGACATATCGATATATCGCTATAATGCTTACGTTTACTTCTGGTTTCGCCACTTCGCTTGTCTCGCCTTCTCTGTGCCGCGCTCGCCTCCGCCTCCCCGCGTTTGTCCCCCAAGCTCCTCCACAGAGCCCGGAGCTGGCCTCAGACTAAACCAGGACTAGGACTAAACTAGCACTAAACGCGGCCGCAGAGCCCGGGGCTCCGTCGCGGACTAAACCAAGACTAGGACCAGGGCTCTACAGTGCGCCCATTTCACTTGCATTTGCTAGCAAATATTTCGGTGTGCGAACGTGGAAAACAAAACAGGGGGACCTGTGCGAGTGCTTCTGCAGCCACAATAAGGAGCGAGCCCAGTGCGAGCGCAACCACATGACACCTCCGACCGCACACGACTCCAGCATACGAGCTCCACGTGTGGCAGATATCGCTCATACGAACAAACTCCGCTTCAAAACACACCCACGTCCCCTTAAACGAGGAGCGCCCCGCAGCAGGACCCACACCTGTCCCACTCATTAGACACCTCCACGCCGCTGGACTTCCTTCTCCGCAAAAGCGAGAGCTTTGTCTTGGTCTTGTCTCGACCTCGAGCGCATTTGGACTTGGTCTTGTCACGGACTCAAGGTCTGAATACTGAGTGCGGTTATTTTTCATTAAGGCCGCTGCTGGCGCCAATAAACTCATCCCAGTGTGCAGGAGCGTGCAGGGCTCCTCTCTGCAGCCTGTGCCAAATGCCAAATAAATCCGTTGGTCACAATGTGCGTTTGATTTGGTAAATGTGCAGAGACTAAAAATCACTTTAAAACAAGAGAATGTAGCTCCACTCAGGAATTTGAAAATACAGGTTTAAAAATCCTGCACACTTTATTCACTTTGAAGCAGTTTTGTGTAAAGTGCCAGTGGAAGTTCTCTTAAAGAAGAGGTTCTTAAACTGTGGGTGAGGGTCCAAAAAGGGGTGCAGAGTGTTTAAGTGCAGTACTAAATGAATATTAATCAGATAAAATTTGTTTTTTGTTTTTGCAGTAGTTTGGAGGGGCTGTATTTTTCCTGTAAAGATATCGAGATATATATCGTATATCGAGATATAGCAAAATATATCGCCCAGCCCTAAGATATAGGCAATTTCAAGGATAAAATCACCCATATGATTCTAGTGAAGGTGTACGGTACTTCCTGTATTACCACATGACATCACGAGTGTTTTCTGTTTGAAGAGAAGAACACAGTCTAAACATGCAGGTTTTGTATGTTAAACATGTGTGAATGAAATGAAAACAAAACGCAACTCCAGGTCTGTTTTTGATGAGGAAACAGCAGTAGACACTGTCAACACAAACGTTCAAAGTAATTACTGTATTTTTCGGACTATAAGTTGCACTTTTTTTCAGGGTTTGGGTGTTTCATGTGACTTATACTCAGGTGCGACTTATATATTACATTTTTCACACTGACAGCCCATAGACAAAATATATGAATCGTATATATGAATCAAAAATGAAAAAACAAATCATTATCCCTTTTTTATTTTGGTTTTAGAGGCAAATAATAAAGAAAAGTTGTTTTTTCATTTTCTTATTTTTGGTTCTATATTGAAAAACGAACAACGAATGATACACGGATTCTTCTCTGTTGGGTTGTTTTTATTACTATAACGTCAATAACTTAACTTATTACTATAACTTAACTATAACTATAATTCGCCTTTCAAGATGAAATGTTGGTTCTTGATCTTTAATTTTATTTTTAAAAAATCCTCCAAAAAGTGCTTATAGTCCAGTGTGACTTATATATGTTTTTTTTTTCTTCATTACACATTTTTTGGCTGGTGCAACTTATACTCCGGAGCTACTTATAGTCCGAAAAATGCAGTAAATAGATTAAGTTGCGTATTGTCAAAGTTTTAGAAATAGTCCAACTAGCTTAATTATGTCAAGTTGCTGTAACATGTTCTTCTTTCTGAGTAATTTTAACTAATATTTTTAGATTAAAGGTGTGGTTGTGGGTATAAGAGAGCAGGGATGATTTAAAAATACACTAAATTTATATAGTACATGCTAAAATACAATACCAAAACCAAATAAATTAACTTATTCTAGTGGTTTAAAAACTCCCAATTTTGACTGATAATAAATTAGTTGCCTAAATAAATAATTGAGTCATATGTATTGTAAATATTTGAGTTGAGCACTTTTAAATCAGCTGTTTTCTAAAGGTACAAGTAGTAAACCATCCAACCTTTTAAGCACAGAAAATAGTGTAATATGGGCCCTGTAAAGCTTATATGCTGCAAACTCTAATGATAAAATACTTGCAGTTGTCAATACACACAGTTGTCAATGCAGAGAAAACCTGTGATGACCTATTTTAAAAAGACTTCATCTGCACTTTATTCATGCTATTCCCATCCACATATCATTAAACGCATGGGGGTTTGGACGGCTCCTGTCACAACGGGTAGACAGCCTGTCATCACGTCCGCTCTTATCCAATCAGAACGCACAATGGTCCAGGATCAGGCTGTCACCGTCCAATCAGTGCGCTCATCAACGTCATGTGGCGCAGCTCCCACCGTCGCCCCTTTGAAGTGACTGATTTGCACGCATGTTTAAACCCGGGCTGGAGCAGGAGAGGCTCAAAGAGACGTGTAGTATAATGGAAACATCTGGTCAAATCTGATGAGTCCAGCGCGGCTACCAAAAATGGATTTAGTCGTCCATTAGTCCGAGATTTTTAGATTTTTATGATGATTTCTACTATACATTAAAAGGCCCATATTGAGCTATTTTCTGATCTATGTTAAAATGTTGTTTCCTTATCAAACATACCTGGAGTTGTGGTTTGTTTCATTCACACATTTTTAACACAAAACTGTAAACCCGAACGTTCAAAGTAATTACATAGATTAAGTTGTGCATAATCAAAGTTTTAGAAATAGTCATACTAACTTAATTTAGTAAGTTGCTGTAATACATTTTATTTATTAGGCGCCTTTCTGGCCACCCAAGGTCACCTTACAACAACATAAACAAATTAAATACGATTAAAACATACAGTTGAAAGCCTACAGTTAAAGTGGGGCAGTATTTAATTAATTGATTGTGTTTAGTGTTGTATTTAGTGTTGTATTTATGAGTATTTAGTAATGTATTAGACAGTATTTGAATTGATTGATTGTATTTAATTGACTTACAACTTACTTACTTACTACTTGTTCTTCGTTTTAAGTAATTTCAACTAATTTTTTTTTATTAAAGTGAACTATAAGTGGGTATAAGTGAGCGTAACTTAAAAACATGCATAGGTACAACTACGGCTGGGCGATATGGACCAAAAATTATATCTCGATATTTTGCTATATCTTGATATACGATATATATCTCGATATCTTTACAGGAAAGATACCCGCCCCCCCAAACTACTGCAAATACAAACACATTTTATCTGATTAATATTTAGTACTGCATTTAAACACTCTGCAGCCCTTTTTGGACCCTCACCCACAGTTTAAGAACCTCTTCTTTAAGAAGAGGTTCTTTACAGAAAATTGCTTCAAAGTGAATAAAGTGTGCAGGATTTTTAAACCTGTATTTCAAATTCCAAACTGGAGTTATATTCTCTTGTTTTAAAGTTTGGCATTTTATTAGGCAAACTTTAGCCTGCTCTGTGCCGTAGGTCTGCTCTGTGCAGACAATGACATAAAATTAGTTTTTGCTTCAGGTTTTGTCTTGCTCTTCTAATCAGCGCTCATTGAGGAGGGAGCCTAAGGGCGCTATATGTCCGCGGGCTCCACAGGCACAGGCTTCAGAGAGAAGCCCCGCACGCCCCGGCACGCTCCCGCACGCCCCGGCACGCTCCCGCACGCCCCGGCACGCTCCCGCACGCCCCGGCACGCCCCGGCACGCCCCCGCACGCCCCCGCACGCTCCCGCACGCTCCCGCAGGCCCCCGCACGCCCCCGCACGCCCCGGCACGCCCCCGCACGCCCTGGCACGCTCCCGCACGTACCCGCACGCCCCCTCACGCTCCCGCACGCCCCCGCACGCTCCCGCACGCTCCCGCACGGCCCCACATGGCCCCGCACGCTCCCGCACACTCCCACACACTCCCGCACGTCGGTATGAGTTTACTGGCGACAGCAGCGGCTGTAATGAAATATGACCGCACTCAGTATTCAGACCTTGATCCATGACAAGACTGAGTCCAAATGTGCTCGAGTCCGAGACAAGACCAAGACAAAGCCGTCGCTTTAGTGGAGAAGAAGTCCAGTGGCACGGGGGTGTCTACTGAGTGGTGGGAAAGGTGTGGGTCCTGCTGCGGTGCCGCTCCTCGTTTAAGGTGGGCATGGGTGTGTTTTGAAGCGGAGTTTGTTCGTATGAGTATCGGCCACACGAGGAGCTCGTGTGCTGGGGTCGTGCCGGTTCGGCAGGTGTCGGTTGCGCTCGCGCTGGGCAGGCTCATTATTGTGGCTGCAGAAGCATTCGCACAGATGCGCCTGTTTGTTTTCCATGTTTGCACGCCGAAATATTTGATCGCAAATTTGAGTGAAATGGCCGCACTGTAGAGCCCTGGTCCCAGTCCTGGTTTAGTCCGTGGCCGAGCCCCGGGCTCTGCGGCCGCATTTAGTCCTGGTTTAGTCCTAGTCTTGGTTTAGTCCGCAGCCAGGTCCGGGCTCTGCAGCCGCGTTTAGTCCTGGTTTAGTCCTAGTCCTGGTTTAGTCTGCGGCCAGCTCCGGGCTCCGAGGAGGAGCTCGAGGGGACAAAAGCGAGGAGGCGGAGGCGAGCGCGGCACAGAGAAGGCAAAACAAGCGAAGCGGCGAAACCAGAAGTAAACATAAGCATTATAGCGATATATCGATATGTCAGAATTCATAGTGAGTTTCAAAAATATCTCAATATATTTTAAATATCGAGATATCGCCCACCCCTAGGTACAACTTAGTCTAATAACTAAGTTATTTCTATCAAAAGGTACAGGCAGCGGGCCATCCAACCTTTTAAGTTCATCAACCTAAAATAATTGAATTCTGGTAACTTATTTGGGTTTTACAGTGAACACAACACAAACTGTGCACATTTAGACTGGGTTCTCTCAAATAGAAAACAGAAAACTCCATCCACATTCACCTGATAATCATTTCATTTCATTTGGATAATTTCAGTCTTGAAATTGCCAATCTTTACTGGACTAAACTAATTTGAAAACTACCGCTTCCTGAGATGTGGACAGACTAATAAAGCAGGTTTACTCGTGTGTGAACATGAGTAATAACACGAATAAAGCACAAATCCAGGTATGTTTTTGATGAGGTAACATCGTTATAAAGTGACTTAAAGCTCAATTAATTAAAATTCAATATATAAACAAATGAAACTGTTAAATATAACCTTTCCGAAAACGTTATTATTTGACAGGAAATTTCAATTAACTGTCTCCATATAAGCCAAGTTACAAGTCAGATCTGTGGAGAGGTGTTGCGGCTCACAATAATAATACATGTTTTTTATGGTGTTTTCAAGCAATACGAACACCTGTAATTATGTAATTTAAATGCAAGATAGATACATTTAATGCCATAGTGGGGAATATTCGAGGCAGAGAAATAACATACTGACCCGTTAAGCATTTTCTATTTTTAACAAGCAAGTTCCAAACACTATTGCTGTTTTTCATGGTGGATTTCTAAGCGTTTTAACAAGATTTTAACAGTTTTAACATAAGGGCCTCTTATAAACCTGGAGAATCAATGGACAAATATATAAAATTTAAAAAGACGTGTAAATTGTAAGATTAGGCAGATGATCAAACGTGGCTATTTTGAACTTTGGTTTTATTTCGCCGTGGTTTAAGGACACATCAAAACGAATCTGATCCCTGAGGTGTGAAAGGTAAAATCCTGAAATTTACAATGACTTTAAAAAATCTGCCAAAATGACTTCAAAACCCGAACTTGAAACGCTCTTTGGTCGCACCTCTAAGCTCCGCGATTCAAAGAGGATGGAGAGAGAAAGAGAGATAAAGGAAGAAAGAGACAAAGATGAGATAAGAGAAGAGAGAGGAAGAAAAAGGAGAAAGGGAGGGAGGAGGAGAGGGAGATAAAGGGGGTAATAGGGTGATGGAGGAACAGAGAGAGGAGGGAGAAATGAGAAAGAAAGAAAGAAACATGAAAGAGGGGTAGAGATGAGAAAGAGAGCAAACGAAAGAGAAAAAAAGTGGAACAGAGGGAGAGGGGGAGAGGTGAGAGAGAAAGGAACAAAGACAAAACAAAAGAGACAAAGAGAGAAAAGGAGAGAGAGGAAGAAAGGTAATAGGATAGGCAGAGGAACTAAGAGAGGAGAGATGAGAAAGAAAGAAAAAAAGAAAGAAGAGGGGGATATGAGAGGTGTAGAGATGAGAGGGAGAGCAAAAGAAAGAGAAAAAAGAGAAGAGAGATAAGAGAGAAAGAAACAAAGACAGAACAAAAGAGAGAAGGAAAGAAAAGAGAGAGATGAGAAAGGGGTAGGGATGAGAGAGTGAGAGCAAAAGAAAGAGAAAAAAAGAGAGGAATAGAGGGGAGGGGATGAGAGAGAAAGGAACAAAAACAACAAAACAGACAGAAAGAAAGAGAGAAGCAGAGAGGAGGGAGAGATGAGAAAGAAAAAGAAAAAGAGAGAGTGTGAAGGAGAGAGAAAGATAATAGGGAGTCTGAGAGAAGAACAGAGGGAGAGAAAAGAGGGGACAAGATAAGAAAGAGAGAGCAAAAGAAAGAGCAAAAAGAGAGGAAAAGAGAGCGGGGGAGATGAGAGAGAAAGGAACAAAGACAGAACAAAAGAGAGAAATAAAGAAAGAGAGAAAAGGAGAGGAGGGACAGAAGAGAAAGAAAATGAAAAAGAAAGACCGTGAAGGGGAGAGAAAGATAATAGGGAGTCTGAGAGAAGAACAGAGGGAGAAAAAAGAGAGGAAGAGATGAGAGAGAGCAAACGAAAGAGCAAAAAGAGAGGAGAAGAGAGAAAAAGAAAGAGAGAAAAGGAGGGAGAGAGAAGAACAAAGAAAGATGAGTGAGGGGAAGAGATGAGAGAGCAAAAAGAGAGAAAAGGAGTGAGAGGAAAAAAGGTGGACAGAGGAACTAAGGGAGGAGGAGAGATGAGAAAGGAAAGAAAAAAAGAGAGGTAGGATTGTGAGAGGAACCGAGAGAGAAGAGAGAAGGGGGAAGAGATGAGACAGAGAGGGAGAGAAAGAATTAAAGAAGAGGAAATGAGAGAGAAAGGAAAGATGAGAAAAAAGAAAGACAGAGAGGGGAGGTGGGAGTAGGATGAGAGGAAGAGAGAGAGGGAAAGAGATGAAAGAAAGACAGCGGAAGAAAGAAAGAAAGAAAGAGAGAAACGGAGAGCGACAGAGAGGAGGCGGAGATTAGAAAGAGAGAGAGAGAGAGAGAGAGAGAGAAAAAAAGGGTTTTGTGCAATTTTTTCAATAGCGAAACCACTTTGAAAAGCCTCTTGTTTCGGCCGCACAATCGCCAGACGACTGCGCGCGTCTGTGTCGAAACAGCGCCGCTTTTTACCCGCACTGTAGAAACATCTGCTCGGGAAAAACAATCGCGAGCAAAGCTATGCACGCTAAAGGGGGGAGAAGCCATGGACCAATGAGCGCGGCGGCTATTGATTTGAGGATGTAAAAGATTAGCATGCGAGCTAAATGCCCACACACACACGCACACACACATTCATAACTCGCAGTTTCTCCGAGCCTCGCGCACAGATGAGAGGAAATGAAATGGAGTGAAGAGTAAAGACCAAAGCAAACCATCCATGTAGTCGGTCAACCCTCGGGCGCCCGTGACCGCGACTTCCGAGCGTAGAAAACCCCCCACACACACCATCCCCCCGCAAAATGTAATGGTACAGAGAAGACAGCGGAAAGAAAGATCGTGGAAGTGTCTCTCCGGCGACAAAAAACGCTGCTAAATGGTGATAAAATTGCGGTCCAAAGCGGGTTTGATTATCCAATTGTGTTATTTTCGATACAGGCTCAATCCGGTTGGTAATTGCTGGACCGAAAACTAGCCATTTGAGGCTATAATGTGCTTGGGTTCAGAGTGGTGAAAAATTAGAGCTGTTGCCATGGCGATTGACAATTGAAAATGAAAAGAGCTCTCTTATTTGAACCGTGAAAACTCCTCAAAATGGAGACTATAAACAGGATACTTAAACCAATGAATACATGTAGTCATTTTTCATGTTTGAGTAGTCCTAAATTGGAAAGTAAGAGTCCAAATATGGATTGTAATAAAATCCATGTACATTATTTTGAAGGATTTTGTCATTTTGTCATTTTTTTTGTAATAAAATAAAAATAAATTTAACATATTTACAAGAGTTTGGTCCGAAAACACATCATTCGTGTTTTCGGACCAAATTGCAACCCTCAAAACGTCCTATAATTTACAATAAAATCAACTAACCTTTTGCAGTGCCTAGAGAGACAACTTCCAGCCCGTCAGGTGAAAATGAAAATTGGAAATTGGGAGGGGAAATTTGAGGAAAAGTGTTGGATTTTGTGATTTTTTTTTTTTTTTTTGGTGGTGAGGGGGGTGATGGTATAGCAGTGGACAACAGGTTAAAAGTAGAGTTAAAAGTAGCCCATACCTTGATCGCCAATCATCAGGTGTGCCAGACCTTAAAGGAAGACAAGAGCACAGTCAGCACAGCAAGGAACCATGGGTAGTGTAGTTTTTGTATGTGTAATTTTTTTAACAGTACTTTCTCAATGACATGCTTGGTTTTTTATATATATATATATATATATATGTGTGCATGTATAGGAAAACCTGGGCAACTTACTCATCCGTATAGGAAGTGGTCCCAAATAAACATATATTTTTTTATTTTCTAGCAGGTTAAATAGATGAATATGTGTGATTTTTGTATACTTACCGAATTTCTGCAACCAAATTTACAAACGAAACAGACCAGCATCAGAAACCAAAACTACAATTGCAATTTCCAGCGACAAAAAGGTTTCTTATGTCATAGCAGTAGCATTTTTTACACTAAATTTGTGAAATACAGTGGGTAATAATGAAATATTGCAGTTTTTAACATATAAATAGTTGTAGTGAGATAGAAAGGGACCTACCTGGGGTGTAGATGTGCTCTGAAGGGGGGGCAAGCCGGAGCCGAGCGAAGAGGAGAGAGAGACAGACATTCGTTAACATGCATGCTCAGCCCTGCGCTTTTTTTTCCAACGGATTACTTACTGTACATGCACAACCGTCCGCGTTACCAAGGAGACAGGCATGCAAAAGACACGATGGAGAAATAAAGATAAAAAGAATAATAGTAGTAATATAAAAAGCATGCGGAAAAAAACACTACATTCATACGGCAGTGTTATAATGGACAGTCTGTCTATGGGGAAAGGCCAGAGGGACGCAGTGGTACAGAGGTGTTTAACTGAAAAGTAGTTACGCAGAAAAGAGAACGTAATTAAAGGTGTGCTCTGTGACATTTTGGTGGAGTTTCCTTCATCTGTTTGCCTCCTGTTAATAGTGCTTTGTGTGGAATGTTCCGCAGTATGGCATTTCATCTCTCTGCATGGAGTCAATTGCAGCAAATGTTTTTTTTTTGTTTTTTTTTCCTTTTGTTTTGCTAAAATTAAAGTAGGCTAATGGCTTGGCTTGGTAAATAGAGGTTTTTTAATTGAATTTTATGTATTGATGTATTTATTATTTATTACAAAATGACAAAATATGCAGTAAAATATGAAGCATAATTTAGCCAATACATTTTGTAAATAGGCCCCCGAAGCCTTGCCTTATAAATGGGGCCCATTCAGTGAAGTTTAATGCCATATTGTGGAACATTCCAGGCAAAGCAATAGCTATATATCTCCATGGAAACAAGAAGGTCACGGTTATGGCAATTTGCGCAATGGAGAGTATGTAGGATTTTTTTAATACTCCAAAAACTTGAAAATATAAAGAAAACTCCATATATACAAAGTAAACTCCACTTCAGCTAATCAAATATGAATTTTACTAATTTTAATGTTGATTTATTAACAGGATATAGATATTAACATTAGGTTTACAGACCAATTTAACTGTATATTTCAAATCTCTGTCAGTAACATTAGTTCAAGTCTTTTAAAGTTATTTTAAACGTGTATTCTTGTACCATTGCACCCCTGACAGACAGTGACTCCATCCGTACACAGGGGGCGCAAAGGGGCTGATAACTCCTACCTGCATGTTAGGATTCAAGCGTCGTTCACCCCAAAAACTTACCTTCAAGCCTCTTCCTTTCCTCTCCCCCGAGCCCCCCCAAAAACATAACGCATGCAACGCACAACACCCACAGCCATATATTATTTATTCTTTTTAAATATTATCATTCTCTCTCTCAGTCTCACGCACAGACTATGGCAGAGTTAAAACGATGAGTTGAAAACGTAGATGGATTAGCAGTGCAAAGGGAGACAAGGGGCATGCATGATTCATAACTGTAACTGCAGGAGTGTGGCTTTTAAAGTGGGGTTGTATGGGAGGCCCCTGTGGTTCAATGGTTTCTGTTTCTGTTCTATAACAATCAGCCTGGCCACTGTTCGTAAAGAGAAGTAAACGAGCTGAGATGCAAATAACAAAAACAATGTACTAAAATAAACAACTAAATCAGTTTTATGCACTCCCATTTATTTTTTATTAATGGGAAAAACTACAAAAATTTGCATGACCTGTTAAATCTTTGCATTATCTATAAAAAACACATCGTAAAAATACTAAAGCTTCATGAATACACCAAGAAACGTATCTAGCAGAGCTTCCGCCACCTGCTTGTCGCCATGGTGATGTTCCAAAATGTCTCACACTATTGCATTAAACTCATTTATCTCCTTAGCGACAAGCAGGTGGCGCAACCAGGCCAAGTTACAGGTCAGAACTGTGGAGAGGCTACTCAAACCCACAGTAAGAATGCTTGTTTTTAATGGAATTTTTAGCAATAAACTGGAAATGTTACAGAGGGCACACAGCAAAAAGGAGTGGAGTGTTAAACTTGACTCTCGCAGAATCAATTTTAACATTTTCTCAGGGTTTATATGAGTTCGATCTGTTCTAGAGTTAATTTAACATTGTTGGAAGTGTACATTAAGTAACACTGGACCAAAGTTCCTGTTTAACCCTGAAATTAAGAGTTATATTAATGTTTTGAAAGTAAAAACAGTAAATGGGTAAGACTTTGTAGGGTTATCCTGATTTAGCTAAATAACACACAGAGGTGTTTTAATTTTACACTTTATTTTAGTGAATTTAAGATGAAATTATGTACAAAGCTGGTTCAAACAGGTTTTCTCTCGTGGGAGTTTGAAGTGGTGGGTTCGAAGTGCTAAATTAACATGAGTGAAAGTTGAAACACTAGAAGTTGAATTAACATTAGTGGAAACTGAATTAACACTAACGGAAGTTGAATTAACTTCAACCATATCACCTCTAAATAACAAAAAAACCCAACTGGAACCCTTATTTAACTTTCAAATAGTTAAAATAACAACTCTGAAATATTTAACCCTGAATTTTTTAGTTTTTGCTGTGCACCTTTAATGCTTTTAAAAGACTAATTTTTTTTCTTTTTTATTTAATGGCTTAATAGCCTGGAAATCTTCATCATCATCAAGTTTGATATGAATAACTTTGAAATAAATAAGAAAATAATAATAACTTTTTATTTTCATTAGCATTAAATTAGCATAGTACAATCAGTGGCTTTGCTAATTGTCATCTAAGGCAACACGCTAACCATTCATAGCCCACACAACTCCACTTTAACAAACACAGTAGCAAATCATTTTACATGTGCTGGGGGTGTAATCATAATAGATAACAGTTAAGCTAGCATGTATTGTGTGTTTTGTCATGTGTTTGCTAATCTGCCTTTGCCCTTGTGCTAGTAGCATGACAGAAACAGGTGGCGCTATTAGCATGCTAACAGTGCTATGCCCTCAAGGACGACGTTAGCCTGGCCAAGTCTAACGAGCCCAGTACAGAGTCTCTTCGCCGCGGGGCCCCGGAGCTCTGACAGGCGTCACATCTGCAGAGAACAATGCATCTCCAGCTGATCACGCAAAGAACACAGCAGAAAATACACGGATTTCTGAACAGGCAGAGAGAACGGGGGACAGTGCAACGACGAATAAACAAAAAATATAAAGGTTAGAGATAGAAACTTCATTATGAGTAGAACTGGACAAAACTATTCACTACTGGCAGCATAAATAAGTCAGGTATGAGTCAAGACTGAGCTAATGTAACTACTGGACACTGACCAGGACTAAACCAGGACTAAACTAGGATTAAACAATATCTAAACCAGGACTAAACAAGGACTAAACCAGGACTAAACCAGGACTAAACCAGGGCTAAATAATACTAAATCAGGGCTAAACCAGGTCTAAACCAAGTCTAAACCAGGACTATACCAAGTCTAAACCAGGACTAAACAATATCTAAACCAGGATTAAACAAGAACTAAACCAGAACTAAATCAGGGCTAAAGCAGGGCTAAAGCAGGTCTAAACCAGGACTAAACCAGGTCTAAACCAGGACTAAACAAGGACTAAACCAGGGCTAAATCAGGGCTCAACCAGGACTAAACAGGGACTAAACCAAGACTAGACAAGGACTAAACCAGGGCTAAATCAGGGCTAAACCGGGACTAAACAGGGACTAAACCAAGACTAAACAAGGACTAAACCAGGGCTAAATCAGGACTAAACCAGAACTAAACAAGGATTAAACCAGCACCAAACTAGGACTAAATCAAGAGTAAACCAGGACTAAATCAGGACAAAACAAGGATTAAACCAGGATTAAACCAGGACTAAACCAGGGCTACACTAGGACTAAATAAGAGCAAACCAGACTAAACCATACTGAATCAGGGCTAAACAAAGATTAAATCAGGACTAAGCAAGGACCAAACCAGGACTAAATTAGGACTAAACCAAACTAGAACTAAACCAGGACTAAAATGGCTAAACTACACCAATATTTGGAGTAATCATGGACTACCTAAAAAATAATGATAAGGTTCAACATTTGTGGATCATAAGATTTGGAGATTTCTTTCAAAACAGTCAAAATTATCAGCGCAACCAGGATCAAGCAAAACTAAACCAGAACTAAACCAAGACTAAACCAGAACTAAACCAGGATCAATCTGACTAAAATGTCCCTAAACTTAATATGCACAATTCTCCATTCATCAAAAACAGCAAAACATCAACACGCTTTAAAGGTGCACTATGTCACTTTTTGGTTGGGGGACCGTCACCTGCTTGTTTCTACGGAGATGTGATCGCTCTGCACTCTGGAATGTTCCACAGTAAGACTTTAAACAGTTCTACTTTACATTTATTCAATTACAAGTGGTTTTATAACTCAAAAAATACCTAAAAAAACAGGCAATTCTGACTGTGAACGGGGTCGCCTCTCCACACATCTGACCTGTAACTGGGTCTGGTTGTGTCTCCTTGACGACAGAAAGGTTTAAAGCCGTACTGTGAAACATTCCAGTGACAGACCCTCCACCAGAAAAGTCACACAATGCACCTTTAAACAAAAAATCAAACTAATCAGAATAGACTTTCTCATAGTAACACAGAAAAGCATTTAATCCATGCAAACCTCCTCCAGCTATTTTTTATATCTCCAAAAATGTTCTGTTTTTTATCCACCTTAATAAGCACAACAAACCTATTAAAAAGTAATATCTTCTTGCTTTGATTAGAAAAATAACAATATATTCTTTCAAAATGGTAGATCATTAAAGCGCCAATGTAACTATGAAACAAAACTCGTACAGACAACTTTAAATTATATATTCTTCCTTTCTACAAGGTTCAAAAGAAATATTTGTTCCTCTAGCAAAGCATACTCAAATATTCATTACGAGTGTGTTCCTAATTTTGAGCAGTTTATAATTTCATCGTCTTCTCCTCGCTGAGTTTCTTTACTTCGAGGTTGCCAGGTTCAACAAAACTGCATAATTTCACGGTGGCACATAAGAGAAAAGAAATGACTACGCTGCCTCTTGCAAAAATAAACAGGACGCGAAATATATTACTTTTACACTTCAAGGAGACGCCAAGGAGACTACAGCTTACTAACAAGGATGCAGGAGACAAGACAGGCTTAAAAGTAGAGACCCCAGGGTTAAAAACAGCAAGTCTATAGGCAATGTGCTGCGGTTTAATTAGTGCGACTATTGCTGCGATTTGATAAGATCGTTGTTAGGTCAAAGTCCTCACCAACTTGAGTTTTATTTTAGAAACTAGACACTTTGCAAGCGCTACATCAGTACTTCAAGCCAACTATGCGGTACAAATTAGAAAAGGCGTGAGAATTTCGACTATTTTCTTAGCGTTTAAATACTGAGGCTAAGCTATATTTGCAAATTAGACTTAGATTTTTATGTTTTAAAGGTGCAATGTGACAACTTTTCTGGTGCAGGGTCTGTCTCAGTACGGTACTAAACCTTTCTATCTTCATGGAGACCAAACCAGACCAAGTTACAGGTCAGATCTGTGGAGAGGCGACGCCGCTCACAGTTAGAATGCCTGTTTTTCTAGGTATTTTGGAGCTGTAAAACCAACTGCAATTGAATAAATGTAAGGTAGAGCTGTTTAATGTCATACTGTGGAGCATTCCAGGCAGAGAAATGACATATCCATGGAAACAAGAAGGTGACGGACCCCCAACCAAAAGTTACATAGTGCTGTACTGTAATAGTAATTGTAGAGTCTGTTCAAAGTGCACATTTTAAGCCATAGACTGTATTTAGGAATGGACAAAGTTTACCTCCTACCAATCCAAATAGGAAGTGAGCATGGGGGCACTTCAGGCTCCATCGACTCTGGCTCCAATTGACTTTACATTGAAAAACTGTCACCCCTCTGTCTGCTACTGCTGCAGTGAGCCTCGTCATTTTGATCTTAAAATGTCCATATTAACCCGCTCTACATGATCTTGTTTTTTTTTTTAGGGATGTCCCAATCAGATATTCAGTATTGGTATCAGCTCCCGATCCGGCTCTTTTATGAGTACTGGAGAGTATTGGATTCAGTCACATGATTGGACAGATTCAGTTGTACATGTTTTTGCGGCATTGATGCGTTTTACAGCAGCCGTAAATCAAATGTCACCATGTCGCTGTGTGGGACTTTTCACTACAACAAAACGAGAGTCAAACGGCGACGCAACCGCTGCAAACAAACGGTTTCTCATGGAGGAACCAGCAGAGCCACTTCAACACTACTAATATGATTCAACACTTACAAAAGAATCATCCGGACGAGTTTGAGATTTAGAAGCGTAAGACAGCAAAGCCACAGCAGACAAACACTGGCGAAGGCATTTCAAAGAAGAGAAAAGCAACCTCGAAATGGCGACAAACCCTTTCAATCCGTGTATGGTTCCTTCCATTACTTAAGGTTGAATTAAAAAAGGTGTCGCATCGGTATTGGAAAGAGCACTCGGATCAGATCAGAAGCCAAAAAATCTTGATCAGGACTTCTCTAGTTTTTATTTCACTATTTTGTCTGTAAATAAATTCCTATTCCTAATATGAAACTCTACTCCAAATTCGCTCCTATACTGTAACTGCCAGCCTCAGTGAGCTTCATTTGACTGGGCGACGTCACACTGCCTTAGTCCACTTCTTTATACAGTCTACGGTTTAAACACAACCAAACACTAATATTTGAAGAAAGACTGAAATATAAACTACAAAACTAATAGAAGAATCCCATACATTTCAGAGCAGGGTTGTATCGGTCTAAATTAAACTACAAGATCAGCAGTTTTTTATAATATAACATAAAAAGACAGTATATTTTGTTGTTTGCAACTTACAGCAACTATTTGAATTGTGATTTTTTTTTTATTCAATCACAATATACCTTGCAGACCTACTAGATCTTGAGTCATAAAATGTCTGCAATAAGATAACCCACCCGGCCCTTCATATTAGGTTACATATAGATAGCAATAGCAATGCTGCGATAGGCTTCTGCATAAAATAGCATTACAATTTTATACTTTAAAGGTCCTATATTACACAGAATTGACTCTTGATTCTACTGAAGGTGTATGGAGTTTAAAAACACTTCCTGTTTTACTCCACGGCGTCTGTTTGCACGAAGAACTCAGTCTAAATATGCAGGTTTGTGCGTTAAACATGTGTGAACGAAACAAAACACAACTCCAGGTCTGTTTGTGAAGAGAAAACAACATTATGACATAGATTTAAATAAATAACGAAACTTGTAGCCTTTAAAATGACATCTTTAGTTGCTCTTTTACGGCTTATTTACTTTTTAGACTAAAGTTAATACCATATTTTGTGACCCTTTGCATGAATTGTATTGCTAACTATGCTTATTGCACATTACAATAAATTTCTGCGTCATTTGGTGCCTTATATTCTAGTCTTCAAGTTACAAATTGGATCTTTTGCTCCAGTCTTTCCACTCAACTGAAGGCGGCATTTTATTTCTCCGTTTCTACGTCAATGCCGCACAACTTGTATTATTTACTATGTACTTTTCCATTGTACTAAGCTCCACATGTCCTTGATTTACTCACTGCTATTTACATGAATCAAAAGAGTCAGACTTGTAGCAGCTTCTGAAATGTTTTTTATCATTATCTTTTCCAATAAACCAGTGCTGTTTGCTGCCTGTTTGAAAAAGCGCCCACGAATGAATTTCAATTTGTAAGTAATCCACAAAATCCTCTGTTGTACCTCGTGCAAATTGACTCAATCTTAAAAAATAATAGAGCTTCTTCTAGTCGCTGAAACGTTTGACTGCCAAAGAGATGTTTACCCAATGCTGTTCACATTCTCAAAGTTGATTCTGATACTAAAAAAGGTTTCATACTAGATCACAGGGCCGCACAAAATCAAAAAATCTCTGCAAAAATCTTAGTAGTGGACTAGCCAGGGATTATTTTCGTTGATCTGGGCGGCAGTAGCTCAGTCGGTAAGAGCGTTTGTCCACTGATCAGACAAAAACATCATTGGATCCACAGACCCACACGTTGACGGTGCGATTCCAGCTCCCACAGGTGAATTCTGTCGCGGTGTCCTTGGGCAAGACACTTAACCCACCTTGCCCCTAGTGTCTGCGTACACTGGTGTGAATGGTCTCTTGATATAAAGCGCTTTGAGTGCCTTAAAGGTGGAAAAACGCTGGATAAAAATTTACCATTTACTATTTATTATCCAGTCTTTTCTGTTTCAATACTGATGCTGATACTTTGGGTTTAAGTATTTGTCGATATCAGCCGATACTAGGGCAGAGACTAAATAAAATAAAACTATAATTTACTTTATTTAAACACACAGCACATGATAAAATAAAATGATCCAAATGTGTAAGCTTAAGTAACACAAAACAAACATAAAACAACTTAGAAAAATATGACTTCTAGCAGGTGTTTGGGCCAATATTGTTCAGTAAATCATCTTATTACACAGATCAAACTGAGATATCGACTGAATGAAATAAACCGATATCCAATCCATCCAATCTAGCATTTTCAGTATTGGTACTGATATCCACTACCAGCATCGTATCAGAGAATCCCTAATTATTTTTATATTTTTCGATTGTATATTAGACTCTATAAATGCATTATCAGCCAAATAAAGGTTGAAATATTGTGATTTAAGGCTTCAGATATTGAGAATATTTACAAATTATTACAAATTATCGTTGAAAATCTGTGTAACTTTTCTGGTAGAGCGTCCACCACCTGTTTCTGTTCATTCAGGGGGTGACTTTTGCCTGGAATGTTCCACAGTACGGCATTAAACGTGTCTATTTTGCATGTATTCCATTACAGATGTTTTTCCTGATTAAAAATACCATGAAAAAAAGGGATTCTTACGATACACTGAGACGACTCTCCATAGATTTGACCTGTATCTTGGTCTAGTTTAATTTTTGCTTATCTTCATGGAGATAGATGAGTTTAATGCTTCGAGGTGGAACATTCCAAGCAAAGAAATGGAGACAAACATTTAGCGAACCCTCCACAAGGCACGTTACTTTATCAATTCCACTGTCTTTGTCATAAAAAAGGTCTTTTGGTATGAGTTTTTAGAGTCATAGAGACTCTAAAAACAGTCCCGATAACAATACGATTATCAAAACACAACTATAATGATTTTTTACTAGTCAAATGAGTCAATTAAGGCAACCGTCTCCATTAGTTATTAGTTATTAGTCATTCATTGCAGCCAAATAATATATATATCATATTATAGTTAAAACTAAGGTCCGACCAATATGGGCACTTGGAAATATATCGGCCTAAATCTTGCCAATATGGGCCAAAGTTATACAATTTAAAATCCAATGGAGCCAAACCCTAAGTTTTATAATCAATTGAAGATTTACCGTGAATTTTTACATCACTAAATATATCTGTGATTATATCGGCAGCTCCAACTCTCATTTTATCGGTATCATATCGGCCGCAAAAAAATCCACTCTGGTCGGGCCCTAGTTAAAGCACTTTCTTTTTCAACACATTCAGTACTAGTTTAAGTATGAATTAGTAACTGGTTATGAACTGATTGACAACAAAAACTGAAGCCAGTCATTTGAGACTTCCAGCTACTACTAATGCCAATGTGGGACAAAATAAAAATAATACACGTTGTAGGAGGCTGAAGAAACCCTTTAGTAACACGCAGGGTTGAAATTGCAGCTCATTTTCAAGAGCAATCGCGGGTATTTTACAGTACAAGTCTAGGCTCTCGTAACAGGAACGGCCGTGGTGTTAGAAATCTATTCAGCCTGTAATAGCGCAGTTAGTGTCCTGTTTTTGCACTGGGAAGAGGTGGTGTAATTATTGCCTCTTTTTCTTTTTTCTTTTACGTAACGTTCCTAGTCTCCATGGAGAAGACGTTGCTTTGCTTGGATTGTTCCACAGTACGGCATTAAAGTTATCCGTCTTCCATCTTTTGTATTAGATTATTGGTGTTTTTATTGCTCAAAATGCACTGGAAAATCGTGCATTGTTATTGCGAGCGGGATCGCCTCTCTGCAGATCTGACCTGTAACTTGGCTACTGGCATCTCTTACAAGTTTAATGCCATATGGTGGGACATTCCTGGCAAAGCAGTAACGTTTTCGTGTGGACAAGACGGTTGCGGATCCAGAAAAGTTACACAGTGAATAAGTAAACAATTATCTCTGTTTACTTAATATTGAGACTGGAATAAAAACTATTACCAAGACAACATAGCAATACTAAAAACTGGTTTAGAAAAAATATAGAAATAAAAGAAAAGTACTAATATATCTCTAAAAATGTATAATATTTTAGTTGATGTTTTAGAGATACGGTTTTAGAGATAATATCCCAGCAGAATATGGAGCATTTAGTCTATAATAAAAAAACTATTAAACAAGGTTAGAGAAGGAGCTGATTAAAAATAAAACCAAATTGCTGTGTAATCTTTCAAATGAGGGTATAGAGTGATATTTATGCATATTTGGGGGTTAATTCGAGGGTTCACTCATTACGTAATCTGTTTTTGAAGACATTTAGAAGGATGTTTAACAGTTATAATCACATCTACTAATGCAAATGCTGTTAAACTGCCCATATTTACAGCACATTTCTTCACTCAAACAGAAAACACTCTATACCAGAAGTGCTCTATTGTGTTTTTAAACTCCACACACCTTCACTAGAATCATTTGGGTGATTTCAGACCTGGAATTGCCCATTTCTACTGAACTAAAGGTAAAAGGAAGCTGTTAACCTGAAAACTACCACTACTCCAGGTATGTTTTTGATGAGGTAACACTATTATAACATGATTTAAAGCTCACTAGAGTCAATTTCGTGTAATATAGCACCTTTAACTACCAATTTTACACCCACAAACAGTAACAAAAGTGCTCCAAAACAGAAAAATACCTTCTAAATTACTTGTTTAACCAAATCATTTCTGTGCCCAAACTAAATCTGATATATTTAAGTACGTAAATGTGATGAGAAACGTACTAATGAATTGAAATTGCAAGTATCTATACACTGTTCTGCTTGGAGGCTTTACCCCACCAGAATCATTGGTTTCGATCTCACATTTGGGTTAATATAGATTTCCCTTTGCCTTTGTCTCAAACCGATACCACGACACAGAGCATTGACCGAGCCACACTGCAATGACATTTACAGCAAACGTGCACTGTGCCCGTATAATGCAATAATAACAGTTAGCCTTAGAGAATGTATAAATTAATAAAAGGATAGATATGTTTAACGTCAAGACATATACACAATTTACTAGAGCTGCAATATTAATCATAGTAAATTGGTAAATTAATCAAATGGTAGCGTGAACTGTCAATATTAACAAAAGACCAAGACTAGACAAAGACTAAACCAGCACTAAAGCAGGACTAAACCAAGATTAGACAGGACTACACCAGGACTAAAACAGATGACACATCAGGACTAAACCAGGACTAGAACAGACAACACATCAGGACTAAACCAGGACTAGATCAGGACTAAAGTAGGACTGAAACAGAACTAAACCAGGACTAAACCAGGGACAAAACCAGGTCTAAACCAGGATTAGACAGGACTACACTAGGACTAAAACAGATGACACATCAGGACTAAACCAGGACTAGAACAAGACTAAAACAGGACTGAAACAGGACTGAAACAGGACTAAACCAGGACTAAACCAGTGACAAAATCAGGTCTAAACCAGGATTAGACAGGACTACACCAGGACTAAAACAGATGGCACATCAGGACTAAACCACGACTAGATCTAAAACCAGGTCTAAACCAGGATTAGACAGGACTACACCAGGACTAAAACAGATGACACATCAGGACTAAACCACGACTAGATCAGGACTAAAGTAGGACTGAAACAGGACTAAACCAGGACTAAACCAGGGACAAAACCAGGTCTAAACCAGGATTAGACAGGACTACACCAGGACTAAAACAGATGACACATCAGGACTAAACCACGACTAGATCAGGACTAAAGTAGGACTGAAACAGGACTAAACCAGGACTAAACCAGGGACAAAACCAGGTCTAAACCAGGATTAGACAGGACTACACCAGGACTAAAACAGATGACACATCAGGACTAAACCACGACTAGATCAGGACTAAAGTAGGACTGAAACAGGACTAAACCAGGACTAAACCAGGGACAAAACCAGGTCTAAACCAGGATTAGACAGGACTACACCAGGACTAAAACAGATGACACATCAGGACTAAATCACGACTAGATCAGGACTAAAGTAGGACTGAAACAGGACTAAACCAGGACTAAACCAGTGACAAAATCAGGTCTAAACCAGGATTAGACAGGACTACACCAGGACTAAAACAGATGGCACATCAGGACTAAACCACGACTAGATCAGGACTAAAGTAGGACTGAAACAGGACTAAACCAGGACTAAACCAGGGACAAAACCAGGTCTAAACCAGGATTAGACAGGACTACACCAGGACTAAAACAGATGGCACATCAGGACTAAACCACGACTAGATCAGGACTAAAGTAGGACTGAAACAGGACTAAACCAGGACTAAACCAGGGACAAAACCAGGTCTAAACCAGGATTAGACAGGACTACACCAGGACTAAAACAGATGGCACATCAGGACTAAACAAGTAAACAGGTAAAACAAAATATACTAGACCTTCCTTTACAAACATGTTCTGAAATTCTTGGGGTTCGTGAATTATATTAGGAGTTCATATTAGGACTTGATTAAAATTCAGATTCTCAAAATTCAGAATCAATTAACACGATTTGATCCGATCTGATCCGATCTCGATTCAGGTTAGTTTTATTAGAACCACTGTTGAGCTGTTACCTGAGCTGTTCCAAGAGGTTCCTGAGGTTGGTTGTATTTCCGCTTTACTTCACCTCCATTTGGTCTTGAAATCCCTTTGCTTCTGTCAAGTGCATCTTTGTCTTATCGTTTATGAGCCCGAAATGGTGCCAGACGGAGCTTTGAGTGTTCCTGGCGTCTTTAAAGCCGGGACTTGGCGAACAAACGTTGCCACTCGTGTCCGACACCATGGAGAAAATGTGTTAAAAATTAAATCGATCTTTGTACGTACAATTCGATCTTAAGGAATTAATATACAAATCGATTCAGAATCTGAAAATCGATTTTTTTCAACACGTGTTCAAAGAGGAGGCAGTACTACAACTACTACTTTATTGTTTTATTTTTTTTGCTTTTTACCATGTTATGATGTTCCCTCATCGCAAACATGCCTGAACCCATGCATGTTTGAGTAATTTAGCGATCTCTCCACTGTTCGGACCCTGTCTGTGCAACACTCCACACGTCATATCCAAGCTTCCGCGCGACAATTCTCCATAAATGTACAAAACCGCGATGCAAAACTGTACGCAACGACTTCACAAACCTGATGCAATGTGCAGTATAGTTTCATTAACGGACTGCAGGCTCTGAAGGGGGAGTGACTCAGCGCCGAGAGCAAAGAGATGGGAGACTCGAAACCTCAAAAATGAAAGTGAAGCTTATCAAACAAGTTCATAAAGTTGTTTTTGGTGAATATAGCAACAATAAAAGGTAACATGGTGATCTAAATATGTTATGTGTTCGCAGTTAATACCCCATAAAAGTAAAATACACCCTCTTCAAAATGTAAAAGGTGAACTGAATCCTGATTTGAAAATATAAATAGCAAAACTTTTTTTTTATTTTTAACCAAAATTATGCAGCTCTACATTTTAGTGCTTGTTCCTCCATCTTCCATCTTCTCCATTATGCAAACTTCGCCTCCCAGTGGCTTAAAACCACCTAAAATTACACATCCGGGAGCCATCTATAACTTCTTTAAAACACAATTTCTGTGTCATACAGTTTCACAAACTCGGGCTTGTTTCCATGACGTGCCCAGAGTGAAGAGATAGCAGCGCAGAGCAATAAGCAGCCGGATTGGGGTGTCTGCTTTCAGTGGAGAAAATTAATTAATGAAATGATTGAAAGGTCTAAACCGTGGCAATACTCAAACGTCAATTTGAATTAGAGAGGCAATCTTTAGTGGACACTGCCTATCTCAGCCAATTTATGCTATTTGTATCTGTGCTGTTTATGTCAATTTGCAAAATCCAAACAGAAATATATGTACGGTTTTGAATTCTATAGCAACAAGGAGCAATTTGAATGAAAAAAAATGAAATATAACCTCTAAATTTAAAGACGCACTGTGTATTAATCTAGGGTGGAGGGTCCGCTACTTGCTTGTCTCCGTGGAGATGTTATTTCTTTGCCTGGAATGTCCCACAGTAGGGCATTAAACATATTTCCCTTGCATTTGTTCAATTGCAGTTGTTTTATAGCTCAATAAAACCTTTAAAAACATGAATTCTTAGCATGTGCAGGCTTGCTTCTCCATAGATCTGACCACAAACAAGACTCCATTGTGATTTAATGTCCTTATTGTGGAAAGATCAAGGCAAAACAGTATCTCCATGGAGACAAGCAGGTAGAAAAGTTACTCAGTGGACCTTTACAGCTGTCAATAACATAACTTGTCATTTTTATCAATAAAAAATTTCTAAACTTGGAAAGTCTTTCAAAAACAACTCGGAAAATCTCACATCTTCACACTTTTGTCTTAGCTTGAGTCACCATTTTGCAGAATATACAGGTGTGACGCTATTTTAAAATGTTAACCTTCCTTTTTTGGTCCTTAGACGAAAATAAGACCTGCTACATATTTAGGCTTTCTAAACTCTTCACTGAGGACGCACCGATACAATACTGGCATCAGAAATCAGCACCGATATTGGAAATTTTGATGGATTGGATTTTACCCCCAAAATGTCTGTTTAGTCGATATCCCATCTTGGTTTGTAAATTGGTGTAATAAGTCTATTTACTTACCGAGACTGTTCCCCGAAACACATTAAGTTAGAAAACATTTGTATAATTATTTCCCATACGCCATTTGTTGTGTTTAAAGGAAATCAATAATATTTTCAGTCTCTTCATTGGTATCCGTCAGTTAGAGGTGTAACGATACGATATGAACCTTACAGTACAATATTTATTGTGAGATGGTGGGAAAGCTCACGATATTACAATATTCTACATAATAACAAGACTGACATAAAATGCTTTGACCAGTCATTTGGTACAACATTTATTGTCATTAGGGATGGAACGATATCCAAATCTCTCTGTACGATATTTTCACCATAAACATCTCACGGTACGATACTTTTTATTGCAATATTTTGTGGAGGCTCAGAAAACTGTGAATATGCGACTTTTTCCTCTAAAAATGCCTTCACAAGACTTCATCTAAATAATTAAGATGTAAAAGTGCTTGAACAGTTATTTCTTCATGTCGTCTGCACTGAAACGGAGCAAAGGATCATGGTCTATTTTTTATTTATTTATTTGATATGGACATAACAATTGAATTGGACGAACCAGATGCATTGTTTCAAGTGTTATAGCACAAGTGCTAATTTTCAACACCTGTCCACAGGAGGCTTTTAGAAAAGGTTCAAAGTAATAAAACATTAACAGTTAATAATGCAGTACATACAATAAAACATTAAATTATGCATTTTCATGTGTACAGCTCTGTCCTGATTTCAGCCACAATTTCAATTGTCTATTAGAAATGTTGGGGTCAGTCTGTTGTTTTAGGTCAGTGGGAAGAGAGTTCCACAGTCTGGGTCCATGGGTCTATGTAGTTCCCTCTGTTTTTTTAGTTAGATTCAAAATTCAAGATTGTTTATTTGTCATATGCAGGTTCAACAGAATTCAACCATGCAATGAAATGCTCTGTTTTTAGCTATTTCTTCACCATAACTCTTCATTTAAGCAAAGAGACTTGTGATTCAATATATTGTGATGGTCCCCGATATTACTGTGAGACCTTTGACGATACGATATCACAATATTTCGGTTATTGTTACATCCCTGCCTTTGATTATTAAAGCCAAAGCATCGACATCAGTATCGGAATAGAAAAAGCTGAATCGGTCCCTACTCTCTATTCCAGGAATGCAGATATTTTACTGCATTTAAACAATATGCAAATAGAAAATTGTTTACGTAACGAAAATGAATAGCACTTTCACAGCACAACATGTAAATTCAATTGTTTTCGTATCAATTGCCTCCAGTTTTCTGAATAAGCATCAAACCAAATTATAACTGGTAATTTATATTTCCGCGGGCGATTCATTATAACTAACCCCAAGGACCCCGCTCGGTGTATGAAATGTATTTTCACGTACAATTCAGCACTGAGGCACTTTCGCTTGGAGCCAGGAAGAGCAAAGTGCAAAGCTACAATATAAGCTTTCTATAGTCAGCGAATCGGATGTCAGATGTGTACGTAAAGGGGGGTAGGTAGGGGTAAAATTTATTACCCCTGAAGGGATATTTGTCCTCTGTCTTTGACTCAACTTTTAACGCTGTTATGGCAACCTGTCCGGACCAGCTAGGTTTGTGATCAGGAGTGCTTAGCTGGAGGATTGGCCAATATTTGTGCATAAAAATATAGAATTGCATGTTTTTGTGACAAGTATTGCTATTATATTTCTGATTTTAAAGGTGCACTGTGTAACTTTTCTGATAGAGGGTCCACTATCTGTTATCCGTTTCCATGCTGATGTTAATGCTTTGCCTTGAATGTTCCACAGTATGGCATTAGACTTGTGTATCTTGCATTTATGTGCATTGTCCTCATTAAATTCAATAAATGAAATAAAAATGCTCAAAAACACATTAAAAAACCTGCATTCTTATGGTGTCTAGGGTTGCCTTTCCACAGAGCTAAACTGTAACTCTGTCTCGTAGAGTTATCTGCTTGTCTCCGTGGATACAGACAAGTTTAACGCCCTACTGTGTAACTTTCGAGGCAAAGAAATCACATTAATATTACAATTCTGTTCAGACGTTCACATTTTAAGCGTCCAGAAGAATTGGCAAAAAGACTGAAATACTAGAAATTTAATACATGAATCACTTTTTTGAGTGTTTGTGCAAATCTAAACTACAAGGTCAGCAGGTTTTATTCTGAATAAAACAGAATATTTACGCATTTGTGGAGGAAATGATTAATTATAGTACTTCTGAAATAGTTTCCATTCAAATTGCGATTTTGGTACGATTGCGTTTCTTGCAGCACTAGAGTACACTGAAATACTACTACTACTACTACTACTACTACTACTACTACTACTACAAAATGAAGTACCTGAAGTCATGATCTTTTGTTGTAATACTGTACTATTTCACTTAATGTTGCTTAAATAAAAGGTAAAAAAAGAGATTGAAAGAAATAGGAACTGCTAGACCATTGCAACACCGCAATTTTCACCCTTTTTTACCCATTTCAGATCATGAAAGAGATCCAAACTGCAGAACTAGCACAATTTATACATAAAGAGACATCAGGGAGATCCAGGTATTGTACTAATCGAGCTTTTTCAGTTCCAATACCGATTTCTATACTATAGCTTTAAGCATCTGCCGATTACCGATATCAACCGATACCAGTACAGGAACTAAAAACAGCATTTATTTAGATGAAAATATAATAAGACAAAACTGATCCAGATGTGTTATCGCTTGTTTATCTCTCAAGTAACCACAGAACAGCCTTATATATATATAAAAAAAATCACATTACAGAGACTTTCTGAGCCAATTACAACCAGTAAATAGTCTTATAGTTCACAAATTTATATGTCAAACTAGGATATCGACAAGGGAGGGGACAAGATACAATTTCTACGAGATGAAAAGACAAGATTTTGATAGAATTTTTGATAAATAAATTGTGTCAGTTTATATTTTTTGCTTCACTCGTTTCATTTTGGCTTTATTTAATGTTACAGTTTTGCTGATATTGTAAGAGTGTTTGTTTTTTTGGGTATCACAGCTTCTCAAGAGGAGTTACTCAGCAAAGTTAATCTCCTTTTTCATCCAATGCGAATGTAAAAATGTAAGGAAAAAATCTCACCAGATAATCTTCCTCATGTGTGCACGATCTTGTGGCAATTTTGTCTCACGAGATCTTGCAGCACGAGATCTTGTCCCATCGCCTGAACCGATATATTTGAAACCCGATATTCAATCCAGCAAATTTATCAGTATGAGCATATCCAATACCAGCATCAGATCTGTGTTTCCCTACTTTCATTCGATAATCATCTCTAAAGAACTGCCACTTACTGACAATAATACGTTGATTTAAATTGGGATTTAAAGATTCAGTTGCGTTTCATCACTAAGTCTTCAGGCCCAGACACCAGGAGAACATGCAAAGCTGTAGGATTCATGCTAACTAACCGCTGCGCTTAGCCTTTCTACCAATTAAAACCCAGGGGGGAGCAGATGCATCGAGAAAGACCATCTCCGTGTGAGGTCGTCCCCACTGGCCCAGTCTCCATAGCAACATAAGCCATCTCACTGTCCATTAAAGTCTATGTATGTACGTGTGTGCGTGTGGTGTGTGGTGTGTGGTGTGTGTGCATGTGTGTGTGGGTGTTGTCACGATGCAAAAATTTAAAACTTGAATTTGATATTAACAGAAAGTTTTAATACCCAAAATGTATTTCTACACCACATTATAGACAATTTAATGTACTCTGAACTCTATTTTGTCACTATAATAGTAGTTTATTACCATATTATTACCGAATTTGTCCTATTCAAGCCATTTTTTGTCATTATCAAAACTAAATAATAATAAATAAGTTAGTGACTAGGGGTGGGACGAGACACAGTTTTCACGAGACGAGACACGCCGCGTTTTTAGTTCCACGAGATGAGATTTTGACATAATCTGTAATAAATAATAATAATAACGTAGTGCAATCCATTCACAATTCTGGCTTCACTATTTTAATGTATTTATGTAGTACTTGTACTAGTGGTCATTGTATACTGCTTTTTTTTAATCACAGCTTCTTAAATTGTGAAAGCTCTTTAACTCTTTTTCTGTCCAAGCCAAAGGTAAATTCAGGCGAAAAAAAATCTCACTGGATAATTTTTCTCACGTGTGCACAGCCTTTTGATACGAGATCTTGTCCCATCCTCATTAAGTTTTTTTAGTACTAGATTATTATCTGAGTATAGTGGTAGAGCTGAAGGAGGTTTAATGGTCAAATATTGATTTCTATACCACGTTGTGTTCAGACAATTTAATGTAATTTTAATTATATTTTTCAAAATAACAGTAGTTTATCATAATACCATGTAGTCTTAGCTCTATTTAAGTGATTTTTTTTTTCTCATTATCCAAACTAAATACATAAATTAGTAACTGGTTTCAATATAGTTTTAGTTGATTAGTATCTGAGTGTAGTGGTAGAGTTGAACAAGGTTTAATGGTCAATATTGATTTCTATACCACATTGTTTTTAGACAGTTTTATGTCTTTTTAATTACATTTTCTAAATAATAGTTTACAATACTAACATGAGGTCTTAACGCTATTCAGGGAATGTCCAAATTCGTCCTATTTAAGTGATTTTTTGTCATTATTAATATTGGTTCGTATTAGTAACTAGTTTCAATATAGTTTTAGTTGTTTAGTGTCTGAGTATCTTTTTTATTTTACTACTCTAAAGTGGTAGAGCTTGAACAATTTTGTTAAAGTAACCATTTAAACTGTTGAGTCTCATGTATTTCAGAATATATACAGTTGGTAAAGTCTAAACTATGGTCTAAAAATGGATCTTTGGATGAGTTAATTAATTAATTAGTTATCAAACCTAGTTATTAATTAATATGTTGTAGACAGGGGACAATTTATGGCTACTTTATGCATAGTATCAAAATTAAGTTTGATACGCTTTTTCATTTGTTTTTAGAGGAAATTATGCTACTTAAAATATTGCAATAAACAATTAAAATCGATTACAAAATATAATACTAAACTGGGTGCTTATCATGGTCGGCTGCATCGATATATCAAGTATTTTTTTGGTTTCTTTAAGCATTTTTTTGTGCACTACAATTTTGTTTCTTATTTAGTGGAAGAAAACTTGTAATACACTTATTATTTCTTCATTATTCACTATTTTGTTGATTAAAATAGATGTATTTTATATTAATATTGTTGCTTAAATGAGTTTTCTTCTTAAAAACAGCAATATATACCATGTGCAATGTATATCGATTATCACATGTATCATCATATTGTGATAATATCATATTTTAATCCATGCATCGAGTATCGTATCGAATCGTGAAGTGCACCTGTGATTCCTAGCCCTCGTGGCAATATATTTGACTTCAAAATTTGTTATCGTGACAGGCCTAGCGGTGGGTGGCTAGAATAACGTGCAGTGTAGACAGGGGCTGCAGTGACAGATGACAGCTACCGGGGCATTTCAGGAGGGGCCATTTCTTTCCTATCTCTGGCGTTTGGGAAGACGCATTTATGTCATCGGCTGGTTCAAAAATCAATATCTGACTGTGCGGAGCTGAAAAGAATCTGTGCGCCGTCCAAATAGAAGGAGGAGGGAGGGGGGAAACAGAGGTCCAAAGAGTTATCGATTAAAGATGCAGATTTGCTGTTTAAATTAACTCGAGCAAATCCGATGACAGAGCCAGCCAAGCAAACCCAGGCATTTGCTGTATCACTGTATTGTAGTACTGTTGTATTGTGTAGTCTATATACAAGATGTTTTCTGAACAGTCTATTTACCAGATGTATTTTTAAAGCGACAATTGTGAAGTATGTTGACACTTACACTGAGCAAAAGGGAGCTAGTTATGCTACGTATTAGAATAAACTACAATCCTCCACTTGAAAGGTTAAAAAATATCTCCGTAATTACCGTGTGTATCAGCACATGCCTTTACAGTCAAAAAGGAGTGTAAAAAACTGCAGTTGAATCAAATCAATGGGAGGCTATGGTGCACGCTTCATTTCAGCACAGAATGTATGGTATGTGTGAAGGCCATCTAAAATCAATGCAAATCTATTAACACAGGCAGCCAGGTGTCATCCATGTAACAGCCACTGACTCCAGCCTCTTAGCCTTCTCCCAATTAAAGCTTCTCATCATGAGCCAAGCAGCACATCCCTATTGATCGAGCCCGTGTTTAGCTTTAGCCGCAGAGACACGACAGAGAGCAGGTCCTAGTGGGCCTCAATCCGGCCCCGGTCCAACCCCGGTCCAACCCCGGTCCAACCCCGGTCCAGCCTTGATCCAGCCCCGGTCCGGCCCCGGTCCGGCCTCACACTGGAGTGGCCTGTCAGAGCCGCTCTCTTCATTAGGCTCTGAGGCGTCTCTGCAGGTGTGTGTGTCATTAACACTGCGCTGACAGTTACCGTGTGCCTCTCTGTGTGAGCTCTGAGCCTGTGGTGTTTGTCTCTACACATGGAGGTGTGATGACCGTGGGGCGGGACTTACCTTCGCTGCAGTCGTTGCCTTGGTAACCGGTGTCGGAGCAGTCGCACACGGCCTGGTCGTTGACCACGCTGCACACCCCTCCGTTCTGGCACTGGTGGTCCGGGCCGCAGCCCGTCGTCACGGTGACGCCCTCGGAGCTGTCGAGGGTGACCATGGTCCCGTTGACGCTGAGCGCCGTGATCCAGCCGCGGAAAGGCGGGTGGTCCCGGACCGAGGCGGAGGTGAGGCGCAGCGGTGAGGAGTGCAGCTCCGCCGTGATCCCGCCCACAAAGGTGGGACTAAACACTGTCATATCTCTCCTCTTACTCTTCACCTCCGCCCAGCCCTCCAGCCGCCCGTCCACCTCCAGAGACGTGTTCCTCCAGTCCCGCTTGATGCGCACGGCGTGCCAGCGCCCGTCGCTCACGGCGACGCCCGACTGCAGCTCAGCCGGCTCGGCGCAGAAGATGGAGAAGCGCAGACGCAGGTGTCCGTGCAGCAGCAGCAGCTCCAGGAAGTCACAGAAGCCCTCATCGTCCAGGTACAGCAGGAGGCCCTCCTGACTGTGAGTCCGCAGACTGAAGCTAAGCACACTCTCACAGCACGCGTTCCACACAGGGAACCGCCCCCACTGGCTGGACACGCCCCCAAACTCCAGCACCTCACCCTGGGCCTGGCCCCCCACACTGCACAGGCACAGCCCGAGGAAGAGCAGCGGGGCAGCCGCCCAAACGCACACCGCCATGGCACTCATACGCTCCTCTCACACACACACAGGCTAGAGCTGGGCCTCGCCACCGGGCCTACAGCTCATGGTGACACTGCAGACGATCAGAGGAGCTGAGGGGCTGTGGGATGTCCGGAGATACACGCGCAGAGCACAGGAGCTTAGCTCAGGGAGGGCATCGTCTTCTGCCCCTTCAGTGTAATCTACAGTCTAACTCCAGCTCTCATTCATTCTTCATGAGCCCTGCGCCGCTCCAGGTGTGTGTCTGTGTGGACATGTGTCTCAGAGTTAGATATGTGACAAATTGGATGTGAACTCCATCTTTGTGGCCTAGATAGGGCCTTATCCCCCATGCAGCCAACTCCCCACGGAGCGCCTCTATGTGCTGTGTGTCTCACACAGTGGTAATGGAGAGAAATGACGCTGTCATAGCAGCCCTCCTCCTCCCTGTGTTAGTGGGGCAGATTTAGAGCGCGTGTGGGCAAATCTGTGTGTGTCACTGAGGTGTAGCTCACTGCCGCGTCATCACTCTCTCCAGCAGCGACCTACAGAGAAACAGAGACAGCACAATCAGCCAGGTCACACACGCGCCCATCAGAAATATGAGGCCCTCCAAACACCTGAGCACACAAATCATCAAACTCTCCCTCACACAGGATCACGAGCCAACGCACAGCGGAGACAGAGGTGTACGTGCACAAACAGCGTGTCCACAGAGCTCCCATCATGCAGCAGGACATTTAATAAAGTGCAGAACCAAAACTGTCATCACACCATATGCTTTATTTAGACACGGAAAACCCACAGCGCGGGCTTTTGTCCGGTAAAAGTGCGCCTGTGGCTAGTTACGGAGCGGTAATTGGCGGTGGAGCTGCAGTTTGTGTGGGCTCCGTCACAAAGAGCGGTGGAACCCAGCGCTGCGGCGGATGACTCAAGCGCGGATCTCTTATTGAATTAGCGGCGTTCATATTTCTATCGTGGACATATCACAGTTCAAACACAGATAAACGGTAAATTACACGCATTGTTTTAATCCAAGAAAGGTCCGCTGAAAGACGAAAAGCCAGCGACATCACGGTTATTGATAGACGGGGTGAATGAATGCGGTTGAAATATCGATTCTCGATTTGCGGCCATACCTCCCCCCTCTCACCATTTTTCCTCCCGCTACTCATCACCTGCCGCCAACAAACACTTCAAATGGAGATCACCTCGAGTAGTTTTCAAAGATATTTCGCGGTATTTCACTTCGCCAGTTGCAAAAACATCAACTTGACCAACAAAAAAACACGTTTGGACAATTGCGCTTTTGGGACTTACCTTGTTACGCACGTCCCTCGCTTCCTCGGCAACATTTGGATTCCCTTTGGCGGAGAAATGAGAGGAAAAACAAAAACGCGTACAAAAATCGTCCTGAAAAACAGTTTCTCGCCTTTGTGTTGGTGTTTTCCCCTCCGCTCGTCTTCCCTTCGTCCCTCTAGCCTCTCTCTCGAGGAGGGAAAGGTGCAGTCTGCCGTTGGTCACGTGGTGCGCGAAAAGGAGAGGAGGAGAGAGGGAGCGAGGGAAAGAGGGAGGGAGGGATAGACGGAGGAGCGGATAGGCGGGGCCGTGGGCTAATGCAGCAGCACCTTGGACAGCGACAAACGCAATCACCACGAGAAGATGGAGGGGGAAAAGCGAAAGGAGCGAGTGATTAGGTGTTTGAGTGGCAGCCACGGATGCGCGTAAAGTCGTACAGTGGGACAGGCGAGGGGCGGGGCTTAGAACCGTGTAGGTATGTGCATAATAAACAGTATTAGTATCTGATACACTAATAAACAAAGTATCATTTGACTATATTAGAAAATACGATCTGGTGAGACGTAATGTGGCGTGAACTGGTTGGCGTATTTATCGAAAACGTTATTTAGACTTTAGATAAATATGGATATAAGACTTTGCCAGTGAAATGTAGGACTGAACTAGGACTAGACCAGGACTAGACCAGGACTAGATCAAGACTAATCGGGATTAGAGCGGAACTAAAGGGTTAAAGGTGCTATATTATGCTAAATTTAAGCCATGTTATAATGTTGTTACCTCGTGAAAAGAGTTGTGTTTTGTCTTTTTTTCACACGTTTGAGTAATCCTCTATTATTAATCTGTCTACATGTCTAAAGCTAAAAATGCCCTGTTTCATATTGTGATGTCATGAAGTGATAGCTACATTTTACCTTTAATTCAACAAAGACTGGCAGTTTCAGGGCTGAAATTATCCAAATGATTCTAGTGAAGGTGTATGGAGTTTAAAAACACAGTGGAGCACTTCCTGTATTACCACACGACATCATAATGTGAGAAAAGAACTCAGCCTAAATTTGCAGGATTTATGTGTTAAAATATATGAGAATGATACAAAACTCAACTCTAGGTATGTTTTTCAGGAGGAAACAACCTTATAACATAGATGAGAAAATAATGTAATGTGGGCCCTTTAAAGAAGTCAAATACGTGTTTATAGCGGTTTATTCCTGGCAAAGAAATCCATTTATTTCCACGTAATATTTAAAGTGAAAGTTCTTTGAAAGTGACTAGAGGAGTGAAGGTCTGTGGTCATAGCGCGGGGTCAGGGATAGTGCTCCACATTGAGAGGCTGATGGAGATGGATCAACTCAAGGTAAAGACCGAACAAAGACCATTGAGTGGAGGAGGGGACAGATAAGACTAAACCAGGTCTAATCCAGGACTATACCAGATTTAAACCAGTACTAAACCAGGGATAAACTAGGACTAAACCAGATTTAAACCAGGACTAAACTAGGTCTAAACCAGATGTAAACCAGGTCTAAACCAGGACTAAACCAGATTTAAACCAGGACTAAACCAGGGCTAAATCAGGGCTAAACCAGATCTAAACAGGACTAAACCAAGGTGACACCAGGGCTAAGTCAGGGATAAACCTGAACTAAACCAGGACTAAACCAGGGCAAAACCAGGGCTAAGTCAAGGCTAAACTAGATATAAACCAGGGCTAAGTCAGGGATAAACCTGAACTAAACCAGGACTAAACCAGGGCTAAGTCAGGGCTAAACCAGGACTAAACCAGATATAAACCAGGACTAAACCAGAGTGAAACCAGGGCTAAATCAGGGCTAAACCAGGACTAAACCAGGGCAAAACCAGAGCTAAATCAGGGCTAAACCAGGAATAAACCAGGACTAAACTAGGGCGAAACCAGGGCTAAATCAGGGCTAAACCAGGACTAAACCAGATCTAAACTAGGACTAAACCAGGGCTAAATCAGAGCTAAACCAGATTTAAATCAGGACTAAACCAGAGCTACGTCAGGGCTAAACCAGGACTAAACCAGAGCTAAACTAGTATCATAACAGGACTGAAATACCAAGGACTAAATCAGGACTTAATCAGGACTTGCCCCGGATTTGACCAGGACTAAATCCAGACTAAACCAGGACTAAACTATCCTAACGCCACTGAAATACCACGGACTAAACCAGCACCTGACTAGGACTTGACCAGAACTAAACCAGGACTAACGCAGGGTTAAACTAGTGTCATAACTGGACTGCAATACCAAGGACTAAACCAGGACTTGACCAGGACTCCACCAAGACTAAACCAGGACTAAACCGCCGATAAAACAACTCTTAGCCTGGCCTAAAAGAGGACTAAACCAGAATTACACCGGGACTAAATCAGGACTAAAATCTACAGAATACAAATACTAAGGACTAAACCAGAACTGAACCTGGACTAAACCAGAACTACACCAACACACTCCAAATGAACAGCAGAACTCAGTAAAAACAAGCTGTGTGTGCAGTAAAACTTTTACTTCTCTAGACAATAAATTAAGTTGATTTATAAACGATACTCGACTGCACCTTTTGCAGAGGGTTTTGGAGACTATAGTGTGGTTTTTCTGTGGTAACTTCATCTCAAATTTATCTCAACAAATGTCTTTTTTGCTTGTGTTTGAATGATGAAGGCAACGGGCATTAATGAGAAAGAAATGTATTATGGTTAAGTACAGAATAGAGTATAATGTCATAATATAAAATAAAAATGAATTGTTTTGGATCAACACAAAATTATTGCTTTATTTTACCAGCACTTTTCTGTCTTCAAGGCACTAAAAACGCTTTACATCAAGAAACCACTCACCCATTCACACGCACACTCATACACCAGTTTACGCAGTCCTGCCCAAGGACACAACAACAAAATGATGTTTACGACGAGACGGGATCGAAATCAAAAACCATCTGAGCTACCGTCACCCCAGATAATGAAATGAGAAAAAAAAATGATAATAAATGCACTTGTAAGATCGACATTTTATTTCCAAGTGTCAGTGTGGCATTAAAGACGTACCATGTAATCAAAACCTTTTCTCAGATGTGTCGTCCTTATGGTTCAAATGTTCCACGTAATGGCGTAAGTATTTTCCAGTCTCCATGGAGAAAAGCAGATGGCTCCACAAAACCCAAGTATTTACTGGCAATAAAACACCTGCAAAAGCATAAACGAAGGATACATGAGTTCATACCAAACTGTGGAACATCACAGGGAATAAGGTGGTCAGAAGTATCAAAAATCAGATACTAATCGATACTAAAACTAGAATTGAAACTCGATTCTCATTGAAGCAGGTGTCGATATTGAAAAAGGCACATTCAGAGGACAGAAATGAACCTTTCCTGAAGCTTTAGAATGATCTTGAGCTGTATCAGAACAAGTAAAAGGCTACGTTCTGCGACTGCAATTCGGATTTTTTGGGGAAATCGGATTTTTTTGCGAGGTTATTAACATTTTCCATTAAACGCGACTTGTCTGTGATCCCCAGTGTGAACTTTAAACGCCCCCAAAAATGTCCCGCATGAGCATTGGAGGACACGACGACGTCACAGCAGTGAATGTGCTCAGTATTTACGGAAGTCGCCTAAACATTGAGCGCGTGGTGATTTTAAAGTTGCCGTCGTACCACTCTCACGGGAGGAAACACGTCTTCGGCCTGTTTCAGTGAGCGAACGTGTCGGCGTCGGGCTGTATTGACTCGCAACAGGTGCTTGTTGCAGCACAAGAGCCGACACATCTCGCTTGTTGATGACGTGCAGGTCGGATGTAGGTTGGATGAATGCGACCCGGCCGTTCAGACTGAAGTCGCACGGCAAAAGATCGGATATGTGTCAGTTTTAGGAGCACATATCCAAGCGGCCTGGGTCGCATTTGAAAAAATCGGATCTGTGTTGTTCAGACTGTCATTAAAAGATCAGATACAGGTCGTATAGGGGCAAAAAAATAAGATATCGATCACTTCAGGCTGCAGTCTGAATGTAGCCTAACTAGTATACGCTGACAAACCACTATGGAACATACCTGGACCACTGAGGGATTACGCAGATATAAAACCACATGGGAATATAAAAGAAAGTACTACGATTTAATGCCAAAAATCACGTTCTATTGTCTAAAGAAAGAGTGTTTTTATTATCATTGTGGTATTGAAAACAGGACTGAGTATGAAGTCTGTTCTAATTCTTCTTCTAGTGTCGAAATGCGTGACTATTCACAAACCAGGAAGACGTTTGGAAACATGCGATGACTACTTCCGGTGCAGTTCCCGACACTGGGCTCGCCGACCGACTGTGATAAAACCCACTGAAGTAAATCTACGTGCTGTTTGGAATAATCTAGAATCTGACGCCCTCGTCTCTTCTAATCGCATGCTCCCAGTGCGCTCGGAGTTGTGCGTCAGTGCGGAAAGGATGAAAACTGAGGTACGGTTGGAATTGTTGATTCGACAAACATAACGGAACGCTGCAATGACATTTAGATGAAGAAAACTGGGGAATTTTCTCATTTTTTCTAGACTTTGTCAGACTTTCTACCGCGAAATGAGCCCGCCGGAAGTTATCGTTGCATGTTTCCAAACGTTTTCCCGGTTTGCGACGCAAGTAGATTACAGGCAAAGCAAGACAATTTCCCTCTGCAGTTGACGAACCTTCCACCAGAAAAGTTACACAGCGCACCTTTACGAACAGATTAGACGTACAAAACGAAAACTGGATACCGTATTTAAAGGGATGGTGCTGGTTTACACTTATACTTCCCGTCAAGTCACGTTAAAGTGTTTGGAAACGCTCGTGCGGGGAGGGATACGGGGGGAAGAGGGGTTACTATGGAAACTATCTCAGCATCAGCACCACCTGGTTTCCCACCGGACCATCCGCCCATCTCTGCAAAACTCCTTACCTCCTCCTCTCCTCTCTCCTCTCCTCTCTCCTCTCTCCTCCCATCAGCCGCTCTGACCTTTCGGACCAAATGACATTTTCAAATCATGACAATTCTCTGTGGCTTTTTAGTGCCATTAAAGAACACTAAATCCCGACTAAATTACGTCGCCGGTGTTTGTACGAGGGGGGATAATGTAAATGGTGCAGCGATTACAGTGTTGAGGCGGCGTAACCAGGACCACAACTGAAACTCAATATTTTATCACCAGTGCGTTTCTCATTCACAAGGCTCGGCTCATACTTGAGAAAACAACACTGGAAAATTCAGACGAAACCCAGAAGGAAACCAGGACTGGACCAGGATTGGATCAGGACTAGACAAGGAATAAACCAGGACTAAACCAGAAATAGACCAGGACTGAAACAGGACTAAACCAGGACTAAACTAGGACTAGATCAGGAATAACCAGGACTAGACCAGAACTAGAACAGGTCTAGACCAGGACTAGGCCAGGACTAGACCAGGACTAAACCAGGACCAAACAGGATTAGATCGGGACTAGATCAGGACTGAACCAGGACTAAACTAGGACTAGATCAGGACCAGATCAGGCCTAAACCAGGAGTGGACCAGAACTAGAACAGAACTAGACCAAGAAAGGACCAGAACTAGAGCAGGTCTAGACAAGGACGAAACGTGATTAGATCGGGACTAAACCAGGACTAAACTAGGACTAGACCACAACCAGATCAGGACTAAACCAGGACAAAACCAGGAGTGGGCCAGAACTAGAACAGGAGTAGACTAAGAGTGGATCAGAACTAGACCAGAACTAAACCAGGACTAGACCAGGGCTAGATCAGAACTAGATCAAAACTAAACCAGGACTAGACTAGGACTAGACTAGGACCAAACCAGGACTAGACTGGAACTAAACCAGGATAAAATCAGGTCTACACCAAGAGTAAAACCAGGACTAGACCAGGACTAAACCAGGACTAGACTAGGACTAAACCAAGCCTAGACCAGGACGAGACCAGGACTAAATCAGGACTAAACCATGACTAAAACCTGGCTCAAATCAAGATTAAACCAGGGCAAGAGTGAGTGCTAAGTACAGAACAGAGTTTATGAATAACATACATATTTGGTGCAGGTTTGAACCCTATTGTGAACTTCAGTAATTCACCATTTCAGTGGCAACACTCAGGCCTCACAGCAAGAAGGTTGCGGGTTCGATCCCCGGGTCGCCCGGGCCTTTCTGTGTGGAGTTTGCATGTTCCTCCCCGTGTCTGGATGGGTTTCCTCCGGGTACTCCGGTTTCCCCCATCAACCCAAAAACATCAACCCCTATGAACTAACATCAAGGACCATGTTGTCCACCCTCCTGTGGGCTCACCACCCGCAGAGGGGTTCATAGGGGGGGGTCAGGTGCTATGAGTATTGGGCAGCACGCTGCCCCCGCGACCCAGCCGGATTAAGCGGGAGAAGATGGATGGATGGATGGATGAATAATTTTTACATAATACAATGACATTTTTAATAATTTCAGTATTTTTTCCTTGTGGTTATACTACTTCTGGTTTCAATAGTTTACTGATTAGTCTGAGTATCCATTTTTTTGACCATATACTGTATGTCACATTGCTTTATAACTAATGTGCTGCATAAAAAGCCATTAAAATCCCACATTAAACACATTTAACCTTTGTTTTATTAGCTATTAGTTATTAACTTTTAGAGCCCACCACCTGCTTGTCTCCTCTGAGCTTTTACTGCTTTGTCTGGAACGAACTCCAATGTCATTTTGTTAATCATCGTTGCATTTATTCACTTACAAGTGTACACATTTATGCTAAACAAATACCTTTAAAAACACCTATTCTTACTGTGAGCTGGGTCGCCTCTCCGCAGATCTGACCTGTAACGTAGCCTGATAGCGCCATTCGCCTGCCTACATGGAGACACATTTATTACTATACTTTGGATATTCCAGGCAAACGGATAACATTTCAAACAAAGTAGTGATCAGGGATTATTTCATATTTAAGAGAAAAAAGTGTAGGCTGAAGTTTAAGATGATAAACTTGGTCTTATTTAAATGGAGTTTATCAGTAAAAAACATTGTCAATCCAACTTGAAAATGGATTAAACATGTTTACATTATGATGGTCTCTGCAGGTTTTCATGATTCTGAACCCGAGTCCAACTTTGAAGAAGAAACCTCAAACCCTGAGCACATGTAGTGGCTTTGACTGACAGCCGGCTGCATATGTGTATGTATAAGACCAGGACTAAACCAGGACTAGACCAGGACTAGACCAGGACTAAACTAGGACTAAACTAGGACTAAACCAGAAAAAAACCTGGACTAAACCAGAACAAAACCAAGACTAAACCAGGACTAAACCATAACTATAGCATAACTAAAACAGAACTAAAACAGAACTAAACCAGGACTAGATCAAGCCTAAACCAGGACTAAACCGGGACCAAACCAGGATGAGATCAGGGCTAAACCAGGACAAGACCAGGACTAAAACAGAACTATAGCAGAACTAAAACAGAACTAAAACAGGACTAGATCAAGACTAAACCAGGATTAAACCAGGACTAGACCAAGTCTAGACCAAGACTAAACCAGGACTAGATCAGGACTGAACCAGGAGGACATCAGGACTAAACCAGGAGTGGACCAGAACTAGACCAGTATGAGACCAGGACTAGATCAGGACTACACCAGGACTAAACAAGGCCTGATCAGGACTAAACCAGGAACTAAACCCAGAACTGAACCAGCACTAAACCAGAACTATATCAGGACTAAACAAGGACTAGATAGGTACTAAACTAGGATTGCATCTTGACTAAACCAGGATTCAAACCAGGAGTAGACTAGGACTAGACCAGGATTTACACCAGGTTCATAATCAGAAACATCAAACTCTGAGCACATGTAGTGTTTTTGATTGACAGCTGACTGCATATGTGTATTTATAAGTGTGTTTAGTTTCAATGCAGATGATACCTAAACCAGGACTAGACCAGGACTAAACCAGGACTAGACCAGGATTAAACCAGGGACTAAACCAGGACTAAACCAGAAAAAAACCTGGACTAAATCAGAACAAAACCAAGACTAAACCAGGACTAAACCATAACTATAGCATAACTAAAACAGAACTAAAACAGAACTAGACCAGGACTAGATCAAGCGTAAATCAGGACTAAACCAGGACCAAACCAGGATGAGATCAGGGCTAAACCAGGACAAGACCAGGATGAGACCAGGACTAAACAAGGCCTAGATCCGGACGAAACCAGGAACTAAACCCAGAACTAAACCAGGACTAAACCAGGAGCGGACCAGGACTAAACCAGAACTACATCAGGACTAGACCAGGACTGAACCAGGAGTGGACCAGAACTAGAAAAGTACTAGACTAGGAATAAACCAAGACTAGATCAGGACTAAACCAGGACTAAACCAGGACAAAACCAGGATGAGACCAGGACTAAACAAGGCCTAGATCCGGACGAAACCAGGAACTAAACCCAGAACTAAACCAGGACTAAACCAGGAGCGGACCAGGACTAAACCAGAACAACATCAGGACTAGAACATGACTAAACCAGGAGTAGACTAGGACTAGACCAGGATTTACACCAGGTTCATAATCAGAAACCTCAAACTCTGAGCACATGTAGTGTTTCTGATTGACAGCCGGCTGCATATGTGTATTTATAAGTGCATTTAGTTTAAATCGGAGAAAACAGTTCGCGAAGCTCCAGGAGACGCGATGCAGATGATGTTTTGTCAACTGCTTTGTTTCATGTTGCGATGGAAGATATAATTATGCGTAATTGCCAAACATTGTTCAGTGAGGCGTGTGTAATTTGAGCTGTTTTCGATCGATGATACCTCCATGTTCCCAATCACGCTTTTACAGAACCCTTTTTACACGTTGGGTCTACCGTCTATTTTAATAAACAAAGAAAAAAGTTGGGACTGAAGTTTTTTTTTGCACATAATTTTACAAGAAAATACACAATGGTTCGCGGAAAGTTTCACAAGTTTATAGTCTTGTGAGTTATAAAAAAAACAAACATTTTCACATTTGTGTTGCTTGGATTAAAGGTGCAGTATGTAACTTTTCTAGACCAAAGCAAAAGTAGGTTTGAGTGATTTAACAGATCAGGAATGAACCAGGACTAAACCAGAAATAGAACAGGACTGAACTAGACCTAGACCGGGACTAGACCAGGACTAAATCAGCACTAAACCAGGAGTGGACCAGGATTAAACGGGATTAGATCGGGATTAGATGAGGAATGAACTAGGACTAAACTAGGACTAGCTCAGGACCAGATCAGGACTAAACCCGGACTAGACCTGAACTAGAACAGGACTAGACCGGGACTAGAACAGGAGTAGACCTGAAGTGGACCAGAACTAGACCAGGACCAAACAAGGTCTAAACGAGACTAAACTATAGATCTGAACAAGGACTAAACCAGGTCTAAACCAAGACTAAACTATAGATCTGAACCAGGACTAAACCAGGTCTGAACTGAAACTAAACTATAGATCTGAACCAGGACTAAACCAGGTCTAAACCAAGACTAAACTATAGATCTGAACCAGGACTAAACCAGGTCTAAACCAAGACTAAACTATAGATCTGAACCAGGACTAAACCAGGTCTAAACCAAGACTAAACTATAGATCTGAACCAGGACTAAACCAGGTCTAAACTGAGACTAAACTATATCTGAACCAGCACTAAACCAGGACTAAACCAGAACTAAGATAGGACTAAACTAGGACAAAATTAGGACTAAACCAGGTCTAAACCAAGAGTAAACTATAGATCTGAACCAGGACTAAACCAAGACCAAGCTTTCAAGGATGTTTTGAATGAAAACAAATATAGTTGTGGGTCACTCCAGCCAACGCAATCACATCTCCAGAGCCACCAGAAAAGTTCCACATTGTGCCTTTATGGAAACCATGATATGAATTACCTGGACACTGAACATTACTCCTGGTCTCTCCTTCCTCTGATGTCTGACAGAAGCACTGACCCCTGACTCTCTGCAGACTCAGCACAGAGAAGGTCACTGTGTGTGTGTGTGTGTGTGTGTGTGTGTGTGTGTGTGTGAACTGTGTGTACTGTGTGTACCTGTGTCAATATATGTGTGTGTGCGTGTGTGTACCTGTGTGTATATATGTGTGTGTGTGAACTGTGTGTACTGTGTGTACCTGTGTCTATATATGTGTGTGTGTACTGTGTGTACCTGTGTCTATATATGTGTGTGTGTGCGTGTGTGTACCTGTGTCTATATATGTGTGTGTGTGCGTGTGTGTACCTGTGTCTATATATGTGTGTGTGTGTGTGTGTGTGAACTGTGTGTGTGTGTGGGTGAACTGTGTGTACTGTGTGTACCTGTGTCTATATATGTGTGTGTGTGTGAACTGTGTGTACCTGTGTCTATATATGTGTGTGTGTGCGTGTGTGTACCTGTGTCTATATATGTGTGTGTGTGTGTGTGTGAACTGTGTGTGTGTGTGTGAACTGTGTGTACTGTGTGTACCTGTGTCTATATATGTGTGTGTGTACTGTGTGTACCTGTGTCTATATATGTGTGTGTGTACTGTGTGTACCTGTGTCTATATATGTGTGTGTGTACTGTGTGTACCTGTGTCTATATATGTGTGTGTGTGTGTGAACTGTGTGTACCTGTGTCTATATATGTGTGTGTGTGTGAACTGTGTGAACTGTGTGTACCTGTGTCTATATATGTGTGTGTGTGCGCGTGTGTGTACCTGTGTGTATATGTATGCGTGTGTGTGTACTGTGTGTACCTGTGTGTGTGTACTGTGTATACATACATACACACACAGTACACACACACAGGTGCGTATGTGTGTGTATGGGCATGTACTGTATGTGTGCACTGTATGTGTTTGTGTGTGTATTTGTACTGCGTTGTGTGTATTTGTGTGTATTTATACTGCGTTGTGTGTATTTGTGTGTATTTATACTGCATTGTGTGTGTGTATGTATACTGTGTTGTGTGTATTTGTGTGTATTTATACTGCACTGTGTATGTGTATTTATACTGGGTTGTGTGTATTTCTGTGTATTTATACTGTGTTGTGCGTATTTGTGTGTATTTATACCGTGTTGTGTGTATTTGTGTGTATTTATACTGTGTTGTGTGTATTTGTGTGCATTTATACTGCGTTGTGTGTATTTCTACTGCGTTGTGTGTGTTTGTGTGTATTTATACTGTGTTGTGTGTATTTGTGTGCATTTATACTGCATTGTGTGTGTGTATTTCTACTGCGTTGTGTATATTTGTGCGTATTTCTACTGCGTTGTGTGTATTTGTGTGTATTTGTGTGTATTTGCGTATACATATTGTTTTTGAGATAAATGTGAGCGCGCAGGAACTACGTGTCTGAACTGCCAGCCGAGAAAATCTACCGCCTAAAATAAAACCTCATCTGTCAGCACACGCCACAGCCCTGACTCTCTCGCTCTTTCTCTCTTTCATCACGATCTCTTACTCTCTCTCTCTTCTTTATCTCTCCGTCCGCCCCTCTCCACCTGTCCTCCTTTCTCTACACCTCTCTTTTCTCTCCTTAGCCATTTCTTATTTCTGTCCCCTTGTGTCTCTTTCTCTCTACACCTCCCTCTCCTTCCACCTCTCTCCTCACGCTCTTTTTTTCTCTCCCTCTCTTTTGCTCTGTCTCCCCGCTCTCTCTCTCCATTCTTTCTACTCCTCTCCTTATTTCTTTCCTTCTCTTTGCATCTCTCTCTCCCCATCTTAATTTTCCACTTGTATTTTTCCTTGTCTTTCCTCTTTCTCTCATTCTTTCTCCTTCTCTATTCTTCTCTCGCCTCCCCTCCCTCTGCTTCTCTCTCCATCCCTCTCCATCTCTCTATTCTTCTTCTTCTCTCCTCTCTCCATCTCTCTCTTCTTCTCTCCCCTCTCTCCATCTCTCTATTCTTCTTCTTCTCTCCTCTCTCCATCTCTCTCTTCTTCTCTCCCCTCTCTCCATCTCTCTATTCTTCTTCTTCTCTCCTCTCTCCATCTCTCTCTCTTCTTCTCTCCCCTCTCTCCATCTCTCTCTCTTCTTCTTTCCCCTCTCTCCATGTCACTCTCTTCTTCTCTCCCCTCTCCATCTCTCTCTTCTTCTCTCCCCTCTCTCCATCTCTCTGTCTTCTTCTCTCCTCTCTTTCCATCTCTCTCTTCTCTCCCCTCTCTCCATCTCTCTCTCTTCTTCTTTCCCCTCTCTCCATCTCACTCTCTTCTTCTCTCCCCTCTCCATCTCTCTCTTCTTCTCTCCCCTCTCTCCATCTCTCTGTCTTCTTCTCTCCTCTCTTTCCATCTCTCTCTTCTCTCCCCTCTCTCCATCTGTCTCTTCTTCTTTCCCCTCTCTCCATCTCACTCTCTTCTTCTCTCCCCTCTCTCCATCTCTCTATTCTTCTCTCCCCTCTCTCCATCTCTCTCTCTTCTTCTCTCCCCTCTCTCCATCTCTCTATTCTTCTTCTTCTCTCCTCTCTCCATCTCTCTCTCTTCTTCTCTCCCCTCTCTCCATCTCTCTATTCTTCTTCTTCTCTCCTCTCTCCATCTCTCTCTCTTCTTCTCTCCCCTCTCTCCATCTCTCTATTCTTCTTCTTCTCTCCTCTCTCCATCTCTCTCTTCTTCTCTCCCCTCTCTCCATCTCTCTATTCTTCTTCTCGCCTCTCTCCATCTCTCTCTCTTCTTCTCTCCCCTCTCTCCATCTCTCTATTCTTCTTCTTCTCTCCATCTCTCTTCATCTCTCTATTCTTCTTCTTCTCTCCTCTCTCCATCTCTCTTCTTCTCTCCCCTCTCTCCATCTCTCTATTCTTCTTCTTCTCTCCTCTCTCCATCTCTCTCTTCTTCTCTCCCCTCTCTCCATCTCTCTATTCTTCTTCTTCTCTCCTCTCTCCATCTCTCTCTTCTTCTCTCCCCTCTCTCCATCTCTCTATTCTTCTTCTTTTCTCCTCTCTCCATCTCTCTCTTCTTCTCTCCCCTCTCTCCATCTCTCTATTCTTCTTCTTCTCCCCTCTCTCCATCTCTCTGTCTTCTTCTCGCCCCTCTCTCCATCTCTCTATTCTTCTTCTTTTCTCCTCTCTCCATCTCTCTCTTCTTCTCTCCCCTCTCTCCATCTCTCTGTCTTCTTCTCTCCTCTCTTTCCATCTCTCCCCCCTCCATCTCTCTCTTCTTCTTTCTCCTCTCTCCATCTCACTCTCTTCTTCTCTCCCCTCTCTCCATCTCACTCTCTTCTTCTCTCCCCTCTCCATCTCTCTGTCTTCTTCTCTCCTCTCTTTCCATCTCTCTCTTCTCTCCCCTCTCCATCTCTCTGTCTTCTTCTCTCCTCTCTCTCTTCTTCTCTCCCCTCTCTCCATCTCTCTGTCTTCTTCTCTCCTCTCTTTCCATCTCTCTCTTCTCTCCCCTCTCTCCATCTCTCTCTCTTCTTCTTTCCCCTATCTCCATCTCACTCTCTTCTTCTCTCCCCTCTCCATCTCTCTCTTCTTCTCTCCCCTCTCTGTCTTCTTCTCTCCTCTCTTTCCGTCTCTCTCTTCTCTCCCCTCTCTCCATCTGTCTCTTCTTCTTTCCCCTCTCTACATCTCACTCTCTTCTTCTCTCCCCTCTCTCCATCTCTCTATTCTTCTCTCCCCTCTCTCCATCTCTCTGTCTTCTTCTCTCCCCTCTCTCCATCTCTCTATTCTTCTTCTTTTCTCCTCTCTCCATCTCTCTCTTCTTCTCTCCCCTCTCTCCATCTCTCTATTCTTCTTCTTTTCTCCTCTCTCCATCTCTCTCTTCTTCTCTCCCCTCTCTCCATCTCTCTGTCTTCTTCTCTCCCCTCTCTCCATCTCTTTTCTTCTCTCCCCTCTCTCCATCTCTCTCTCTTCTTCTTTCCCCTCTCTCCATCTTGCTCTCTTCTTCTCTCCCCTCTTCATCTCTCTGTTCTACTCTTCCCTCTCTCCATCTCTTTGTCTTGTTCTCTCCCCTCTCTCCATCTCTCTTCCACTCTCTCCCCTCTCTATTCTTCTTTGACCTCCCCTCTTTCTCTCTCTCTCATTCTTCCCTCCTTTCCACCTGTCTCTCACCTTCTTTTCTCCGAGTCCTCATCTCTCCTTCAGCTCTCCTTTTCATCATTTTCTCTCCTTTCACCACTCTCTCTCCTCCCTCTGTAATCCCTCTCTCACCTCTCCTCCTCCTCTCTTCACCCCTTTCCTCTCCTTCTCCTCTTCTCCAACCCTCTTTCCCCACCCTCTCTCTTTCTTATAACCTTTCACTCAACTTACTCTCTCCCCCTTACACGTTTCTCACGTTTCTCTCTCCTTTCACCACTCCATCTTCTCTTCTTACCCTCCTATCTTCACTCCATCTCGCTCTTCCTTATCCCTTTCCTTCTCCCTCTACCTTACCCTCTCTCATCTTTCTTTCTCCTCTTCTCTCTCTTTACCCTCTTTCTTACCCCTTATCTCCCATCTTACCCTCTCCTTTCACTGCCCTCTTTCCCCTCCTTCCGTCCTCCCTCTCTCCTTATCTCTGTTTATTTATTTGTGTGCTCCATTATTCAGCTGTTTCGTCGGTGTCGGTCTGATTTCAGGTTTCCTCGGTCTGTGGTAAAATAGTGGCGGGTCTCGGAGGGAGGCACAGCTGTGGAGCAGAAGAGAGCCGAGATATGAGGCGAGCGAATGCACACAGACGGTCTCGGGGCACCATTTAAAACAACGTTATTTATGGGTGAAATTGTTTTGCTTTGACAGAGTGCAGCTGCTGGTACACGCAAATACTCTAACTACCGCTGCTACATGTAGGGGTGACGACTCAAGATCCAAATAACAGAAACAGAAGTGTGTGAAAACACGCCCTATAGTGCACAAAACTGACTCTTGTAGAGATTTTAGTCGTGTTATGATGTTGTTTCTTCGTCAAAAACAGACCCGGAGTTGTGTTTTGTAACAATCACACATGTTTGAGTAAACCTTTATTAATTATTAGTCTGTCTACATCTCCAAATCTCAAAATGATCGCTTAAATCTATCAGAAAATGAGTTAAAAGTAGTGAAATTATCTGTCCATGCAGCAAAAATCATTTTCTATATATAGTAAATTACCCCAGGACTAGAATTAAGCAGTTTCAAAACTAGTAAGGAGATAATTAATCTGAAAACAAGATGAATAACCTGATAGAAGTTTTAAAATCTTGGCCAGATCAGAGAAATTTGCTGTGAACAGCTACTTTTTACCTTTAGTTCAGCAGAGATGGGTAATTCCAGGGCGGAAATTATCCAAATGAGTCTCGTGAAGGTGTACGGAGTTTAAAAACACAATCGAGCACTTCCTGTATTATTAGTGTTTTCTGTTCAGCCTAAATTTACAAGATGTGTGTGTTAAACATACCCTCCTGTGGGCTCACCACCTGCAGAGGGGTTCATAGGGGGGGTCAGGTGCTATGAGTATTGGGCAGCAAGCTGCCCCCGCGACCCAGCCGGATTAAGCGGGAGAAGATGGATGGATGGATGGGTGTGTGTTAAACATGTGAATGAAACCAAACACTCCAGGTATGTTTTTTAAATGTGGAAATATTATAACATAGATCAGAAAATTGCAAAATATGGGTCCTTTAAATATGATACTACTACGTTTACTGTTACTGCAACTTCTACTAGAGCTACTAACTCATACTATGTGTATGATATTTCCACTGTTGACATCAATAAATGTTCACACAAGTATTATGGTTTTAAATCCTTTTGCTACTACAATGTCCGTCCGTCTTCTTCCGCCCAGTCCTCTGTGCACCTGACCCCCCATGAACCCCTCGGAGTGGTGAGCCCACAGGACTACAGTGTTTATATTGCTTTCACTATCTGATACCATCCACATGTTGTACTTGTAAGAGTATGTAAATAACCATGTGACATTTAAAACAAGCGTATTTGGGTAAATGGATTTACTCTTATGACTCAGCCACACAGACGTCCTTGTAATAATAAGGTTTCTAATGCCGCGTCTTCTCTGACTACATGATGTTTTGAAATTAAATATATAATCCTGCATACTCGTACATCAGCTACTGCTTTCTAGTACCACTGTCACTGCAGCTGCTACCACTACTACTACAAATTCAACTACAATTATTACAACTACTACTACAACTACTGCTTTTTCAGTAACTCTATGAACTGAGTGACATCCAACACAACTACTATATTTTAACCTTCAACGACAGTATTGTGAGTGCTTATCTACTTATCTTCTGATGAAGTCTGGCCTTCGAGATGCTCCTGTACGATCACTGCTACTACCACTGTGACTACTGTTACTACAACTATAATAGTGCTGTCAAAAAACTATAATGAGTGCTGTCAAACGATACATTTTTTAATCAGATTAATCACACTTTAGAATATTGATTAATCACAGTTCATCGCAGTTCGTTATTCTTCAAAAAAGGACCAGAATATTTGGATGAAAATGCAATTTATGATCAAAAAATTATATTATTGACATATTTCTGTCGCTGGTTGACAACATTTCCGTGGGTTCACTCTGCCAACGGTGTTTGTCGTGCTCGGTTTGTTGTTGGTGCAAAAGTAGCGACGTTGCTGCCGCTGAATCAAACCCGTGTTTTGCTTTAAGATGGTATTTTAAACCTGTTGTGCTTCTGTGGAAAGAGTTTATCGCTACAATATCTGCAAACTACCTTAGTTTTATCCAAAGTCACGTATGGACAGACCTGATCACTGACCTAATAACCTGCGCCTCCTTTCAGGTCACCATCTGCGCTTTCAATAGAGGTGCATTCAAAATAAATTGTGTGATTAATCTCGTTAAAAAAAGCATTAGGGCGACTGTTTTTTTGTGCTTATTCGCATGTGTTAAAGCGTTAACGTTGACACCACCAATGGTAATTATAATACTACCATTGTTACTTCTGTTACTGCTATTTCCAGTTC
>CM068360.1:26421333-26548833 GCA_034769755.1 Odontamblyopus lacepedii
AGGAGGCTCCTTTTCTTTTTCTGCTGTAATTTATAACAATTGAACTGGCCCGTCCCCCTCAAAAGAACTGCAATTTCATGAGACTGGTTGCGATGGATAGATATATGGACAGATGGATGGACGGATGGATGGACGGATAGATGGACGGATAGATGGAGGAGGCAGAGGTTTAAGTGTGGACTCAGGATGCTAAAGGTGTCATTAACAGTCAGGGGAGGGCATCTGAATTGATCTTCTGACCGGTGGAGTGAGGGGAGCGGCCGATACAAAGGGTTCTGTGTGGGTCCGGAGGAGGAGCAGCGCTTACAGGCAAAACAGGCACGGCTCAAGATCTATAGGGTTTAGTGCAGTGGGGCAGATAACAGCGTGGGGTATGTAGGGTTTGACTTCAGTAAATACCACTATCCAAGTAGTAGTAGTAGTAGTAGTAGTAGGTGTAATAGCAATAGTAGTAGAAGTAGCGGTAGTGGTAGTCATAGTCGTAGTAGTAGTAGTAGTAGTAGTAGTGGTAGTAGTAGTGGTAGTAGCAGTCGTAGTAATAATAGTAGTAGTAGTAGTAGTAGTAGTGGTAGTAGTAGTGGTAGTAGCAGTCGTAGTAATAGTAGTAGTAGTAGTAGTAGTAGTAGTAGTAGTAGTAGTGGTAGTAATAGGGATTAGTGCAGTGAGGCAGATAAAAGAATGGGGTGTGTAGGATTTGACTTCAATAAATACCACTATTCATGTAGTAGTAGTAGTCTAGTAGTAGTAGTAGTAGTAGTAGTAGTAGTAGTAGTAGTAGTAGTAATAGTAATAGTAATAGGGTTTAGTGCAGTGAGACAAATAACAGCGTGGGGTATGTTGTGTTTGACTTCAGTAAATGCTATCATCCATGTAGTAGTAGTACTAGTAGTAGTAGTAGTAGTAGTGGTTGTAGGAGTAGTGGTAATAGTGGTAGTAGTAGTAGTAGTAGTAGTAGAAGTAGAAGTAGAAGTGTTAGTAGTATTCAAACTGTACTTTTTGAGCCAGTCCCAGAGGAGGTAGCCAAAAATTATCCTCAAGTTTAGAAAAGCGTTACTTCAAAATAATTAGAAGTACAACATAGTGGTCAAGAAATTACTCGAACAAGAGTAAAAAAGAACTCCTGCTGGGACATAACATCTGATTTATAATTGTAAGTTATTAATGTAAACGGAATGACAAAACATCACAAAATCTGGTATTTTCTAAGGACACGAAAATGAGAAAAACAAAATCATATCTGAAGGAGCGGAGCAAGAAACACAAATGTTCAAATCATTTCAAATTGCTGAAATTGTAGAGGGAAGAGCAACCAAAACTTTTACTCAAGTAGCAAAGCTGTTACTTCCTGGCCAAGCAACAGAAATTTTGGCCCTATAATAATGATAATAATAAAGATATTGCTCAAGTAGTAGAAAAGTACTCTGAAAGGTACAAATTCTGTAAAAAGTTGCAGTAAAAAATAAGTAAATGTAACTGAGTACTACCCACCTCTGGTCCCAAACGTGGATTTGCATCAGGAAGGCTGCACAGGTTGGTAGTTTGATCCCATCTCTCCTACATCATGCATGGGAAGGGGTTCTACATGTATATCTATGACAGAATGTTCAGCAGTTACCGTGGTGACACAATACACACATGAGCAAACACTGCCCCAAAAGCTTTAAAATACTCAAGAAAAAACTATAAAATGGACTTAAAGCAGCACATTTTCAGGAGCCTATGATCTGTACGAGCGTTTCAGTTTAGTCTAACTGGAATAACAGAGCTTCAGACAGAGCAGTGCCTCTAGTTAGCGCATCCCCAGAGAATGCAGATGACATATCAAGTCCCTCTGTCCCGGTACAATCCCAGGATCTAACCATGCTCCTCTCTGTGTTTGTGCGTCGGGTAGATTTGGGCGGTAAATCTGGACCTGTGTGTGGCCGCCCGGGGCGCTACAGTCCCGGGGTCGAAGGTCACGGGGGTTTTGTGCTGAGGTGAGCGCTGCGAGAGCGGATAATGAACAGTAAAACCACAGTAACAAGAAGCACATGGCCACGCTCACCCCTGAACCTGCTCCTCTGACCACCTCTGAATGGTCATCGACACCACAGGGTCCAGCGCCGAAGGATCTGGGTCTAAAACAAGTACAGAAGACACCACATACCACATATTAGGACAGGGAAAAGAGAAATTATAAATATATGTATAGTGACATCTAGAGTATTTCCATCTAATTATGTAATATCAATAAAAGGTAGATTAACCCCCGAAGAACTAAAGGCAATTTTAGTACATTTCTCTTCACCTTTTCTTCATTTTGCTTTTAAAACTGCCCCTTTTACATATAATGAAGTGTTCTACATCCTTTTGTTCAGTACCACCTGTTATTTCACAATCTGCTGCTGTAGTTGTGTCATGAGGCTGTGATAAAAGCTATAGGACCAGAAATAGAGATGAAAAAAAAGAAAAGAAAATTCACACTTTTTTTATACAAAACACACAGCAAACATGTATAAACAACTTTTTGGACCTAAAAAATGCTTAATTTAGGGCCTGAGCTACAAAAATGCAAAATACCAAGTCTGTAAGTGAACTAAAAAATGGAAAAAAGTGCAATTGATTAGAAAGTTATGCACAGTTATATAAAACATATTCCTCTGAATCGTATACGATGTCGTAGGTCTTCAAGAGTTAACAGCATTTCAAGTGTAGCTGTTTAAAACTTTTCCACTGGTTTGAGAATTGTGACAAATTAGGACGGTTGCCACGGCAAATAACAATTTAAAACAACGAATCCTGTCTTTTGAATGGCCAAAATCCTCAAAATATTGCCTGTAAGGAGGTTGAAACTGAGTAGAGGATCTGCCATTTTCTTGACTCTATGGGGTTTGCAAGGAATGTTCCACAGAATGGCATTAATCTTGTCCATATCCACGGAGAAAAGCAGGTGATTGTCAGATAATACTGGTCATATTTTTCAAGGTAAAAACAAGATAAAACATCTAACTGAATTAAAGCAAGTAAAGTTTAATGCCAATATTTTTAATGATGTTTGGTATAAAGAAAATTACACACTTTGTATTGATATAATATTCGTTTCTGTGTAGATTCTGCACACCTGACTCGACGAAAGGTGCATTGGAGGAGAGGAACTTAGCTGTATTTCAAGAAAACGTTGTAGCAATAAAAGAAAAAGCAGGAGTGATATAATATTACAAAGCAAAAGAGTAAAAAATAATGCAAAGTGGAATATTGTATACATAAACAGTGCCCGTAGCTCAGATGGCAGCGCAGTTTACTCGACGAAAGGTTGTCAGTTCAAATCTCACTCTAATCGTGTTACGTAGTAATTGTTTCCTTGGCGACACAATCACGGTTAACGTCTGTGTTGTCGGTGAGCGTCGGTTTGTGGACAGCGGCACCTCTGGAGGAGTCCGTCAATGTGCCCTTCAATTAGAAACCTGCATTCACATAATGAACATATTTCACTGTGCGTTACAAGCCGTTAATTACAAATTAAACTCTGATTAACATACGTATATCTTTATATAGCGACATATAATGGTGATTAAGTTATACGTTTACCACATGGGAGAGACGGCAGCTGAATGAACAATGGTCCAATATAATGGATAGTTGGCGGATTGGTTGGTTTATGAGTTAAAATGTTATTGAAATGTGTCTTGCTCAATGATCTGTAATAGTCTATTATCCCAACGGCAGGAAGTGCAGCGATGTTGAGTCACGCAACTTCCTGTCAGTGCTTTTCTCTGGCAAAATACCTGTGGAAAAGTGTCACATAATTTTGAGCAGCTTCAAAAATCTGCCCCAACACCAAATCTTCATCCAACAAGGTCGACAAAGAACAGATTCTGTCCATGAAGAGTTTATCCACAACTATCAAGGGAAGAAAGACGAAAACTTAAGGCGAACAACGATGAGCAAAACTAACGTTATGATCATGAATAAAACATAAATAACTTGTTCACTCAGACTGATTCTACAATTAAAATTAAGAATCGATTCTGTGATGTCGATATTAGCACAGACTGAGAGATTTGTGCAGTTTAAATGCTGTAGATGTTCACAAATTAAATGTCGACCATTTAAACTGCACAAATTTATCAGTCTACGCTAATATCGGCATCACAAAATCGATTTTAAATTTTACTTGTAGAATCAGTCTGCGTGAACAAGTTATTTATGTTTTATTCATGACCATAACGTTAGTTTTGCTTGTCGTCGTTCACCTTAAGTTTTTGTCTTTCTTCCCTTGATAGTTGTGGATAAATTCTTCATGGACAGAATCTGTTCTTTGTCGCCCTTGTTGGATGAAGATTTGGTGTTGGGGCAAATTTATGAAGCTGGACAAAAATATGCAACACTTTTCCACAGGTATTTTGCCGTAGGGAGGAGCTCAGAGTAGAGTCGCTGCTCCTCCACGTCGAGAGGAGCCAGCTGAGGTGGCTCGGGCATCTGGTCCGGATGCCTCCTGGACGCCGCCCTCGAGAGATGTTCTGGGCATGTCCCACCGGTAGGAGGCCCCGGGGAAGACCCAGGACACGCTGGAGGGACTGTGTCTCTCGGCTGGCCTGGGAACGCCTCGGGGTCCGTCCGGAGGAGCTGGTGGAAGTGGCTGGGGAGAAGGAAGCTTGGGAGCCCCTGCTTAGACTGCTGCCCCCGCGACCCGGCCCCGGATAAGCGGAAGAAGATGGATGGATTTTGCTGTAGAAAAGCTTTGACCGGAAGTTGCGCGGCTCAACATCGCGGCACTTCCTGCCGTTGTGATAACAGCCTATTGTTCAACTAAAAAAATGTAGTTTTAATGTTAAGTTAAGATTAAGGTGAACTTTATTGTCCCTTGATCTCTGTATCTAACACATCCGTCAATACAGGAGCTATGTTATAATGTTGTTTCGTCCTCACAAACATACCTGGAGTTGTGTTTAATGTTTAACACACAAACCATATTTAGGCTGAGTTCTCTCTAAGACAAAACACTCTGTTCCACCTTGTGATGTCATGTGGTCATACAGGAAGTGCTCCATTGTGTTTTTAAACTCCACACACCTTCACTAGAATCATTTGGATGATTTCAGCCCTGGAATTGCCCGTCTCTACTGAACAAAAAGTAAAAGCTATGAAATGTATGTATTTATTTTGGGCAATTAAGAAATTTACATTAGTTTACAATGGAACATATAACATTAGAGAAATCATAATAGAAATAACAACAACAAAATATTTTGCCCAAAAAGGAGCAGGAAGAAGGAAACTTATTTAATCCCACCCCCGTCTTTTTCATTTTTCAGATATTTTACATTCACTATATGAACTATTTACTATTTACTATTTTTTTGCAGACGAGTAGCTGTTCTAGCTTGGTGACATAATTGATTTCATATTGCAATAATAACATAAATACATGAGCTAGAAGATAAACATGTGTGAATGAGACAAAACACAGCTCCAGGTCTGTTTTTGAGGAGGTAACAACATTATAACGCGACTAAAAGCTCACTTAAAGCTCGCAAGAATCCAAATTTTGTGTAATATAGGTGCTTTAAACTTGATTCTTTACCATTCTTTACCCCCCCAGCAACAAATACTATTTTCACCATCGCAAGACTGAACCAGAACAGACTCCATTTTAAATTACAGCGTTTCTAATTTTCATTTTACCTCCAAAGACTGTGCAACATTACTGTCCAGATAATTGCTAGTGAACTCTGTGTCCGCGGCGGAGGGGGGGTGATGGAGGTAGCTTAAATTAGGAAGAGCCGTCGGGCCAATCGGGAGAGAGCGCGGTAACCATGGCGACGGGTCTGAGAGCGGTCCAGGTGACACAGTGAGATCGTTGGGATGCTAATTGTCCATTTTCAATCCCCCATAAAGTTTAACAGCCTCTCTGCTCCCGACTGTTATTCTAACTCAGTCACAGAGGACAGGTTTGGGACCACGGCGCTGGACCCTCACAATATGTCTTTGCTTTTTCTAACCGATATTCAACGCTAAACTAACAAAGAAATACAATAAAATTACATATTACATTTTATATTTTTAGTATATTTAACGTATAATGATTGGGTAAGAGTAAGAGACGGAATCAGGGTTGAAATTAAAGTGATAAAAGCTAAAAAACAAAACCAGTACTAAAACAAACAAGGTATTAAAGGCTCTAAACCAGGTTCAAACTAGGTCTAAAGCACCAGATTCAAATCAAGTCTAAACCACCTGTAAACCAGATTTAAACAAGTCTAAACCAGTTTTAAACCAAGTCTAAACCAGGTCTAAACCAGATTCAAACCAAGTCTAAACCAGGTCTAAACCAGATTCAAACCAATACAAAACCAGTTCTAAACCAGATTAAAACTACGTCTAAACCATTTCTAAACCAGATTCAAACCAAGACAGATCCAGTTCTAGACTAGATTCAAACCAGGTCTAAACCAGGTCTTAAGCAGATTCAAACCAAGTCTAAACCAGGTCTAAAACAGATTGAAACCAAGTCTAAACCAGATTCATCCAGGTCTAAACCAGATTCAAACCAGGTCTTAACCAGGTCTAAACTAGATTCAAACTAGTTCTAAACCAGATTCAAACCAGGTCTAAACTAGATTCAAACTAGTTCTAAACCAGATTCAAACCAGGTTTAAACCAGATTCGAACCAAGTCTAAACCAGATTGAAACCAGGTCTAAACCAGGTTCAAACCAAGTCTAAACCAGATTGAAACCAGGTCTAAACCAGTTATAAACCAGATTGAAACCAGGTCTAAACCAGTTATAAACCAGATTCAAACTAGGTCTGACCCAGGTCTAAACCAAATTAAAACCAAGTCTAAACCAGGTCTAAACCAGATTCAAGTCAAGTCTAAACCAGGATTAAACCAGGTTCAAAACCAAGTCTAAACCAGTTCTACATCAGTTCCCTACCAGGACTTAACCAGTTTCAAACCTATTCTACTAGTATACCAAGTCTAAACCAGGATTAAACCAGGTTCAAAACCAAGTCTAAACCAGTTCTACATCAGTTCCCTACCAGGACTTAACCAGTTTCAAACCTATTCTACTAGTATACCAAGTCTAAACCAAGTCTAAACCAGGTTCAAAACCAAGTCTAAACCAGTTCTACATCAGTTCCCTACCAGGATTTAACCAGTTTCAAACCTATTCTACTAGTATACCAAGTCTAAACCAAGTCTAAACCAAGTCTAAACCAGTTCTACATCAGTTCCCTACCAGGACTTAACCAGTTTCAAACCTATTCTACTAGTATACCAAGTCTAAACCAAGTCTAAACCAAGTCTAAACCAAGTCTAAACCAAGTCTAAACCAGTTCTACATCAGTTCCCTACCAGGACTTAACCAGATTCAAACCTATTCTACTAGTATACCAAGTCTAAACCAAGTCTAAACCAAGTCTAAACCAAGTCTAAACCAGTTCTACATCAGTTCCCTACCAGGACTTAACCAGATTCAAACCTATTCTACTAGTATACCAAGTCTAAACCAAGTCTAAACCAAGTCTAAACCAAGACTAAACCAAGTCTAAACCAAGACTAAACCAAGTCTAAACCAGGTCTAAACCAGGTCTAAACCAGGTCTAAACCAGGTCTAGACTAGGCTATTTCAAGCAGTTACGAACCCTTTGCCCCCTTCACTCACATAACACCAGTTTACGCAGACATGGGGAAAGTGTCTTGCCTAAGGACACAACAACAGTATTTACCTGTGGGAGCTGGAATCAACCCGCCCACGTGGAGTCCCAGACAACCTAATTAAACCACAGTTTAAATCAAGTCTAGCTAGGACTAAACCAGGACTAAACCAAGTCTAAATCAAAACTAAACAAAGACTAAACCAGGACTAAACCAGGTCTAAACCAAAACTAAACAAAGACTAAACCAGGACTAAACCAGGTCTAAACCAAAACTAAACAAAGACTAAACCAGGACTGAACCAAGTCTAAACCAAAACAAAACAAGGACTAAACCAGGACTAAATCAAAATGAAACAAGGACTAACTAGGACTAAACCAGGTCTAAACCAAAACTAAACCAGGACTAAACACCTTGATTAAATCAAGACTAAAACAGTCCAGGATTAAACCAAAACTAAACAAAGACTAAACCAGGTCTAAACCAAAACTAAACCAGGTCTAACACCTTGATTAAATGAGGACTAAATCAGTCCAGGACTAAACTAAAGACTAAACCAGAATTAGACCAAACCTGAACCAAGACTAAAGCCAGGGACAAGCCAGTTCTAAACCAGTTCTAAACCAGGTCTGTATTGTGCATATAAGATATAAACCAGATCTGAAGCAGGGCTGCACCAACAAGTCTAAAAAGGTCTAAATCAGGTCCAGACCAGGTCTAAACCAGGTCTAAACCCATTCAGTCAAAAGTTGAAATAGGGATTTAATAGGCCCCCCACTCTTAACCAGGATGACAATAAACCACAGACTGTAAAACCAGGTCTAAACCAGGTCTTAAAGTGGTCTAAAGCAGGACTGGGCGAGATCTAAACCAGGACTTTGCTCTCCGCTCCCTCCCTCTCTCCTCCTGTCTCAGTAAATATGAACGCGATGGGGAGCATATGTGTGAGCCTCTCAGGGGGGCCACAAACACCTGAACACATCACTTTCTCTCCTCCACCCCCCTCCGTCTCATCCCCTCTTTCTCCTAATGCCCCCTCTCTCTTTCCCTCCTCTTTCTCCTTTGTTTCTTCTGTTTTTCTCCTACACCTTCCTATCTTTAACCTTTTATCTTTTCTCTCCCTTCTCATTCTTTCTATCTATCTCTGTCCCTCCTGCTTTCTTTCTTTTATTGTTTCCTTTGCCTATCATTCTCACTCCTATCTCTCCCTCCTCCTCCCTCTTTTTCTTGTACACCTTCCTATCTTAGTCCTTTCATCTCTCTTTTTGGCCCATCTTTCTCTTTTTATATCGCTCTCTTCCCACACTCTCCATCCTCACATTCTTTCTCTCCTTCTGACTCTCGACTCTTCCTTCCTTTCCCTCTCCCCTTTCGCTCTTTCGCCTCTCACATCCTCTCTCCTTTCTCTCTTCTACCTCTTTTCCTTCCTACTCTCCTTTCTCTCACTCTTTCTCCCTACTTATCCTCTCTTCTCTCTCTCTGCCCTCCTTTCTTTATTTCATCTAATTACGTTTCAACTCTCTCCTCATTCCCTCTCTATTTCCGATAAGCCTTCCTACCTTTATCTTCTAATCTCTCCTGTCTTCCACCTCTCTCTTTCTCGCCTTTCTCTCCTCCCTCCTTTTTTCTCTTTTCCCTCCTCTCTTTAATCTGTATCTCTCGCTCTCTCTTCTCTGTGTATCGTTTGGTTTCACTTCTTTTTGACAAGTGACGCATAATAAATCTACTGTTAAGTCTGTTTATCTCTTGCCCCCTCTCCTCTCTTTCTTTCTCTCTTCTATCTCTTTCCTTCTCTCTCCCTCCCACTCTTTCTCACACACCTTATACCTTTATTCTCTCATCTCACCTCGCCTCCCGCCTCTCTGTTTCTCGCCTTTCTCTTCTCTATCCTTCCTCCTCTCGTTCTCTCCACTCTTTATATCTCTCTTTCCCCCTCCTTTCTACATCCTCCTCTCATTCTCTCTCACCTCCATTTTCTTCCCACTCCTTCTCTCTCTCTCTCACCTCCCTCTACTTTCCTTTTTCTCCCTTTCTCTCCGATCTCCTTTGTTCCTCTTTTCTCTCATCCTTTCCCACTCTTTTCTTTCTCTCTCACTTCCTCCTCTCCCCCCTTTTCCTATCTTCCTCCTTCCAGTTCCCCACTTTCTTCGTACTCTCTCTCTTTCACCCCTCCTCCCTCTTTCTCTCTCTGCATCCCTCTTTTCTCCCTTCTCTTTATCTTTCACCTCTCCACATCCTCCTCGCTCACATCCCTCTTTCTCGCTCATCTCCTTTTCCTCCTTTCTCTTATCCCCCTCTCTCCTCCCTCATCACTCCTCTTCCCACTCCTTTCTCTCTCTCACCTTCTCTTCTCCCCCTCTCTCCTTTCTCCCTTCTTCCAGTCCCTCAGTTTCTGTCTTTCTCTCTCTCTCTCATCTCCCTTATCTACCCTTACTCTCTCTCCATCTTTCTCTCTGATCTCCTGTTCCTCCTTTCTCTCTCCTCCTCCTCTCTCCTCTCTCCCCTTCTCTTCTCCCCTTCTCTCCTTTCTTCCTACTTCCAGTCCCTCACTTTCTATCTCTCTTTCACCACCCTCGTCTACCCTTACTCTCTCTCCCTCTTTCTCTCCCATCTCCTGTTCCTCCTTTCTCGCTCTCCTCCCTCATCGCTCCTCTTCCCACTCCTTTCTCTCTCTCACCTTCTCTTTTCTCTCTCTCCTTTTCCTCCCTTCCAGTCCCTTAGTTTCTATCTTTCTCTCTCTCGCCTCACTCTTCTACCCTTTCTCTCTCTTACTCCCTCTTTCTCTACCTCTCTCTTCCCTCATCGCTTTTCTGCCCACTCCTTTCTCTCTCACACCTTCTCTTCTCTCTCTTTCTTCCTTCTTGCAGTCCCTCAGTTTCTATCTTTCACCTCCTTTGTCTATCCTCACTCTCTCTCCCTCTTTCTCTCCCATCTCCTCCCCTATCTCCCCCCTCTCCTGTGTCCTCGGCCCCTCCTCATTTCCTGTCATCCGGCTCGTCTCTCCTTCCTCATCCCTCCATCCTCTGAGCCCCACTCTGGTCCCCCGCTGGTGCCGTGGTCCCACAGCTCCTCCCCCCACAGTGAAACGCGTTTAACCGCTTAAAGGCCTGACGCTCGGGAACGGAAATGAAGCCAGAGACGCTCACAAAGGCGTTTTGACCCTATCTCGCAATGCTGAAGATAACAGCTGCAATCAGATGCTGTTTTCAATAACTTCGGGGTCAGTGCTTTATCTTACCTACCCACAAAACGCGCCTGTCTTACCTCAAAATCAATTCTCAGTGACTTGCAGATGTAATTAGAGGTACTGTTAACCGTACCAATACCAAGGCACTCACCCTATCTCGCAATGTAAAAGTAAAGTGTCCGGATAGGGGTTAAAAATTTTAGAAGAATGAACAAAATCTGTAACTTTCTTGGGGGAAATTTTAAATAAAAATGGACTAAACAGAAAAATTAAAAGTACATATTCGTGTAATCTGTGAATTGAACTGGAAATCTTATAGCTAAAGGACATATATTACACACTCCCGCACTGGAAGAAGTTAAAATGACTTAAATTAAGAACTTTTTTTGAGTAGATTCATCTTGACAAGTATCTGCCAGTGGAATAAGTGTTTTTTTTTCCTAATTCAAGCAACATTCAATTTTATTTCTTATTTTAAGTGCAAAAAGTGGTTGTTTTTCTTATTTTAAGTGAAGCAAGTACAAAAATCTTACTGCACTGACAGATCATTTTACTTGTCAAGTGAAATGTACTCAAATCATGGTAAAACTGTCTTAATCCAACTCATTTTAGCTTGACTAGATTTTGTTTTTTGCAGTGTGTGAGCTTTGTGCCACTTTATAATGTTTCCTCGTCAAAAATACATCTGGAGTTGTGTTTTAATTCATTCACACGTTTGAGTAATCCTTTATTAATCTGTCCCAAGATGCTCTGTTCCACTTTGCGATGTCACACTGCACATTTCTCTGATCTGGCCAAGATTTTAAAACTTCTATCAGGTTATTCATCTTGTTTTCAGATTTATTATCGACTTACGAGTTCTGAGACTGCTTCATTCTAGTCTAGAGGTAGTTTATTTTAAGATAACTTGTTAAGTAAAATTATCTGTCCATGCAGCAAGATAATTTCACTACTTTTAAGTAATTTTCTGATAGATTTAAGTGTTTATATCTTAAATTTTGGCCAAGCTTTTTTGTGGTGCATGTAGTGATCAAGTTAATAGTAAATATATGCGAATAAAACAAAACAAATCTCTGGTATGTTTGTGATGAGGAAACAATATTATAACATAGATCAGAAAATAGCGTAATATGGGTCTTTTAAGCAAACCTCTACCAAAAGTAACGTGTCCAGACCAGGATTCAAACATTGCAAGAATCTACCTAACCGTACATTTGAGCTCTCTGTGGTCAGATTCTACTTTTAGGGAATAGAAATTGACTTGGCAAAAAATAAAAGATACATATTCCTGAAATTTGTGAACTGAACAGGAAACTGTATTGTTAATGGGCTGTATTTTACTGTCTACATAGGACTTCGTAAAAATGAAACCGTCATCTGTTAGAATATAAAAGAAAATGCCTAGTAAGAAGAAAAGTTACGTAGGCTACGTTCAGACTGCAGGGCTTAATGTTCAATTTAGATTTTTTTGCGAAATCCGATTTTTTTTGCGAGCTCATTTACATTTCCAATTAAAAGCGACTTGTGTGTGATCTCCGGTGTGAACTTTAAACACCCCAAAAGTGTCCCGCATGAGCACTGGAGGACACGACATTACAGCAGCGAGCCTAAACATGGACGCGAGCATTGAGCACCTGGCGATTTTAACCCTCGAAGACCTATGTTATCGTATACGATAACGAGGAATATGTTTTCTATAACCGCGCAGAGCTTTCTAACCGTAAAAGATATAAACTTGCTTTTTTCCCCTCTGAAAGCGCAGACATAGAGGTTTCCGTACATTTCTGCGGCTTTATCCTACGTCACACTCGCGCTGTGTGATGACGTGAGCAAAACGAGTGTCCAATAGGAACTTTGTTTTCCCCAAACTCATGCGCTCCGTCCATTTTGATCGACCAAAACTTTGCCAAAGAGTGAAGTGAGTCAAGATGGTCGACTCCTCTGACTGTGTGTGTTTATAACGAGTGAAAAAGACGCTCTAAGTGGAGTTTATTCTTAAATAAATGGCAAGTTAGGCATCTTGGAGCGTAACTGCGCATCTCTTTCTATTTTTATTTGAAAGGTTTATGTCACTCAAAATGAACAAATCCAAATGTAATTTCCACCAGGGAAATGCAGAAGTGCTGTGGCTCTGGCCCTGGACCTGACAGGAGCTGTTTCCAGGACTGGACCAGGAAAGTAATGAAGCGATTACACTTTTTTAGTTTTTAGGGCAATAAGGAGATTTTTGATTTACTTACAGACTTGATATTTTGCATTAAGCATTAAGCATTTTTTATGTCCAAAAAGTTGTTTATACATGTTTGCTGTGTGTTTTGTATAAAAGTAAAAAAAAATGTATCTCTATTTCTGCTCCTGTAGCTTTTATCACAGCCACATGACACAGCTACAGCAGCAGATTGTGAAATAACAGGTTGAACTGAACAAAAGGATGTAGAACACTTCATTATAGTGTAAAAGGGGCAGTTTTAAAAGCAAAATTAAGAAAAAAAATCCAGGCGAGGAGAAATGTACTAAAAAGGTCTTCAAGGGTTAAAGTTTCGTTGCACCAGAGCCAGAACATGTACAGCTTATTTGTTTGAAGGAGGAGACTGAGAAGGAGAAGGACGAGGTTTTTGGCCATGGCGTTTTGTGGAGAAGTGGCAGCAATGAACATAGAAAGGACTAGAACGCAAACCTTCAGAGCTGGAAAATTCTCTTGCATCGTTCTCCATCATGGTTGTGGCTTTCTTCCAGTTTCCACCTACTTCATTGTAGAATATTAAATCAAATCCAATCAACGTTTATTTATAAAGTGCTTTTCATACAAAAAATGTAACACAAACAACCGAGACACACACACACGCACTCACGCTCACACATGTGAACATTCTAAAATACAAAGTAAAACATGAGGCTGGGTACAGAATATCTTATCTTTGTCGCTTGTTGATGACGTGTAGGTCAGATGTAGGTCGATTGAATGCGACTTGGCCGTTCAGACTGAAGTCGCAGGTCAAAATATTGGACATGTATTGGTTTTAGGAGCACATATCCATGGCTACGTTCAGACCGCAGCCTGAAGTGACCCAAATCCAATTTTTTCGCCCTCATGCATGTATCTGTATCTGATCTTTTAATGACACAGATCCGATTTTTTCAAATGCGACCCAGGCCACTTGGATATGTGCTCCTAAAACCGATACATATCCGATCTTTTGCCGTGCGACTTCAGTCTGAACGGCCGGGTCGCATTTATCCCACCTACATCCCACCTACACGTCATCAACAGGCGAGAGGTCGGCTATCGCGCTGTAACAAGCACCTGTTGCGAGCCAGTGCAGCCCGACGCCGACACGTTTGCTCACTGAAACAGTCCGAAGACGTGTTTCCTCCTGTGAGAGTGGTACGACGGCGGCTTTAAAATCACCAGGTGCTCAGTGCGTCCATGCTTAGGCTCACTGCGTCACATCGTCGTGTCCTCTAATGCGCATGTGGGACACTTTTGGGGTGTTTAAAGTTCACACTGGAGATCACGTACTACTCGCTTTTAATTGGAAATGTGAACGACCTTGCAAAAAAAACAAAAAAAAAAAAACGGATCCCACAAAAAATTCCAAAAAAGCCCTGCAGTCTGAACGCAGTCCAAGTTTGAAATAATTGGATCTATGTGGTTCAGACTCGTTAAAAGATCAGACACAGGTCGCAGAGGGGCAAAAAAAATCAGATTTGGGTCACTTCAGGCTGCAGTCTGAACGTAGCCATAGACATCCTTTAAAATTTTGATGACTAACCCAACAAAAAACTGACTCTAGTTACACCAGTTAAACGAGAGCACATATAGCAGATTATATTGTCCCTATCGCGCAATAAAAAGAAAGACAACATTTATTTTCAGTTGGAAATGGCCACAAACCTTGTAATCGATTTTAGCCAAGACAGGAACCATCCGAGGCTCCCTCCCATACAGACCAGATTATCCTCTCTGTTCCTCCTGGAGAGAGAAAGAGAAGAAAGAGAAGAGAGAGAAGAGAGGGAGGAGGGTGTAGAAACAGGAGGGTGAAAAGCTCAGAAAAGGGAGAAGAGAGGGATGCAGTGAGAGGGAGAGAGAGTGGAAAGATGAGGGGATGAGAGGAGGATGTAGAAAGGGGGAGGGGAGAAGAGAGAGATACAGAAAGATATATATAGAGAGAGAGAGAAAGGAGAGGAGTGAAAGACAAGAAGAGAGATGTAGAAAAAGCAGAGAGCGAAGAGAGAAAGGTGAGAAAGAGAGAGGTGGGAGGCTGGAGATGACATGAAAGAACGAAGGTATAAAGTGTTTGAGGAAGAGAGAAGAGAGAGAGCAAGAAGGAAAAGAAATAAAACGGAGAAAGGGTGGAGAGAAGAGGGAAAGAGAGAAAAAAGGGAGAAAGAAGAGAGAGAAAGGAGAGGAGGTGTGATACACACAAAGTTAGATTTTTATCAGTACATTTATCGTGTGTCACTTGTCATTTAAAAATAACTGCGCAAAACCAGATAAGAGAAGAAAAAAGAGAAGAGATGCACAAGAAAGAGAGAAATTAGAGAACAGAGAGAGAATAGAGAGAAAATCGAGAAGGGAAGAGAAAGGAGAGAAAGAGAAAAAAAGAGAGAAAGAATGAGAGAAAAAATAGAGCAAAAAAGAGAAAGAAAGAAAATTGAGAAGAAAGGAGGGAGAGAGAAAAAGAGAAAGAACAAGAAAATAGAGAAGAGAGAAAAGAGAAAGAAAAAGAGAACGAAGAGAAAATAGAGGAGAGAAAGGTGAAAGAGAGAAAAAGAGAAAGAGAAAATAGAGGAGAGAGAAAGGAAAGAGAGAGAAAAAGAGAAAATAGAGGAGAGAGAAAGGAAAGAGAGAGAAAAAGAGAAAATAGAGGAGAGAGAAAGAAAAAGAAAGAAAGAAATAATAGAGGAGAGAGAAAGGAGAGAGAAAAAGAAAAAAGATCAAACAGAGAAGGAGAGACAAAGAAGAGAGAAAGAAAAAGAAAGAAAGAGAAGGAGAGAGAAAATAGAGGGGAGAGAGAAAGGAGAGAGAGAAAGAAGAGAGAGTGAAAAAGAGAGGATTGTTACTGTACTGCTAAAATACAGTTACAAATGGCAGAAGAAATGTGCCAATTCCTTTAGGTTTGACACCACATCAAATTTGGGACTAGACTTGGAACTAAACCTAGACTAGACCAGGACTAAACCAGGACTAGAACTGAACCGAACCAGGCCTACATCAGGACTAAACAGAGATCAAACCAGGACTAAACTGGGACGAATACGAGCCTAAAATTCACAACTATAAGGAAGGACCGTGGCGTCTTTTGGACTCTAGATAGATTTTAATGCCATACTGTGGAACATTCAGAGCAATAACATCTCCATGGAGACAAAGAAGACAAGACACGAGACAAAAACGCACGCAAAAAAAACCCCTCTAAAAATACTATTAAACCCAGAATAATGTTTAGTATTTTCGATATGCGGATGATTCAAGCTGGATTTGAGTGCCTGTAAAATAAGGTACACTCAGACCCATTTCCCACTGAAACTGAAGTGGGCAGCAGACTAAAGCTGTTAAATTTTTATTTCCGTTTGACCCTGTGGGACAAAAGATATGAAAAAGTATGTAAAATGTTTTAACGGTGTAGGGCAAAGTCACAAATTCCTCTCGTCTTATTTCAGTTATAAGTGAAAGGCTCTGGTTGGTCGGGTCTCCAAACTGTAATTGAACCCTATGGGGGCAGTTTGATTAAAAGTTTTACAAGGAAAGTGTCTTTACCTGAGTTTTTGTAAGTTTTTTAAGTAGAAAATTGGTACAAAGAGAAGGATCAATAGAGTTGTAGCACACGAAATCTGTATTTAATCCAACCGCGAAAAATTTTGACGTAAAAGTGCGTTGTGTAACTTTTCTTCTGGAGGGTCCGTCAAACGCTTTCCACCATGGAGATGTTATTTTTTTGCGTAGAATGTTTCACAATATTGTATTAAACCTTTCTATCTTCATGGAAACCAAACCAGACCAAGTTACGGGTCAGATCGGTGGAGAGGCGACCCCGCTCACAGTCAGAATGTGTGTTTTTTAAAGTATTTTTGAGCTATAAAACCACCTGTAACTGAATAAATGCAAAGTAGAGCTGTTTAATGTCAAATTTTAATGAAACGGGTGATAAATGTTGTGCTGTGTTGGATGCGGGTTCAGGTTGGATGCAGGAGAGCGAACAAAAAACAGGGCTGTATTTTAGTGAAATGCAAAAATTAAGTTTTTTCTTTTATTGTGAAAAAGACGAATACATACAAAACTATACAACAACAACAGCAGCAGTACAGGACAACAGACAGCAGACAGAAAAAACAAAAAACATAGAGGATAGACAAAAAACAATCTAAAAAATAATAATGATCAAGGAGGGAAATTGTGTTATGTATGTGTGTGTGCGTGTGTATGTGTGTGTGCGGAGCGTTTGCTATATTGTATTGTTACCATCATTACTGTCCTACCGTCTTGCCATTGCCATTGTCACCATCACGGTCACCATACGGTGGTTAGTCCTCATCACCAACACCACTTTCAGGTGGTAAATTTGAGTTTGGTTAAATAATCCCCCTCCCAATCACTTCAGCAACTCTGCATTTACCCTGTTTTTTTGTGTGTGTGTGTCTAAGGTGCAAAATTACGTTTTTACAAGATGATTAGAAGTAAAATCTACATGTTTTTGCCTGCACATATTCCCATAAATCTCTGCCACTTTCATTTTCAAACCACACATGCGATGTCCTGCAGCTCAAAGTGACTCACACGGAGCTGAAAAGAAAATTAGCAAGTGGAGAGTACAAAGTTGTGGCTCTTTTTTGGCTCTCGGACTGATTTTCATTCGGGTGCGGTTCGGGTGCCGGTTTGTATTTGTAGCGGGTCGGATCGGGCGTGGAATTTTATTTCGGTTCGGGTGCAGATTGAGGTATGACGTGTACGGGCGAGTGCGGTTTGTCAAAATCAGACCTGTGCAGGACTCTGCTGTGGAACATTCCAGACAAAGACATAACATCTCCTGGGAAAAAAGCACTTGACGGACCCTCCACAGAAAAATTACACAATGCAGCTTTAAAATTGTAACAGAAGAACCCATATGAAGCAAGTGGCGTGCATCTTCATACTATTTTGAGTTGTTATGACAGCCCAAAAAGCTCAATTTGAAGTCCACAAATGGAAAAAAAATATGGTGAAAAGGGAAAATACTTTTGGACGCTTTCTCTTGTAAATTTACTGAGGCGGAACTAAACCCTAAATCCACCTTTTCTGCTACTAAAACGTGTGCATGCTGTTTTAATAATCTGGCAACTGTAGCGCAAACCGGTGGGTGAATCTGCAGCTTTATAGCCAGAAATCTGAGTTTGTGCTGCTGTTAGTGGCCTCTGCGATTTCAAGTACTATGTGACATCACGCAGGACGGTCCTGATTTCAGCCACGGGGGTTTCTGAAAACAAACACTTGACTGTAGGGGGCGCTGTTTGAAGTGTGGATACCTGTTAGACCACTCATAATAGTTACAGGCTCCACATCTCCTTTACTTTCGCTCTTTTCTTTAGTCCAAGTTGCAGCTCTGTTTGAAAAGTGGTTGTGAGATTGCTTTGTTTTTGAAAGAAAATGTAAAAATTCTGCTCAAAAACTGTTCTTACTTTCCTCTTTTTACCGTTATTGATATGAATCCACATTTAACTCTCATGAGAACTGCCGCCGTAAACAATTTTAGACATATTTTCTCAATGACGATCGCGTTTGCAGCAGAGCCGTTTCACTGACACTATCATAGATTTGAACAAAGAATTTAGAAATTCAATTGGCAGCCTAAAAATGTGTGCGAATCTGTTTTTTTTTTTCTTCTTTTTTTCGGCGTAGTGTATAATTACGTACAAATGCAGCTGTGATTCCTTTATATCTCCGCTCTCTCTCGTTCTCCCTCTTTCTCTGTGCTCCCCTGCCTAGCTTTATCTCCTTTCCTCCTTCTCTTTCTTTCGTTTTTCTCCCCCGCTACCTCCTCTCTTCCTCTTTCTCTCTTCTCTCCACCTCCTTTTCCTTTTCTCAGAGCCACATTGGACGCGCTAAGCTCTATCGTCTTATCCCCTGTCAGTGCATCCACTTCGCGCTCTCTCCTCTTTCTAATCTCCTTTCCTCCTCTGTCTCTCTCTCCACAGGTCTCCCTCTCCTCCCCCTCTCCTGTCCTCCTTTTTTCCCCCTCTCTCCTCCCCCATCGCTTTCTCTGTCTGTCCATTTCTCTCACCCTCTTCTCTCAGTTTCTCTCTTTCTCACTCCGTCCGGTTCTCCGTGCTTTCCCTTTTTATCCTCCATCTCTCTTCTTTCGCTTATTCTCCCCACGCTCTCCCACTCTCCGCCTTTCCCTTTCTCTCTCCCTCTTTCTTACTGCATCTACCCCTCTACTCTCCCTCCTTTATTTCCCTCTTTTCTCTCCTCATCTTTCCCTTCTCTCTCTCTTTCTCTATACCTTTTCTATCTCTTTCTCTCACATTTTCTCTCTATCCTTCTCTCTCTCTCTTATGCTTTGCTCTCTCAGCTTTCCCTTTTAATCCTCTCTCTCTCTCTTCTGTCTCTTTTTATTCCCACGCTTTCCCTCTCTCTACTCTTTTTAAATCACTCTCTGCCTTCCCCTCATCATTTCTCTCTAACACTGCATCTACCCCTCCACTCTCCCCCGTTCTTTATTTCCCTTCTCTCATCATCTCTCTCTCTCTCCTGTCTCCATCCTCTTCTCTCTCTTTTTCTCCATGCCTTTCTATCTCTTTCTATTCCTTTTTTTCTCTCTCCCATTTTGTCTCTCTATCCCTCTCTCTCTCTCTTACGCTTCGCTCTCTCAGCTTTCCCTTTTATCCTCTCTCTTCTGTCTCTTTTTCTCCCCAAGCTTTCCCTCTCTCTACTCTTTTTAAATCACTCTCTGCCTTCCCCTCATCATTTCTCTCTAACCCTGCATCTACCCCTCCACTCTCCCCCTTTCTTTATTTCCCTTCCCTCCTCATCTCTCCTCTCTCTATCCTCCTCTCTTTCCCTTCTCTCTCTTTTTCTCTATGCCTTTCTATCTCTTTCTATCCCATGTTCTCTCCCTTCCTATCTCTTTCTCTCCCTTTTCTCTATCCCTCCCTCGCTTTCTCTCCATCCCCCCCTCTCTCTTGACCGCCTGCTTGCCGCTCTCCCTCTCCCCCGCCGCTTCCCTCCCTCCCCATCAGCAGGTTGCTAGGAAACTGTGCTCCATTGATCTAGAGGAGGCCGATGACAAGCTCCCATAACTGTCACCAAATACCACAGCAGCAGCAGCAGCAGCAGCAGAAGCAGAGGCAGCGGCAGCGGCGGCAGCGGCGGGGTTGGCACGAGGACGCCAACGAGGAGCCCGGGATCCAACACGGTTGCCTCGGCTTTGTTCTGAGGAAAAGACGGAAGAAGAGAGAAAAATTAACGTGTTTATCAAGAATCGCATGTGGCAAAAATAAGATAATTCTAGCTACAAATTATTTGACACGTCCAAATTCTGTGATCCTTTTTCATCTGTTGAAGCACAAAAAATACATTTCAAAATTTGGACTGTAATTAAAATGTTTATTAACACTTGAAGACCTACAACACTGTACACGTTATGTCCATAAAGTTGTTTATACATGTTGTTTGCTGTGTGTTTTGTACAAAAGAGTGTGAATTGTATTTTCTGTTGTTTTTTAATTTCTATTTCTGGTCCTATAGCTTTTATTACAGCCACATGACACATCTACAGCAGCAGATTGTGAAATAACAAATTGTACTGAACAAAAGGATGTAGAACACTTCATTAAGGGTAAAGGGGCAGTTTTAAAAGCAAAATGAAGAAAAGGCAAGGAGAAATGTACTAAAATTGCCCTTAGGTCTTCGGGGGTTAATTTGCTGCCTGTTTTTGGCAATAAATTTGGTTTGGTATGTTTTTTTGTGTGTATTTCACTTATAATCAATGTAAATGACATAATGAATTAGAGAGAGACATTGGATATATGGATTTCTTAAAATGCTTTGTGTTGCATCTTTTTTGCATGAAAAGCGCTCTATAAATAAAGTTTGATTGATTGATTGATTAAAACCCCTTTTTCTTCTTTCTTCTTTCTTTAAAATCCCTTCCTTTAACTGGTTTTAGCTTGATTGTATTCCTTATTTCTTTTTTTCTATTTCTGTTTGCTTTTTTATTATAATTAATTTAAGTGCTTGCATCATTATCTGTTTTTGTATGCCTTCTGTGCGCTACTTTTATGCTTTTTCTATTATTCAGTGCTGCTTGTACAGCACTTTCTAAACCTTGTTTTTAAAAGTGCTTTATAAATAAAGATTATTATTATTATTATTAACAATGTACTAAAGGGTTTGTAAAAGCTAGGAACGAGTTAGAGAGAATTAAAGGCACTGCAATTCATTTTTATTCTTACTCAGCTAGCATGCTAATCGTGCATGATTATTCAAAACAAAAAAACAACAACAACAAAACGCAATACTAAACATGCAGTATATCTGTACTGGAGCAAGGCACAGGCTTCTTGAAATATCTACTTTCTCCTTCTGCGGTTTGAAAATCAGGTCTCACAGCTTTAATAAAGAATGGCACATTTAAAGGCACGTTACGTAACTTTTCTAGTTGAGGGTCCGCCAAAAGCTTGTCCCCATGATGAATAATACTGCTTTGCTTGAATGTTCCTCAGTCCGGCATTCAACTTTTGTATCCCTCAAAGACAGAGACAAACGGGTAATGCCACCAGGCCAAGTTAGAGCGAAAGTAAGAATTCATGTTTTTCGAGCGATAAAACACATGGAACTGAATAAATATTTGATAAGTCTAATGCCACACTGTGGAACATTCTCGGAAAATCCTAACCCTGTAGCCTGCAGTAGAGTAACCTCAACCAGAAACGTTGCGCAGTGCACCCTTAAACCATTGCTACATAAACATTTAAAGCATTTGGCAGTCCTTTGTTTTCCTTTTCGCTCACAGTTCCTGATCGCAGCGCGGTCTTTCACACCTCTGCGCCCGTAAACCGCTCAGACCGACGCAGACATTTAACGGCTCTGGTGCTCACTATGAAAATGTGGCTATTTCACCCGCGAGCTTTCCCGAACCATCACTACGGCAATGAGCTCTGTCTCTCCTCTCGCTCGTAAGACTTTCCTTTGTTTCATTTTGATGCGCCCCTACACGCAACTGTTGTAAATGACGGAGTCTGAGGAGGTCCGAAAGGGTCAGACTGGAAATTAAATCCGGCTGAGACAAAGGAAAGTGTTTACTGTAGAAAAGCCAAGGGTGCAAGGAGCAAGACGGAAAAGCAAAACTGTACTGCTCACTTGTTAAAGCAGTGTATATGTAACATTTGTGGAGATGGGAATGCGTCCTGCTTTTCTCCATGATGTTACTGTTTTGTAATGTTCCACAGTATGACATTAAAGCACCCATATTATTCTATCTTGTGATCCGCCGCTGTTATTTCTTCATCACAAACATACCTGGAGTTGCGTTTTGTTTCATTCACACACGTTTAACACATAAACCCTGGTTATATTCTTGTTAATATGTAATTTTTTGTGTTATATTATAGTTTTCTACTTATTTCATTCTATTTTATTTATTGCATGTTTAGCGTTTGTCTACGTTTCGCTCCAAGTATCGCAGCAAATTCCTAATGTTGTGAACCTGTTCACTCATATGACAATAAAACCTTTCTGATTCTGCATATTTAGGATGAGTTCTTTTCGTAAACTAAAAACACCATGTTCCACCTTGTGACGTCACGTGGTAATACAGGAAGTGCTCCACTGTGTTTTTAAACTTCATACACCTCCACTAGAGTCATTTGGATGATTTCAGCCCTGGAATTGCCCATCTCTACTGAACTTAAGGTGAAAAAGGGAGCTGCTAACTTGAAAACTATCACTACATGACATCACAAGGTGGAACAGAGCATTTGGAGCTTTGGAGATGTAGACAGGCGACTAATAAAAGATAAAAAACACAATTGCAGGTCTGTTTTTGAGGAGGCAACAACACTATAACATGGCTTAAAGCTCACAAGAGTCAATTTTGTGCAATATACTGTAGGAACTTTAAACATATCTAACTTGCATTTATTTAAAGCCACGTTGTATAACTTTGCAGACAAAAAATACTAAAATATAAACATGTTTTCCATTTTGGTTGTTCTTATTGCACTAAATGCTCTGTTAATCATGCTGTGTAAAGCGTCTTTGGGGACCTGTGTCTGTGAAAAGCGCTGTATAAACAAAATTACCTTACCTTACCTAGAAACACGTGTCCATGTTGGGAGCTGGCTTGCATCTCCACAAACCTCTCTTATTTGGCCTGTTTGTGTCCATGGAAATGTTTTTATAATCCTGAACATGCTCTTGAGAATGCCCTATTTTTCTATTTACACGGACACATCCATGCCGCCTCCAGAAAGTTGCATACTGTTGCTTTAATTGCAGGGGAATTTACTGCTATAAATGTGCACTTCTACTGTACGTGTTCACTCTAATATTACCAATTTATAGTTTTTTTGTAATGAATAATGAATGAACACAAAAAAATAGTACAAAAACTGAAAACTGTTGAAATTTCAGGTTAATTTATGCATGTTGTGTGCATATTTTTAGATTTTAAGTTGTAAACGATTAGAAAAAAATGTGTTTAACTTTCAGGTCACACATTTTGTCATTACACCAATATTTGCAGTAATGAGAGTAACATTACCAGTATTGGAAGTCTATAGTTGAAGGAGCAGTTTACAATGTGTGTTTGTATTGGTGAAGTGACAGTCCTGCTCCGTTGCTCTTAAAATGTAACGAACCAAAAATCCATCCATACATCCATACATAGATCTGACACAAATGCGCTTATTGAATGGAAGTCAGTGGACACCAGCTACAGTTTAAAGGGAAACTCCAGCACATTTGAAGCCAAAGTCCATTTCTAGAGGAGGTCGAATACTGTCAGAAGCCAAAAAACAGCACAGATCAGTGTTGCCTCGGCGGAGATCTCGCTGTGGCAGTGAGTCTGTCAAGGCAACAAGCTGCTGTAGTGAATTGGGCAAGTTCTTAACTTCCACACTGAAGAAGCTTAATACCACTTTAACCCATTTTACAACAGCCACGAGTCTAACAAACAAAACGCTCTGCCTGGTTCACTCATTAGTGTCTGGAAACGTTATAAAACAACTTTATAAGCAGCCTTAGACTTACCTTTGTTAATTTCCCACTGCAAATCACACAATTGCCGACTCTAGCGGTGACGAGAGGCTTGAGCCGCCAGAAGCAACAAGTGAGGATCGACTACTGACGGTGAAGAACAATAGAAACTGAAAGTTGTTGAAAGAAAATGGTTCGGGAATGTATTTTTTTTAAATCGTTTTTCAAAAAGTATAATTCACTCGTAAATAAACGGATTAGAAACGACATTGGCAGTCGAGTCTTTTGGGCTTTCGCATGCACAGTAGGAAATCAACAAAGGTAAGGCTAAGGCTGCTTATAAAGTTGTTTTATAATGTTTCCAGACACTAATGAGTGGCCAGGCCAGTGCTTTCTTTGTTAGACTCGTGGCTGTTGTAAGATGGGTTAAAGTGGTGTTAAGCTTCTTCAGTGTGAAGCAAATTGGCGTTTTCGTGAAAGTCAAATCCTTGCCCAATTCACTACGGTAGCTTGTTGCCTTGACAGACTCACTACCACAGTGAGATCTCCGCCTAGAAAACACTGATCTGTGCTGACAGTATTTGACCACCTCTATCAATGGACTTCAGCTTCAAATGTGCCGGAGTTCCCCTTTAAGTCATTTCCTTGGTAACCGCTATCTTTTTACCGTAGAGCTTATGTGTCGTATCTGTAGTGGACGTAGACCTAAAAAATAATAGTAGGCTAGTAATATATTGGTAAACTAGTATTAGTAGTACTAGCAAAAACAGTAATAACAACAGCAGTAGTGGTAATAGTATTAATATAAGTAGTTGTAGTAGTAGTTTTAAACATGGGAGTAACAGTATTATGCAGTAGTATGCAGCACTGGATGTAGTTACCTAGAATTAGTCAATATTCAGCATATTTATTCAAGGCAGTTTAGTTTGAATATTACCTGTACACATGTCTCCATGGAGGTGTGCAGGTGACGACACCAGTGACACCAAGTTACAGGTCAGATCTACAGAGAGGCGATCCTGCTGACAGTAAGAGTGTTTTAATGATAACACCTGTAACTGAACAAAAACAAGACATGTAAAACATCCTATATAACGCATAATTGATTCTTGTGAGCTTTGTGCCATGCTATATTGTTGTTACCTCCTCAAAAACATATCTGGAGTTGTGTTTTGTTTCATTCACATGTTTGAGTAATCCTTTATTATTAATCTGTCTGCAACTTCAAAGCTGAAACGCTCTGTTCCCCCTTGTGATGTTTTTCAAGTTAAGTGCTCCCTTGTGTTTGGCAGAGACGGGAAATTCCAGGGCTGAAATGACCCGAATGATTTTAGTTCAGTTTAGTTTAGTCGTTATTTGAAGGGACAATGCACAGAGACATTAAGTACAAAGACAGAGATGTTCTGCTCCAGATTATAGCTAAACAGCTAATTTCCATCTGCAGTTCCTGGTTACATGAATCAATAAAAGCAAAGATTCACTCTCTTACTAACCGAGTGCACACACAGCATCACCCATATAACGTTTGGTCACACCTCATAAAGCAGTAACGAAATTACGAGAACACATAATATACACTCCGTAACATTAACCCAAACACATAATCATACACATATCATTCAGAATAACACATTAAATAGCAGAAAGTACATTTTTAGTGAAGTTGTATAGAGTTCAAAACCACAGTGGAGCACTTCCTGTATTACTTCCTGTTTTGCGAGAAGAACTCAGCCTAAAAATGCAGGATTTGTGTGTTAAACATGTGTGAATGAAACAAAACACGACTCCAGGTATGTTTACGACGAGCAAACAGCATTTGAAACTAATAAACATCCTTTTCTCTTCTGTCAAACTACCTGAACACACCTTATTGATCTTACATTCCTCGTCTAGCATCTCCTCCGCTCTGTGTCTCTTTTATGACAGAAGAGCGAGTCTTAATTGAGCTGTGAGTGTTGATAGGTGACAGATTGAAGGAGGAGGAGATGGAAAAGGACAAAAGGACGCGAGAGCAGTTACAGGGGCCCCTGCAGACCCATCTCCCTCTGCAAATTTTTTAAATAAAGTCTGATCCGCCCATCACAGCATATGGACGAGACCCATTACATTAGGCTTATGGGCGATTCATGCCATTTATAAACTACAGTACTGTGTGGCAGGAAGTATTGCGGTTTAATATTGGCTATATATTGTTTTAATAATACAATCCCTGGCCAAAATAAAGTCACCACCTCGATTTAACTCAGCAAATAGGTACGAGGTTGCTGCTGTCGGTCGGGTCCAGGTTCAGCAACAGTGTGTGCTCAAAGAATGAGGTCGGCTGAACCTGAATATACTGAAGGACCAGGTTATTCCATCAATGGATTTGTTCTTCCCTGACGGCACTGGGCATATTCCAAGATGATAACGCCAGGGTTCATCAGGCTCAAATTGTGACAGAATGGTTCAGGGAGCGTGAGACATCATTTTCACACATGGATTGGCCACCACAGAGTCCAGACCTTAACCCCATTGAGAATCTTTGGGAAAGGCTTTGGGCAGCGGTCAGACTCGACCATCATCAATGCAAGATCTTGGTGAAAAATGTTTCGAAAAGCTTCTGCAATGTCACAAGATTTATTTCCATCCAGTGGTGCATTCATTTTTCACCAAGATTCTCAATGGGGTTAAGGTTCTTACTGTGATCGGGGGTTGCCTCTCCACAGAGCTGACCTGTAGCTTGACCAGGTGTAGTGTACCCTCGACAATAAGAAAAGTTACGTAGTGTAGCTTTAATTGAAAAAGCATTTGCCCCACTACATATCCATGATCTCCCATAGCACCATCATTTTTACCATTACAAATTATAATGATAATAATGATGGAAATTATAATACTATGATAATAAGGAGAAGCTATAAAAGTTATTTCTTAAAATATATTTATATATATACATAACGGCAATATCTTTCATATTTTCAAAGGTGCACTGTGTCACTTCACTCCATGGGGATGTTATTTCTTTCACTGATATGTCCCACAGTAGGGCATTAAACAGATCTCCCTTGTATTTATTCAACTGTGGACGTTTTATAGCTCAAAAATACCTTAAAAACCTGAATTCTTACCATGTTGAGGCTTGTTTCTCCATAGATCTGACCATTAACCTGTCTCCATAGTGGAATAATCAAGGCAAAACAGTAATATTTCCATGGAGACAAGCAGTTGGCAGACCAGAAAGGTTACACAGTGCGCCTTTAACAAACTGTAAACTAATCATAAATAAATACCTACAGCTTTTGGACAATATTCTTAATTACTGGACCCTACTCTGTTTTGTTTTGCTTCTATTTACATAACCCAACTACCAGATCCCAACTGCTCCTGTACTATAAGAGCATTTACCCCAGAACTATTTTCTTATCCAAATGTTGAGTCTTGCCTTTGCAGAGGCCACTCTAATCGCTACATTAAATATCTAAATAAATCGTAACACTTTCCCACAGACTCACCTCCCTGCATCCTTCATATTGTCCTTAAACCCTGTTCGATGCTGTCTGCGGCTGACAGATGAGCAGCGGATGACAATAGAGACGCGTCACACGAGCGGCCACCGGGGGCAGTCTGCACACAAAATGTTGCGTGTCAGATTCCAGTGACACATCCGCCCCCTGCAGCCGTCAATCAAACTCCTCACCGTTCTGACAACTCCATATAGGGGCTCGCCGGACGACTGGGGCTGTTTTACAATAGGAAAGCTCTTTATAATAGAGTTTATTAGCCCGTAAAGGTGCACTGTGTAACTTTTTGGTTGCTAGATTCTGTGGATATGTCACCGCTCTGCTTGCAATGTCCCACAGTGTGACATTAAACAGCTCTACTTTACATTTATTCAGCTACAGGTGGTTTTATATCTCAAAAATCCCGAGAAAAACAAACATTCTGACTGTAAGCGGGGTCGCCTCTCCACAGATCTGACCTGTAACTTGGTCTAGTTTGGTCTCCATGACGATCGAAAGGTTTAATGCCATACTGTGAAACATTCCAGCCAAAGCAATAACATGCAGAAAAGCATTTGACGCATCCTCCACCAGAAAAGTTACACAATGCACCTTTAAATAAGTAGTTTCTTAGCCCGAATCATTCTTAATAAACCATTTGTGAATTAAAACATGAATTAATTTGTTTATACTTTATTAAGACTATAATTAGTGTAGGAATAATGAAGTGTTGCCTTTACATTTTCTAATAACAGCTAATACTTGGTGAAAGAATTAAGCTATTTCTTAGTTTTGTGGGATATAAACATTTATCCTAGTTTTACCGTCTGTTAAATAACACTTTGAGGAGACAATTTATGTGGAAGGGAGGTTTGGTGCTGAAATATTTGCTCTTAAAATATTTATTGTACAAAATAATAGTGTTTTCAAGTTTTTAGTAAAGAAAAAATACATATATAGTAGCCTAAATTAGACACGTTTTTGACTCTTGTTTCAATTATGGTTGCTAGAATTAACTCTTTGTACTGTATGTCATACCCGCTTCCTGTGTCATCTTTTTTCTTTCTTTCTTTTTTTTTAGGGAAGTAAAATAATAAACTTCACCAGAATTATCAAATTTGTGAGTAAATTCTTTAGACTAAACCTAAATACAATTATGTTAACTAAGTTTTAGTGAAAATAGCAGCTCTTGAGGTCAAAACAAGTCAGCTGTTTGTGTCTGTTTGCGTAATTATAAAGCGTTTTCTCGTTTGATAACCAGGAAGTGTGTGTTAGCATGCTAGCTGTAGTTAGTAAACCTCTCTTCTGGCCTCTAGTCCACATATAAACTCCTCACAGTGAAAAATTAGGATGTGAGGAATAACTTTGGACCACTGCAAACAGTTTTAAAATGACCTAGATCCTAATTTCATTATTACTGTGCTTGTTTTTTTCAATTTAGATTTTTTACCTTTTTACAAAAACAAAAACAGAAAAACAAAACACACCCACACCCCACCCCTCTCTCTACACTCAAAACACACACACACAAAAACATTGGGCAAACAAACATCATGACCGTGTTATTACCTATAACATTTCAGCGTAACCCGGCAATTCTCGAGACGTATTCTCCGTTGTCAGTGACCTCATGTTAGTCCCGATGGTGTATTTTCTCATGCTTGACACAGCAGAGTTAAAGCGGAGTTATCAGAGGTGACAGCACAGACCTGAGGAGGAGAGTGGGCGAACCATAATGAGGGCGGTGCCAATGTGTCCTTGGGCAAGACACCGCAGCTCAGCTCATCTCCGGCTCCTGAAAGACGGCGCCGTGAATTGGAGCTCGTGTAACTGTGAATGAGAAACAGAAATCAATTGAAAAGTAATGGAGGATCCGTGCGGTATTGTGTTCTGCTACTATATGGAAAAAAATAAAAAATAAAATAAAAAGAGCGTTGTTTTTTGTTATTGCTTTCTGTGGAATGTTTCGAAGTATGGCATTAAACCTTTCTATCACCATGGAGACCAAACCAGGCCAAGTTACAGGTCGGATCTGCGGAGAGGCGACCCCGCTCACAGTAAGAACGCCTGTTTTTCTAAGTATTTCTGAGCTATAAAACCACCTGTAATTGAATAAATGTAAAGAAGAGCTGGTTAAAGGCATATTGTGGAACATTTCAGGCGGAGCAACGACGTATCCATAGAAACAAGCAGGTGACGGACCAAAAAGTTACACAGTGCACCTTTAATGTTTTTCGATATGTTCAAAAAGACATTATAATACTGCATGTCTGTTATAATCTGTATGTAATCTATGGATCATTATTTTATTGATCATTATAATATTGATCTAAAATTACTTATTAAAGCCCCATTATGGAATCTTTGGCAAAAAAAAAAGATAAAATAAACTTTTTTTTCATTATGGATGTGTTTATTGCACTAAAAAAACAAAAAAAGGTGTTCTTACTCTGAGCAGGCTCGCATCTCCACAAACCTGACTCTTACTTGGCCTTTTCTGCTTGTTTCCATGGAAATATTGTTCCTTTGGCCATAATTTCCAGGTACTATAATACGCTGATGTCATTCTCCCAGATGAGGGACAAGAGCCAATTTTTCTTATTGATTCTCCCTGTATTTGCAATGAAATATTCAAAAGCACAAAGGTGGAAGCCGATCATCTCTATGAGTGACGACAGCTATTAACATCTCATATTACAACAAAAATCTGCATTTTAGCACTATTTATTTTAGATTTCCACTGCCTGTATTAAATAGTATTGGTTATGGCGTCATCCGAAATCCGACAATATTCCGCAGTATGACATTAAACATACCTATCTCCATGAAGAATGTCCCGAAGTAGGATTTTAATTTTCTATTTCCAACGAATCGTGCAGTTAACGCTCCAAAGTCGTTTGTCTGTTATAATCTCTATCTAAGGAATCTATGGAGGATTCATTTATAATACATTTTAGGTACATTTTTATATTGATTTAAAACAACTTATTAAAGAAACAAATCCACTTACCACCTTACCACCTACCACCAGAACTATCATCATAAAAAGTGCCACGTTTTCAGGAAATACCGGCGGCTTCTCCTGTATGGATATAAAAATAAATAGTTATAACGCGGTTAAAACTTCTTCTTCTAGTAAATTTTGCATAATATGTCTCCTTTAAAGTGAAACTAAATCTTATTTCTTTCTGTTTGTGTACATGTGGTTTGTTCCTCTGTGTTTCAAATGTGGATTTCACATTTCAGCAGAAACTCTGACATTTAAGAAGTCATATGAGTCCGGCTTTATTTAACTCCTCACACCTCTTCCTCCTCCTCCCTCGCTCCTCAATCCCCTCATCGCTCTGCTTTGTCACTCCTCCTCTCCCTCTCACTTATCTCTCCTTCTCTCTTTGTCTGTTTCCCTCTTCTCCCTCCCCGTTTCTCCTCTGTCACTTCTTTCCTACCTTTCTCTCTCTCTCCTCTTCTCCTTTCTCTCCCTCCTTCTCCTCTCGCCTGCTGTCTCTCTTTTGTCACATTTCTTCTTCTTCTTTCTCTGCCTCCCTCCCTCCTCTCTCACCCTCGAGTCCTCTTCTCCCTTCCTTTAGTCCCTCACTCGTCCTTCCTTTCCTCTCTTTGTCCTCTCCACCTTTCTCCCTTCTCCTCTTTTTTGTCACTCCTCCTCTCCCTCCCTTTCCCCTTCTCTTCCTCTCTCTTATCCCTTTTTCTCTCTTTGTCTGTTTCCCTCTTCTCCCTCCATTTCTCCTCTTCTCTCACCTTTGCTTTCTCTCCCTCTCTTTTTCTCTCTCCTCATCCCCTCCGTCCCTTTGTTTCCCCTCTATCACTCCTTTCTCTTCTCCTTTCTCTCTCCCGCTGTTTCTTTTGACACATTTCTTCTTCTTTCTCTGCCTCCCTCCCTCCTCCCTCACTCTCCAGTCCTCTTTTCCCTTCCTTTACCCCCCTCTCTCTCCCTTTATCTCTCTTGTTCTCTCTCTTCTCCCCCTCTTCTCGCTCCTTTATTCCTTCTGTTTCTCTTCTGTCACCAATCTCCTCCCTTATATGCTCTCTCAACCTCTTCCCACCTCTCTCTCCTCCTTCCTCTTCCTCTCCCCCTCTCCCTCCCTCGCTCCAGCCCTCCATCTTGGCTCTTTTCCAGTAATTATCCGCTCGCTTCCCCGCTGACGTAGCTCCCCGGCTCTGCTCTCTTCTCCGTCATCCTCCATAAAAAGACGTTCCACAGAAACAAACCCTCTTCCTGGCATCCTCCCCTCCCACTCATCTCTTTCACTTCTCTTCTACTTCTTTGCGTTCTTTTTTTTATTTATTCATTTCTGTTCAATCTGAGCCAATCCCGTCTTCTTCTTCCCACACTGTCACGAAGTCTAATCGTTTTCGTAGCGGAGGATTGCACAGTGTTACTCAAGAAATCAAGGACTTACAAACTTCTGGTTAATCTAAACAGTGTTACTCAAGATGTGAAGTGAGAAGTCGTGATTAAAGTTTGTGATTTCCAGCAGAGTGAGGCCTAATTGTATAAAACTAAATAATTAACAGCAGCTACTGACTGTATTATAAGCTGTGATGTGATTGGACCAACACACACTCAGTTATTATTAGTCTGTCTACATCTCCAAAGCTCAAAATCTGTTCAACCTTCACCACGTTTGCAAATAATTTAATGCAGATGAGGGCAAATTAATATTGTTAAAATACAAATTTTTGTTGTAATACAGAGAGCTCTAGAGCCAAGTGGAGCGTCTCCCACAGAAAAGAAAACATCCAAAGCCACAAAACCCTTGTGACTCTAAAAGGAGGAGAACACTGCACATCATTTTTCTTACCTGTACGCTCTGTATAAAAGACTATAGTGTGTTGCATTAATGAAATCTACAGAGAATATATGTATTCTCTGTATATATGGCCTGTGCTACTGCAGACGTATAATCTCTGAAAAGTTTAACGTGAACCATCTCCAACGCAATGGAAGCACAGAACACTCACCATGAGCAGCAGATCTCTGTCACAGAAAGAACAATCATATTCCACAGAATCGTGTCCTTTAGTCCGACAGAAGCCGACCGCATCAGCGCACCCAGAACTCACTGTATTACAACAAAAAACTGCATTTTAACAACATTCATTTTAGCTGCCCTCATCTGTATTAAATATTATTGGCCTATAGAATTTTGTGAAGTATCTAAATCCCAGCGATTATAGTATGAAAGTGGTGTGTGCAGGAGTGTTGGTGGTGGTCAGAGGGGCCAATGGCGCAGATTGGCAGCCTCGCTTCCGTCAGTTTGCCCCAGGGCAGCTGTGGCTACAGAAGTAGTTTACGAACACTGAGTGTCAAGTGAATGAATAATGAACTGTAAAGCGCTTTGGGTGTCATGGAAGGCACTATATAAATGCTATGATTAATTAATTAATTAGCAATAACACTTGTGATGTAATCTAAACATCCATCCATCTTCTCCCGCTTAATCCAGCTGGGTCGCAGGGGCAGTTTGCTGCCCAATCCTCATAGCACCTGACCCCCCCTATGAACCCCTCTGTGGGTGGTGAGCCCACAGGAGTAATCTAAAAAAACATTTTTAAAAATCCAAAAAAGCAGGTATTTAAAAAATAATGAAACTTCAAGTCAACAATATTCTCACTTCAAAACACACTCAATTTTAGACAAACAATGAAAGTTAATGAATGTATCATCAAAGTTCTTAGCAGCAGTGCTTGCATACAAATGCCCTTAACAGATTGTGTTAAAGCACTAAAAAGGATTTCAAAATGAACTCTTTTAAAATGAAAATTGTTTCTTGTGCATGTGCTTCTATTACAGTAATCTGAATAATAATATTGCATGGGCGAGTTCAAACGCATGAAACATTTTACAAGTACCACAGACCAAGACTGAATCTTGACTGAACCTCTGTAAACCAGGACCAGGCCACAGTCTCCACCTAATGCAGAATTTAAGCTTAGAAAGATAATATCAAAAAATAATGACAAAATTTACCAATAACTGTAGATTCTATGACGTTTCACGCCAAGTAACCTGAGAAATGATTTTCCACAGACCGAGACTAAATCAGGACTAAACCAGGACTGATGACTGAACTGTCTGTGAACCAGGGATGTTTTTGAACTCCACACACCTTCACCAGATCCTTTGACTGATTTCAGCCCTGGAACTGCCAAAATATACTGAACTAGAGGCAAAAGGAGCTGTTAACAAGAAAACTACGACTATATGACAGCACAAGGTGGAACAGAGTGTCTTGAGCTTTGGAGATGTAGACAGACTAATAATAAACATGTGTGAACGAAAAAAACACACATCTCCGGGTAAGTTTTTGAGGAGGTAACAACATTCAGATGCGTCTTAAATCTCACAAGAGTCAATTTTGCGCAATATAGGCCCTGTAAATAGTGGGACACCTGCAGGATATTTAAAAACACAACATTTCCCACACCTGCTCCACTTGTATAGAAGCTTCACCTGTGATGGAGCCATTGTTCCCGTCTGTACTGAGCCATCTTGGAGTAGCGCTTGGCAGGGAGAGAGCAACCTCACACTTAGCCTGTTAATTGTCCTCTTCAGAGCCGTGCAAGAAGAGATCTGCTCCAAATGAACCAGGGTTACTATGGAAACGCAGATTCAATTCAATGTGGACAGAAGAGCGAGCGTCCTTAGACCTACTCTAATGTACGTCCCGTTTGCGGTGGAGTGGTCGCGTTTGTGTGGTTTGGACATCTGGCTACGAATCCAAAACTGGAAATCTGTCTTATTTTTGAGAGTGTTTTAACCTGACTGCTTTCTCTGAGATTTTCCGTAATATGGCATTAAAAGACTGCATCGAATTGAGCCCATTTTGGTCTTGTTGGTCCTGCTTTAGTTCCACTTTAGTCCCGCTTTAGTCCTTCTTTAGTCCCGCTTTAGTCCCCCTTTAGTCCTGCTTTAGTCCCGCTTTAGTCCCGCTTTAGTCCCTCTTTAGTCCTGCTTTATTCTTGCTTTAGTCCCGCTTTAGTCCCACTTTAGTCCCGCTTTAGTCCTTCTTTAGTACCGCTTTACTCCCTCTTTAGTCCCGCTTTAGTCCCTCTTTAGTCCCTCTTTAGACCCGCTTTATTCCTGCTTTAGTCCCTCTTTAGTCCCTCTTTAGTCCTGCTTTAGTCCCTCTTTAGTCCCTCTTTAGTCCCGCTTTATTCCTGCTTTAGTCCCTCTTTAGTCCCTCTTTAGTCCTGCTTTAGTCCCTCTTTAGTCCCTCTTTAGTCCCGCTTTATTCCTGCTTTAGTCCCTCTTTAGTCCCTCTTTAGTCCTGCTTTAGTCCCTCTTTAGTCCCTCTTTAGTCCTGCTTTATTCCTGCTTTAGTCCCTCTTTAGTCCCGCTTTAGTCCGGCTTTGGTCCGGTTTTAATCTGGCTTTAGTCTGGCTTTAGTCCGACTTTAGTCTGGCTTTAGTCCCGCTTTAGTCCTGCTTTAGTCCTGCTTTAGTCGCAGTTTAGTCCTACTTTAGTCCTGCTTTAGTCCCAGTTTAGTCCTACTTTAGTCCTGCTTTAGTCCTTATCTTAATCCAGGTTTAGGAGCGTTTTAAACTAATTGCGTTCTCTGAGATGTTCCGTAATATGGCATTAAAAGACTGCATTGAATTGAGCCCATTTTGGTCCTGATGGTCCTGTTTTAGTCCCGATTTAGTCCCGCTTTAGTCCTGCTTTAGTTCCCATTTAGTCCCGCTTTAGTCTTGCTTTAGTCCCGCTTTAGTCCCGCTTTGGTCCCGCTTTGGTCCCGTTTTAGTCCTGCTTTAGTCCTAATCTTAATCCAGGTTCAGGAGCGTTTTAAACTAATTGCTTTCTCTGAGATGTTCCGCAATATGGCATTAAAAGACTGCGTTCATAGTTAACATTGTTGGGCCCTAATTTAAACCTGTTGCAAACTTAGTTTGGTCCTGCTTCAGTTCTGGTTTAGTCCTCATCTTAGTCCAGGTTTAGGAGCATTTTAAACAAATTTCTTTCTCTGAGATGTTCCGCAATATGGCATTAAAAGACCGCGTTAAACTGAATCCTTCTTAGTCCTCTTTTAGACTTGGTTTAGTCCTTGTCTTAGTCCAGGTTTAGGAGCAGTAAAAGACTAGTTTCATAGTTACCATTGTTGGCCCTAATTTAAACCTTTTTTAGTCCTGTTGCAGACTTGGTTTGGTCCTGTTCTAGTCCTAGTTTAGTCCTGTTCTAGTCCAGATTTAGTTGTAGGTTCATTCCTGGTCTCGTCCCATTTTGATGTGGTAAATCTGTCTATATCTTGTTTCTAATGAATCATATGGGCGTAAAAAAAAGCATTCTTACTGTGGGCGGGCTTGCGTTTCTACAGATCTGACCTTTAACTTTAACCGTAATGCTGTACTGTGGAACATTCCAAACAAAACAATATATGGAGATACACTTACAAGCTTCATATTTAATTTCTTCCATGCCTCAGGTTGTAGCACAAAAATCCTATATTCCTATACCAGAAAAGTTACATGGTGCATCTTTACGGTAACTGTTCGTGTTGCTGTAGCAAATCAATAAATATATTAAGTTTATCTTTTACAAATGCACAGAAATGCTCTATTTTTTGGCTGTACTGTAGGAACAACTGCCTGCTGACTGAAACTGCAGTCTATAAAATTTAAATCATGAAAATCCAATATGGGCGCTGCAGTATTTGATGTACTTCATGTATAAAGCAGCTTGTGGTACATGTGGGGGGATGTACGGGGGGTCCAGGCTTATTTCCATGTTCACTGGTCTGTGGAGGACGCTCTCTGCCGTGTAACCCCCACCCCTCCTCCAGCCTCAGCCTCTGTCCTGACCAGTGGGAATACTCCAGAATACTACAGGTTGAATACTGCATGTTACAGAGGTTCTTATAGCCCGGATCTGTTTTATATTTATTGTTTGTTGCCTGTACATATAAATCTGTATATATTCATATTTTTCCATGTTTGAGTTGTATCGCTATTCTATTTGTTGTTTGCTTAACTGTTAACTGTTGCACTGTAGGGGTGTGACGATATCCAAGTCTCACTATACGATATTGTCACCTCACGGTACAATATTTATTGCGATATCGTGGGAAAGCTCACGATATTACAATATTCTACATAATAAGACTGACATTATAAAATGCTTTGACCAGTCATTTGGTACAACATTTATTGTCATTAGGGATGTAACGATATCCAAATCTCTATATTTTCACCATATACATCTCTATTTATTGTTATATTTGTGTGTGAATCTGCTACTTTTTCCTCTAAAAATACTTTCACAAGACTTAATCCAAAGAATGAAGATTTCAAAGTGCTTAAAACAGTTATTTCTTCACTGAAACGAAGCAAAGGATCATGGCCTATGTAGTTCCCTCTGTTTTTTTTTTTTTAGCTATTTCTGCATCAGAACTATTCATTTAAGCAAAGAGACTTGTGCTTCGATATATTGCGATGGACCACGATATTATTGTGAGAGAGACCTCTGACGATACGATATCACCATATTTCAGTTATTGTTACATCCCTAGTGCACTGTGTAACTTTTTTTGGCTTGTCACGTTATTGCTTCGCCTGGAATGTTCCACCGTATGACATAAAATGGTATCAGGTCAAGCATTTTTATTTCACTTCTTTGTCAAAAGGATTGTAATTGAATTAATAAAATAAAATAATATAAAAATGCATTGCATAACACACCACAATACATTATTCGTTCCACAATACTCAGTGGATGAACTATTTTTGCCACAGCTGCCCTGGGGCGGCCTGAAGGAAGCGAGGCTGCTCATCTGCACCATCGGCCCTTCAAACCACCAACAACTCTCACACACACCACTTTTATACTACTAAAGGAGGGTGAAGAGTCTTGAGCCAGAACTACCCTGTCTTACCCAGACTTAAACATGAGTAGATGTGTTTTGTTACACAGAGGTGGGTAGAGTAAACAAAAACTGTGACTCAAGTAAGAATAATGTTACTTCAAAATAATATTACGCAAATAGTACAAAGTATAAAGTAGTGCTCCAAGAAATTACTCAAGTAAGAGTAAAAATTGAGAAAACTACTAAGAGTAACTGAGTAATTAGAAAGACAAAATCAAATTAGATAACTAGTATTTTCAAATTATAGACACAGAAATGAGAAAAATTACATTATGCCTGATAGAACGGTGCAAAAAACACAAATGTTCACGTTCAAGTCGTTTCATATTGCCAACAAAAACAAACCAAAAGAGCACAGTTACTTGAGTAGTAAAAGTATGTTGGTGCACATGTACTCTAAAAAGTAAAATTCCCTAAAAAGTAAATGTAACTGAGTAAATGTGTGCGACTCCCCACCCCTGAGTATTTCTGTCAAACTGGCACGTCACGACTCTGCCTCTCCACAGCCCGTTCTTAAGCCTCGGAGCTCAGTGCTTTATGGGTTTGCTGTGACTGGACTTAAGCCTTATTTAGACCGATTTTAGGAGAAAATATCGTAAATCCCCTCGGCGCTGTCAGTTCGGAGACGCCACGGAGCACGACGTCTCCGCGGCATGTCAATGTGGAGGACGCAGACGGAGAAGTGACCAGAGTTTATGACGAGTGTTTACAAGAGAAGCGGAAATATATGGTGACACTTTATAATAATCACATGAACAATAAAGCATCATTCATACTTAAATGTCTGTCACTTACTGTCCCTATTTTCTAATCTATGTTATAATGTTGTTTCCTCATCAAAAACATACCTTGTTTTGTTGTGTTTTGTTTCATTCACACATGTTCAACACACAAATCCTGCATATTTTGGCTGAGTTTGTCTCTCAAACTGTTCCACCTTGTGTTATCATGTGTCCACTGCGTTTTTAAACTCCGTACACCTTCACTATATTGTATGTTGTTGTGTATGTTGTGTAAAGTTTTGCTTTTTTTGAGCATGAGGCCTGTGTAAATGTAGTTGTAGATATTGTACAGAGACTGATGACCTTAGAAGTTAAATGTAAATTTCTATTGTTATTTTGTAATCTACTGTGAAATGAGTCTTTTAGGCCACAATCCGGCATGTTTACATTCATGTGTCTTATCATGTCTGTCCATTAACGTGCACTGTACCAGTCAAATAAATAAATAAATAAACTAGAATCACTTGGATGATTTCAGCCCTGGAATCGCCCATCTATAATGAACAAAACAACACTTAAAAACTAGCACTTTGTGACATCACAAGCTGGAACAGAGCACTTTGAGCTTTGGAGATATAGACTAATAATGTAGGATTAATCAAACATGTGTGAATGAAACAAAACAGAACTCCAGATATGTTTTTTGATGAGATAACAGCATTATAACATGGCTAAAAGCTCACAGGAGTCAATTTTGCCTTTAATAATAAACAAACTAAATTAAATATACAGCATGATATATTGTAGATAGGGCTTGAAATGACTCACCTTTCCACAGATATGACTTGTAGCTTGGCCCGGTTGTGCCGCCTGATTGTCTCTATGGAGATAGAAAAGATAAACAGTACAGCTATAATAAAAACAATACATCAATATCTATAAATAAGTAAGAATTTAAGTATTTTAATTAAAAAACAATGTAGGTATCAGTATTAGTAAACTGGTAGTAGCAGAAGTATTGGCAATATCACTATCAATCACTACTTAGCCTCTTTTAAAAGCTAATCTAAAGACTTATTAAAACAAACAAATTAAAACAATACCACGTAAATAAATCTGCATCGTATGTTAGTAAAATGCATTGCCAGACGAGGAGTACCTCTTTCACCTCTGATGTTTATTAACGCACCATCTTTTATGTATAATAGGGTCAATAAGCGAAACCGTTAAATAAAATAAAATACAATACAAGTTGAAAGCTAAATTATAGTTTCACAAGTTCCACCAATATCTGAATAAAACTGTGGGATTGCGGTGCAGTGAGTTTCCAAATGTCTGTGTCTATTACAGCCTCTGTCATCACATTATCTTTCAAATTTATGCCACAGAAGAAAAGACTACAGAGAGAATCTATCACCATTTCTATTCTGCTCCCTGTCTGAGCTCAAAGACAAAGATGTACAATATTTCACACCAAAATGAACTTGACACTCATTGTAATAATGTAATAAGTCTGTCAATGTGCTAATAAAACGGTTTAGGGAAGTGATTCTAGTCTAAGGAGCCAGGGATTGGTAAAATATGATAATTTAATGCAGAGGAGCTAGCACTTGTCCAGTTAAAATGCACTGACAACTGTAGGTAACATCATCTGCGTCTACAAAAGCTTTAACGTATAGTTACTGCACAAAGAACTGCCTTTAAAGAACATTTCGCTTAAGCTTTCTATATACTTATATCTATGACACCCGTGGATTATTATTATTGCAATATTCATCTACTTAAACGACTTAATAAACAAAAGAAAAAGCAAGAAAGACGGACTTCTGCATTTGAAAACTGCCCAATGGGAGCAGATGAGTTTTTGATGAGGAAACAGCATTAAAACATGGCTTAATTTGGTGTAATATTGGACCTTTAAGGGGCATTATGAATCTTCTCTGCCTGAAATATTCCACAGTATGACATTAAACAGCTCTACCTTACATTTATTCAATCACATGTGCTAAAAAAAAGGACCTTTAAAGTTTCAAATGTCTTATCTATTTGACAAAGGTACTTCCCAGCAGTGTGTAGTGGTTAAATATAAGTCTGTGTGCGAGAAGCTCTTCCACTGTTACTCTGGTGACCTTTTGCGGAAGTACCGTATTTACCACCGTGTCAATGCCTTATAGACAGTACTGTGCAAAAGTTTTTAGGCAGGTGTGAAAAAAAATTGTAAACAAAGAACGCTTTCTAAAATATAAGTCATGATTGTTTGTTTATATCAATTTACAGAATGCAAAGTGAGCAGACAAAAGTAAAAGTCATTAAGAACGATCTTCAGCGTAAAGAAGAAGAAGAAGTTGTGTTGGTGATGGTCTGACCCCACAGAGCCCTGACCTCAACATCATGGAGTGTGTCTGGGATTAACATGAAGAGACTGAAGGATGTGAGGAAGCTCCATCCACACAAGATCTGAGCTTAGTTCTTCAACATGTTTGGATCATCTACCAGCCCAGGTCCTTCACAAACTGTCTGCAAGTAAACCTAGAAGAACTGATGCTCTTTTGAAGCTCACACCGAATATTGATCTGATTTAGATTTCTCTTTTGTTCATTCACTGCATTTTGTTGATCGATGAAAATAAATGACTAACACTTATATTTTTGAAGGCATTCCTAGTACAGCATTTTTTTTCCACACATGCCTAAAACTTTTGCACTTTGTTCACTTGAAGCTAAGCAGGTCTAGGTCTGGTTCATACTCGGATGGGAGACGGATGGAAATAGCAGGTGCCACAGTGGGGCAGCAGAGGCTAAAACTGTTGTTGTGTTCTTAGGCAAGGCACTTCACCCATCTTGCCTTGTATGAATGTGGCGCTTAAGTGTTTGTGCCGTTTAGAGGAGTCAATGGCAGTTTGTTAGCTTCGCTTCTGTTAATCTGCTCCAGGACAACTGTGGCTACAGAAATATCTTTCTATAGAGTCTGGAGTGAATGAACAAAGTAATGTGGAGAGCTTTGGCGACTTGAAAGACATTGAACCCGCTGTGGTCGTCAGTACGCATTTGCAAACCTCTAAAACAACCGGCTGGCTTCTCCCGTTATAAGAGCAGACGTAGAAACCATAGACTGTAATGACGGTAAGCCGCGCTTAAACTTGTGCCTCGATATTATCCATTATATTATCCATTATACAAGTTAGGGGGATGTTTGGAACAGCAATTGTTGATGTTTCAAACAGACAAAAGTGGAGGGAAAATGTGATTATTTGGATATAATTCAAAACTATTTAATTATACTTTTGCTACTTTTATGCAATGATTTTAGATTTTATTGGGTAACCACTGCTTGTACCGCACGCCATAGTTATAAATCATTACTATTATTCGCAGTAGTAGTAGTAGTAGTGGTAGTGGTGGTAGTATTAGCATTACAATTAGTATTAGTAGTAGCAGGCCCGTCGACAGAGATTTGAGGGCCCGGGGCAAGAAGACTCACATGGGCCCCTCTAACATAAATTAATAGGAAGAGGGTCCAATTCTGGGCCAATAAAACCCTGGGGCCCCGAAACAACAGACCTGTTTGCCCCCCCTGTCTACAGCCCTGAGTAGTAGTAGTAGTAGTAACAGTAATTGTAACAGTAATTGTAGTAGTAGTAGTAGTAGTAATAGCGTGAAAGGTCTGGAAAGCGCATCTGAAAGGCAAGACGACTCCAAACTGCTACTCCAGGCTCTGTCGTATTGAAATGTCCAAATTCCCTTTTATATGATCAGCGAAATGACTTCATTTCACCTTCTTAAACGAGGGCCATTCATGTGACAGCCGTGCCTTCAGCGCCCCCAGACACACACTGCTTTTACTGTGGCTCTGAGAAAAACCTCCGAAGCCGTTTGAGGATTTCAGGATCAAACAGTTCAGACCTGGCAACCCAAAATGGCCCTCTCCTCTCCACCAGCTCTCTGAAAATACACTATTATGAGCTAGCTGGAAAATGGGCCCATGTAGTCCTATGAGTCAGGAGTTTGAGTGGCGTTTTTGTGCAGAAGCAAAAGAAACTGGATAGAGTCAATGGCAGAAGGAAGGGTTTTGAAGACCTACAGGTATTAGGGGTCACGTACACACAAGCCGGCGGCTACAAAACTGTCTCACAAAGGACTGAAATGGTGTTTGAACGAGACAGGAGCAGGTGAAGGGTTGAAGAGCGAAGAGCAAAGCAAGTACATGGGTACAAATAAATACTTCTGGTTGGAAATGGAGGAAAAAAGCATAGTTTTCATAGCAGACTCATGTATTGCTCACCTGGTCAGACAGAACCACGCGCTTTGACAAAATTTGACAAAGATGAGCAGATCTGGAGCTTTATATTGTGTTCCTGATTTCAGAGGGCGTGATTGGCAGGCGGATTAGCCAATCGGAGAGATGCATGCTCAGTTTGCATTTAACACACCGGCTTAAAAAAGGGGCAAAAATAACAAAGGACACAACAAACAACAAAGGATTGAGAAACACAGTGAATTTCTGCAGAATCGGCCACTGAGACGCCAAACTCTTCATCTCAGGTAAAATAAGTTATATATTTTGTTCTGAATGATACAAGGATTTTGGAGATGAGATGTTTTCTGCATTTGAGAGACACAAATTTGCAGCTGTGGTTGGAAAGTCTCAATTTTGGATGAAGGTTTTTTGCTATTGTCCAATTCCAGACCCTTCAGGATTGGAAAAAAAAGCAGAAGGACCTGACTGAATAATATTATTTCATACAAAACAGCAGTTTAACACCTAAAATAGATGATCTAACCCAATAAGATGTGTTTTTTCATATATATTTCGTATGAAAACACCAAGTATTCAGTGGGAAAAAACAAATCTTCTGTTTATTTCTTCACTGTCTCCTCTTTCAGAAACTGATCCACTTCCAAACCACTTTTATTTATATAGCACATCCTATGAACAAAGTTTCCAAAGTGCTGCACAGATACAATAACAACAAATAATAATAAAATGGTAAAATAAGCAGATTTACTCATACTAGTAAGCAATAAAACCAGTAAAATAAAATAAGAGCAAAAACCAAAGAATAGCAATAAATAAACCAATAAAATACATTTAAAATCAATAAAACACACAGAGGACAACACAACTCAAGCAGTGTTAAAAGCCAGAGAATAAAAGTGGGTAGGGTAAAAGGGTATTTTAAAGACTAATAACATTTTAAAAACTCAAAGTCACCAAAATCAGCATATAGTAGCCTGAACTATCCATGGGGTCCAGAGCGATGACAAATGAGGACCACTGCCATAGCGATTAACCATTCACCATTTTGTAATAACTATCAGCCTTAAAAATGGCCTTGTAACTACTTAATTAAGCAGTTACGAGTTAGTTTTACGGTATTCAATTAGTAGTTACTATGTCTGAATCATTCTTAATAAACTATTTGCTCATTATCCTGTTTTCTCCATGTCTGCACGATTAGTCAAATCAAACACATCCTCTCCTGACCTGATCTCGGAAAAGTCGTCCACGCGCTGCTCATCTCCCGTCTAGACTATTGCAGCTCCCTCCTCTCCGGCCTCGACTCCAAATCCATCTCCCGCCTCCTCCCTGGTGTGAACAGACATCAGCACATTAGCCCTGTTTTAGTTATACTGGCTGTCTGTGTGTTTTAGAATTGATTTAAAGATTTCACTGATCACTTTTAAAGCTCGTTTAGGTTGCGCCAAGTTACATTTCAGAACTTTTAACTCCCAGTGGCTGTTCCAAAGTCCAAGTCCAGGCTCCGGACGAAGGCGATTGAGCTTTTTCAGTCCGGGGCCTCGGCTTTGGAACGACCTGCCTGAGAAAATAACGCTGCACCATCAGTATCATCTTGTAAATAATTTATTAAAACCCATTTTTATCAGTTGGCCTTCCTTTAACTGGTTTTTTAGCTTGATTTGATTCCATTTTTATTTTTATTCTATTTTATTATCAATCAAACTTTATTTATAAAGTGCTTTTCATGCATAAAAATGCAACACAAAGCTCTTTACAGTGAATAAAAAAAAAAATCCCACATAATTAATTATTATAATTAAGTGTTTTCTTCATTGTTTGATTTTGTATACTTTTTGAACGCTATTTTTATTGTTTTTATGCTTGTACAGCACTTTGTCAACCTTGTTTTTAGTGTGTTTTATAAATAAAGATGTATTTATTATTATTATTATTAATAGTAGTAGTAGTAGTAGTAGTAGTAGTAGTAAAAGTAGTAGTATTATTAGTAGCAGTAGCAGAAGCAGTAGCAGTAGCAGTAGTAGTAGTAATAGTAGTAGTAGTAGTAGTAGTATTATTAGTATTATTATTATAAATTCATTCTTGGCTGATGTTTTAATAAGACTATTCAAAGTGTGCAGTAGTTATAATACATTTTTACTAAGTTTTTGTGTGTCATTTTAAGTGTAAAGGCAACTTGCACATTCTACAGTTTTGTTTCCTCATTAAAGTATCCGGGCCTGTTTGATAATTAGGCTTTTTGCTGATGTTTTAGCAGCTCCAGCTCCACAGCGCACAGACATAATGTTATTACCGCTGTGAGTATAACCTAATATAACCTAATATACACAGCTCAAATGGCCTCCTGATATCGGCTCTTCATTATACACTTTGGCTTTGTATACAGAACAGCCAGGCTATGATTTCACTGTCTGTTCCAAGTCTTCATCTAATGCTTATCTACTTCAGTAAAGAGAGCATTAAAGGTGCACTGTGGAACTTTTCTGGTGGTCAAATTACGTAAAAAGGGCCCATGTTTTTCTGATCGATGTTCTTATGTTGTTTTCTCATCACAAACAGACCTGGAGTTGTGTTTTGTTTCATTCACACACGTCAAAACACACAAACCAATCGGAAAACACTCCGTTCCACCTTGTGACGTCATGTGGTAAAACAGGAAGTGCTCCACTGTGTTTTTAAACTCCTCCTTCAAAACAAAAAAAGAACTCTGTGTAAATTTAAAGTTATGTCTGGCCAAATTTTACATCCACAAATGTAAAATTCAGAAATACCCCCTTACCTTACTCATTTTAAAAACAAACTCAAATTATATATAAAATCTTTGAAACATATGAAAGGACCAAAAGCTCAAAAAGTGTTTTCCTACATGCGTGAAATTCCCTTGGACTCTATGAACTCAGAATGAATGAACTCTATTCCCCTTGTTATGATCATTTTCTTTTCCTAAATGCACTTTTTGTTATGTTATTCTATTATTATTGTATTGCACTATTTTATTATACAATTTGCTATTTCTGTTGCCTCATCCCGACATGTAACTAACTGCAACACAAAGCCACCATGTTTGTTATATCACTCATGTATATTTAATTTAAAAAAATGTGTTTTTAAACTCCATACTCCTTCTACGGAACGAAAGGCAAAAGGAGCTGCTAACTTGAAAACTACCACTACATGATATGACAAGGTGTGTTTTAATTTCTTTTTTTTTGTCCCATGGATTCCTCCTGTGAGAGTCCCACTCCCACCTCACCTCCAGCCACCTCCCCCTATTCAAGAAGATTCCCCACATCTGTTTGGAGCTGCTGGCCTTTGTCGGCAGTCTGCCATTTTGTGTGTATCTGTGTCTCTTTGGTGTCAGTCGCTTTGTTCATACTGGTACGTGTCAGATTCTGAGTGTGCTGAGACACTCGGTTATTTTAGCTCTGTTTTGTGCCTTTTGTTTTGTCACTTGGTTCTGTTTGTGGGTTTATGTCCCATCTCTATTTTTTTTTTATTTTATGATGATTATTTATGTTTTGATTTTGTTTGTATTGTGATTTTAATGTATTTCTTATTCTGTAAAGAACTGTGAATTACTTTGCGTACGAATTGTGCTATACAAATAAACTTGCCTTGCCTTATGTGATTTTACTTTGGGACATGATTTAGTGATTTAGTTTTGTTTGCGCCCCTTAGTTTAGTCACTTGTTTGAGTGACTAAACTAAGGCACAACTTGTTAAATGTTAATCCTGTTATTTTGTTTCTTAGTTTAGGTTATGTTGTGCACATATTTTAGCATGTTTTGTTTTGTTACCTTGGACATCCTGGTAAATAAATTACTTTATTTATTCCATTTTTCCATCCATACAGGTGGAACAGAGCATTTTGAGCTTTGGAGATGTAGACAGACAAATAAAAGATTACTCAGATGTGTGAAGGAAACAAAACCCAACTCTGGGTTTGTTTTTGAGGAGGTAACAACATTCTAACATGCCTTAAAGCTCACAAGAGTCAATTTGGCGTAACATAGGACCTTTAAAGACATGTAACGAATGGTATTTTTTTAGTTTTAAATCAACACAAGCAAATATTTTATAACAACGTGAGTAAGTAGCATTTTCCAAGTGATTTAAAGGTGCACTGTGTAACTTTCTTGGTGCTTCTCTGCGCTTCAGATAAACTGGGTTAGAGTGAACAATGCTTTGGCTCCGGATCAAAAATAAGAAAAACGAGTTGAACTGACACATCGTTTTGACTTTACACGGAAACCCACTCACCGCCACCACGGACAGCACGGACAAAAACTCGACGCTGGAACTAAAACCCGATGACGTCCGAGAAAATTTCAAAATAGATCAAGCACAATGCGTGTTATGGGGACTGTTTAAACGAGAGGAACAAGGATGGATAGAGATACGGGAATACAATGTTGGCCACCTCCCTGATGAACAAACAGCGTGGAAAAGCGGAGGAGGAGAGAGTTTGGAAACAGAGGGAGAGTTGGACGGAGATTAGAAAGAGAGGAGGAGCGCTGGGGAGGAGAGGAGTGAATATGTAAAAATAGGTTGTGAGAAATAAAGCAGAAGATGATAATGAGATTTCAGTGTAATTCCACTTTTAAAAGGTCATTTGTTGCATTTTTGGGATTTTAAAACTACTTTGGACAGTTCGTTCTTGGCATTTCTTGGTATTTGTAAGTTAAAGAATATATCATGGCTTTTCTTGGTATTTAATTATGATTTATGAAACACACGTCGATTATTAATTTACCTTCTGTTCGTTTTAAAGGCACACTATGTGACTTTTCTGGTGGACGGCCCGACACTTGCTCCTCTCCCTGGAAATGTGAATGATTTGCCAGGAATGTTACACAGTATGGCCTTAAACTGGTCAATCTCCATAGAAACAAGCAGGAAACATCACCAGGCCACAAGTTATGGGTTAGATCTGTGAAGAGGCAAGCCTGCTTAGAGTTTTACCAAGGTATTTTTGAGCATTAAAAACACTTGTAATTTATAAAAGCACATTTAATACATTTAAAGACATACTGGGGAACATTCTAGGCCTGGTCTTCCAACCTTTTTCTATCTTTATAAAACGAAAATGCCAGAGAGCTACTCTTTTAAGCGCAAGAAATTGAGAAAGTAAAAGAGCTATAGCGAGCTTTAGACAGGGTACAGTTAGACAACTATTAAACATAAGCCATTATCCATTTATTAGTGCACAACTTAAGCCTCAAAATGACACTTACAATGGTAATTAATTAGATTTCCGTTATTAAATGCACTACATATAATTCAGAAATCCTTTGGCGGCTACTAGGCAAAGCAAAATGATCTTCATGGAGACAAGCAGGTGGTAAATCCTCCTCCAGAAGTCACAGAAAAAAACAATGTCTAGGTAAGTTAACTTAAGAACATTTTAGTAGATTCAACCTGACAAGTAAAATTATCTGACAGTGGAATAAGTGTTTTTTCTTAATTCTAACAACATTTGATTTTGTTTCTTATTTTAAGTTCAAAAAGTTGTTGTTTTTCTTGTTTTAAGTGTAGCGAGATGTATTTTCATATTTTAAGTACAAAAAGTCTTGTTCCGCTGGCGGATCATTTCACTTGTCAGGTGAAATTTACTCAAATCATGGTAAAACTTTCTTAATTCAAATAATCTGAACTTGACTAGATTTTGTTTTTTGCAGAACATATACTGCACATTTAAATAGTAAAAAAATCAAATTAAATATTCGTTTAAAATTAATAAAAGGAACTGGTCCGTTGATTTCTGGTTCCTTATTTTAAATTGTTCCAAAATGGCCACGCTACAGTTTAAAAACAACTACCAAGCATGACTTAAAGGTGCACTGTGTAACTTTTCTTGTAGGTCTGTCAGCTGCTTTTCTCCATGTCGATGTTATTGTTTTGACTGGAATGTTTCACAGTATGGCATTAAACCTTTCTATCTTCATGGAGACCAAACCAGACCAAGTTTTCTTGGCATTTTTGAACCATAAAACCACCTGTAATTTAATAAACGTAAGGTAGAGCTGTTTAATGTCACACTGTGGAACATTCCAGGCACAGCAGTCACATGTCCATAGAAACAAGCAGGTGACGCACCCCCGACAGGAAAGTTACACAGCGCACCTTTAAACTGCAAAAGTATCACGTGACAAAAACAACTTAAGTAAAAGTATTAAAACACCTGTTTGAAAATTGACCTAAAGAGTAAAAAGTGAAAGTATTTTGCGTATATTTTGAGATTTAATAAAGCTTCAAATGTATAAAAACAAGCAGGTGACGGACCCCCACCCAAAAAGTTACACAGTGCACCTTTTACAGTGCGTGGGAGTAGATTTTTTCATCAGATTTGCCTGCTTTAAAACAGCCAACTGTAAGTCTCTTGGTTAACACGAAAACTGTCCAAACGCCAGTTAAAGCCACACAGGACTGCATCAGCGGTGTATTAAAGAGTAATTTGCATGAGGCTAAAACGAAAGCTTCTGCCAATAAGACTAAACTTTTGGACACAGTCTATGTCAAGGGCCTCTCTGATCACCAACACACTTGTAAAACACATCCAGACATTGGAAAGACTGGTGAAGTGTCTTGCCCAAGGACACATCAGCAGTATATACAGGCCAGAGCTGGGACAAAACCAGAGACTGTACATATAATGGACATATGTAGCTAACCTGGCTCCATTGAATAATCTTTAACTGGTGCTGTCAGGCTCGTCATTTTGGTCTTAAAATGTCCGTATTAACCCGCTGTACATGATCCTAGTGTTTTTATTTCACTATTTTGGCTGTAAATTAAGATATGGCATTAACAACAGACAACGCAGCGCAGTGATACAGACCGGACCGGACAGAAAATAGTACCAAGCGATTATGAGGTCTGACTTTTTTGTGGTTCATGTTTTGTGATGCAAATGTATCACTCTTTTGGACACATATTGTTTTGAGAAGAAAAACGCTTTATTTTTGTGACTCCAGCCGACTTGTAGGACACTTTCGTCAGCACCGAAACCGGGGAAGAACTCGGCTCACCGGACGCTGTCGGGAGTAGGGATGGGCATTCGATTACATTTTCTTAATCGATCGTCGGGAAAATTAATATCGATTTTTGATTAATCATTAACATTTTATATTCAAATTATCATCACAATTATTACTATTACTAATCTGCGTAAATAAACTTTACAACATATAAACCATCACCACTGTAGAGCCACATCAGCCCATGTGAGATTAGAATGTGTTTAATGCAGCTTTGGCACATTTGTTTACGTCTTATAGAAACAAAACTTAAAACCGCATGACTCATTTACATAAACAGTAAGTGAAAAAAGCAGCTCTTTCCTTGTGCACTGATGTGTTCAGCTTCTGTTGGACTAAAGAACACGACTCAGTAGAATATGAGTGTTCTCTCTGTGACAGAGGATGTGATAAGGCTGGTGAGTCTGTTCTGTGCGTATGTCGTGCTGGAGATACTGCGTAAACATGCGAAACCAAAAAAATAAAAAATGCAAGTAAATGCACTCTGAGGGATATAGTGATCTCCAAGGAACCAGAGACGTGGGACTGTGGAGACGCAGCCTCAACTCCTTACGCTACATTACGCACAGACACCTACATTCGGTTTGTCGATTAAAATGAATGTGATCAACAAAATTCTTAATGATCAATTATCGATTAATCAACTAATCATGCCCATCCCTAATCGGGAGGTAAGCCAGTGTTGATGCACGACTCTGCTGAGTAGGGGTGTGCATTGCCTTGAGTCTGATGATACGATACATCATGTCACGATTTGATATATCACGATACTAAAACAATGGATGAGATATTGCGATTTACCAATAATTACTTCTGATAATATTGTCAACTACACCTTCATGAGAACAAGACTGCAAGACTGAATAAAATATAATTTATTACCTTTTTCTAATCATGAGAACGGTGAATGCAACAAATGAAATTTAGTAAAAAATCGATTCCTGAGATGCCTTTTGAATTGATTTGAGAATTGTGGCATGAAGTATCACGATATATCACTGAATCGATTTTCTCTTACACCCCTACTGCTGATTCATACAGATTCATGTAAAAAAAAAACCTGCTTTATCCCTTTAACAACAGCCAAATCAGGCTCGCAGTCAGAATTCCTAACATGAAACATGAAACTGCTCGCCTCGATGAGCTTCATTTGCCTGGAGCTGAACGCTACGGATGACGTCACACTCACTTTGTCCACACAGTCTGGGGACAGGACCAACAACTCTGCAGTCACAAGACACACACTCTATACCACCTGAACCACTGTCGCTTTTTGGTTGAGCGTCACTAGACACTGAGGTTAAATAAGAAAATACAAGTCATCCCACATAAGACCTGTTCCCATTTTATCTGCCAGACCTCATCATTGATTTTTCTTCACACACTGGGCGCATATATATATAAATATCTCTCTAGATATCATAGTGAAACCATTTTACAGACCCAGTGATAGGAATAGAGCGCGTGGCAGAGTGGTTAGCCCCTCTCGTCTCTCATCTAAGAGGCTGTTGACCACCGAGGACCACCATGCAATTAAAATGTGTCATTGTAATTGCGCAGTTCCCTTGAGGGTCTTTTAAGGAGCCTAATACAGGAAGAGGGAAAGACAGAGAGAGGGGGGAGGGGGGCTGACGGAGTGGATATTGATCGAGGTCACACTATTACTGGGCGATGACTGTTACGTGCGGGTTTGCACCTACAGTATCAATACTCTGCAATGTAAAACAGTAGTAGTACATGTAGAAAATGTTTTAAGGGAAGAGGTCGTTTCACTATTATTTATTATAAGAGTGAAGTAAGTAGAGAGAAGTGGGCGTGTATTGGTGGTACGTGAAAACTTGAATTTCTATGGAGACTGTGATATTATTCAGGAAATTCAAGTTTTCATGGAAAAGCGCTGTATAAAAATGTGAGCGTTTACCATATGTGGCAGAGCTTTTCCATCTTCGAGGCACTCCAGTCACTTTACATCAAGGAACAACTCACCCATTCACACGCACAAACACACGGACAGTGGGGGCGAGGTGGGTTAAGTGTCTTGCCCGAGGACACAACGAAAGTGTTCGTCTGTGGGAGCTGGAGTCGCAGTAGATCTGGCTGCTCAACCAGTGATGTTTATGTCGAGAGCGGGATTCGAACTGCCAACCTTCAGATGAGTGGACAACTGAGCTACGGAGCTAAGATACTGCCGCCTGTAAATGTAATAAAAAATGTAAAATGTAAAAAAAAAATTTACCTAAAAAGTGTTTTAATAGTAAATAATAATAATAATACATCAAACTTAGGCCCCGTTTACACGTACACGGATATTTTCAAAAACAGAGAAATTTCCCTCCGTTTGTACCCATCTTTTACACGCAAATGGAGAATTCGCCTCTGAAAATTGATTGAACATCTTTTAAATTATCATTATGTATTAGAAGAGTGAAGTAAGTGGGGGTGTATAGGTGAAGAGCTGAATTTATTGAACAATATCACATATCATTGTCAGTCTCCATAGAAACAACACGAGTCTGTAATGAGCCAGGTTAGCTTCAAATGCAGGAAAATAATCATTACTAACTTGAATACGCATATGTGACCTGGAAAATCATAGTTAAAGGTCCATTGTGTAACTTTTCAGGTGGAGAGTATGTTAAATTCTTGTCTCCATGAATATAGTATGTTCCTGCTTTGTCTAGAATGTTTCACAGTATGGCATTAAACCTTTCTATCTTCATGGATACCAAACCAGACCAAGTTACAGGTCAGATCTGTGGAGAGGCGACGCCGCTCACAGCCAGAATGTCTGATTTTCTAGGTATTTTTGAGCTATAAAGCCACCTGTAAATGGATAAATGTAAAGTAGAGGTGTTTAATGTCATACTGTGGAACATTCCAGGCAGAACAATGACATATCCATAGAAACAAGCAGGTGATGGATCCAAAAAGTTACACAGAGCACCTTTAAGAGGTAAATCCATTTTCAATTTTTGTTTTAATTATTTTGAAATTACTTAGAAGTAAATGCGGAGCAGTAGAGTTGTTAATTTTGCTTCAAATGCAGAACAATACAGAGCTTTTTAATTATCGGACTATTATCTGTATGGCGTCCGGTTTCGGTGCTGACGAAAGTGTCCGGCAAGTTGGCTGGGGTCACGAAAATAAAGCGTTTTTGTTCTCAAAACAATATGTGTTCAAAAGAGTGATACATTTGTGTCATAAAACGTGACACACAAAATAGTCAGATCTCATAACCACTTGGTACTATTTTCTCTCCGGTTCATATCACTCCGCGCTGCCGCCAGGTGAAGCCGCGCCTGTTTCACTGTGTTTCCTGCTCGGAAAGTAACGACAACATGTGTGAGTATGACACCGACGATGAAGACATTGACTTTAGCACAGAGCCAAGGGGAGATCTTTATGAACCTGAATATACTGATGCCCAAATTCACCAGATGGAATCAGAACGGGCAGAGAAAAAGAGGAGGGACAGAGTGGGACAAGCTGAAGCTGGATTTTTGTTGTTCCAGCCTGGAGAATCACAAGTCCGCACCATTTTTACATATATTACCGAGTGATTATGAGGTCTGACATTTTTTCAAGTTTACGTTTTGTGACGCAAATGTATCACTCTTTTGAACACATATTGTTTTGAGAAGAAAAACGCTTTATTTTCGTGACTCCAGCCAACTTGCCGGACACTTTCATCAGCACCGAAACCGGGGCAGAACTCGGCTCACCGGACGCTGTCGGGAGGTAAGTCAGTGTTGATGCACGACACTGCTGACGGGGACGTACAAATTCATGTCAAAAAAACAAAAAAAAAACAAACTATCACTTTAAGTATTGGACAGGAAAAGTAGTTAAGAGGTAAATGCACTTTTAAATCCACTAGGCTGCATCTGTAAACACACAAGTTATACTCGTGTATTCTATTTAGAGAATTATAGCTGTTTCTATATCTGTATTTGTGATTATTTCTAAACATCTTTGCTTGTGTTTTTCTACCTCACACTTAAAGCCCTTAAGCCACTTCTTCCATTTCGCAGTTGCTTATTTCTATGCAAATATGGGCTTAAAAAGTCTGTTACCCACTGTTCTTTCATATTAAATTCTCTTCAAATATTAACAAAATGGTAGACCTGGGAGACGTTCTGCTACGTTTTTGTACAATAAAACTTCCCCTATGTGAGTGTAAGACTTAGCAGCCATTAAGGAACAAATATACCCACAACGCCGTCTGCAAAAACATGTCTCAGTTAAACAAGTCTCAGTTGCATCTGGAAAACAATAATACATGTATAATTATCATGTCTTAGGTCTGGAAATTACCCAAACATTTTTAACCTTTTATGGGCACATGCTTGTCTCCAAACTTGTAAAATCGGGTTTAATAGCGCTCTGTGTAACTTTTTGATTGGGTTTTTTCACCCGTTTGTTTCTATGGATATGTCGCTGCTTTGTCTTGAATGTTCCACAGTATGGGTTTAAACCATCTTGTCTTTACTCAGTTGTGATTGATGTGTTTTTGTAGACTTAAAAACATACATTCTTACTGTGAGTAGGCTTGCCTCTCCACAGATCTGGTCCTGTGCCTTGTCCCTCTGGCGTAACCAACTGCAATGGAATAAATGTAAAGTAGAGCTGTTTAATGCCGTACTGTGGAACTTTCCGGGCAGAGCAGTGATACATCCATAAAAACAAGCAGGTGATGGACCCCTATCCAAAAGTTACACAGTGCACCTTTAAACGTCCTAAATTACTCAAAATTGGCTCAGTCCATAGACTAGTATTAGTTGTTGTAGTAGAACATGAAGTAGCAGTAGTAGTGGAAGTAGTAGTAGTAGTAACAGTAGCAGCAGTATTAGTAGTTGTAGTAGAACATGAAGTAGCAGTAGTACCAGTAACAGCAGCATCTGTGTTTCACTTAAGTCATGTTATAAAGCTGTTACCTCATCAAAAACATACCTGGAGTTGTGTTTTGTAGCATTCACACATTTGAGTAACCCTGGTTTTTTAGCCTCTCTATATCTACAAAGCTAAAAACACTCTTTTCCACCTTGTGATGTCATGTAGTGGTAGTTAAGAGCTACTTTTTCCCTTTTGCTCAGTAGAGATGGGCAATTCTAGAGCTGAAATCATCCAAATGATTCCAGTGAAGGTGTATGGAGCTCTTCCTGTATTACCAGATGACATCACAAGGTGGAGCAGAGCGTTTTCTGTTTGAAAGAAAAACTCAGCCTAAATATGCAGGTTTGTGTGTTGAAACTGTGTGAATGAAACAAAACACAGCTCCAGGTCTGTTTATAATGAGGAAACGTTATAACATAGATCAGAAAATAGCGTAATATGAGCCCTTTAAACCTGCTTTTCCAGTTCTTCTCCAGTCTGTGTGATGTGGGATCTTCCCTGGGAGCTCTTGGAGTCTCTACATGTGTGTGGCAGGTGATGGGTGCTGTATCGTCAGGCTGCAGCGTCCCTAAGGTGTGAATTGTGCGTTCCAGAAGATGGCTCCTTCACTGCTGCCTCGGGCCCATCTGGCTATCGGGCTATCCTCACTGAAAGACGAGAGGGAGAGGAGGAGGAGGAAGAGGAGGAGGGGCAGTAAACATAAGAACGGTCAAATCTGTATCGTAAGTGCGTCGCAACATTGTGTTTACACCAATTAACCTTTTCACCAGGCTGAATACAGCAAGTGCCCATATTACACCGTCTTCTGATCTATGTTATAATGTTTTTTCCTCATTACAAACAACGAAATTGTGTTTTGCTTCATTCACACATGTTTAACACGCAAAACCTGCATATTTGGCACATTTAATTCTTCTCATACTTCTACCACTAAGCGACATCATAAGGTGGAACAGAGCATTTTGAGCTTTGGAGATATAGGCAGACTAATAAAAAAGGATTACTCGAACATGTCAATGAAACAAAACACAACTCCAGGTCTGTTTTTGAGGAGGTAACAACGTGCTAACATGACTCAAAGCTCAGAAGAGGCAGTTATGTGTAGTACAGGACCTTTAACGAGAAGACAAGGCAATTTTATTATTATTTTGTTAAGTGTTAAGTGCAAAAAGAAAGAAAAAAGTCTCTGTAATCCCTCAGTTGTCCCGGGGGTCCATCGCAAAAGAAAAAATAACTTTGGTCCCGTTGACAGAATTGAATGAACTCTTGCTATCGATTTACGGTTTTGTTGGATTAAAGCTAAAATACTCTTACACTAAAATTAATTTTAGAGCAAAAACAAAACGTTGTTCTGTTTTACACTTTTGTTTGTACCATTTACTCTTCAGAACTACTCAGAAAAGTACTTGATCAAAAGGGTCAGATGGTGGATCCTTCAGTATCTCTCAAAAGCCAAAATAAACATAATATAGGAGCTTTAAAGGCGCACTATGTAACTTTCCTAGTAGGATATCCGTCACCTGGTTGTCTCTATATGCTACTAGAATGTTCCACAATCTGGCATTAATATGTTTTACACTATTGTACTATTACTCAAGTAGAGCTATATGGTGCTAGAAAACTACTCTTAGAAATACCTGAAAGATTTTTAGAAGTGTATTCCCATATATTTATTTATGATTTATTCTTTGTTATTCTGCGGTAATGTGGAAGCTACTGTCTCCTGGTAATTTCCCTTGTGGCTCAATAGTTCAACTTGAAAAGTACTGGAGCAATGAACACAACAAACTGCTCTGTGATTGGTCCCTGTGCCACAGTTTGAGAATCCACGCCTTTGTGTAAGTCATTTCAGGTTATCCAGCTCCACCTGCTTCAAACAAAGGGGCCACGTCTCATTTCTCTTTCCTCGCTTCCTTCTTCCTTGATTCCTCTCCTCGATTCTGCAGGAAAAAGTGAGGAAGCCCCACACACAGGAGAAACAGGGAGAGGACTAGTATTTAGAAGATATAAACTCCTCACTGAGACCCATAAAGTTTGATTCTTTTCTCTGATGTCTGCTCCAGAAGACTCCCTCGTGTTTACGTGCCTTCCTTCCGTGGTTTCCTTTGGGACACCACTTAACACGGCACATTTGACTGACAGCTGAAACGGAGGATGGAGGAGAGGAATCAAGGAGAAGGAAGTGAGGAAACAGGATTGAGACGTGGCCATAGAGGTTTGACTGATCGTCCAAATGTCATCTCCCGTCTGGGATTTGTGCGTTTTGACGAGCGTCCATGAAAAAATACAACCACCTCCCAGTGCGCTCTTAAAACCAGGGTCTCTTTAAAAAAAAATTGTTGTTTAGAAAAAAAAAAAGTTGTGTTGCGTAAGGTGCCAATTATCCAGGTCAGGGTAGTGTCTGTGAGAATGAGATGACATTTTAGAGGTAGAACAGCGTGCACAGGAGAGAGGAGTGGGGAAAAACATGGTAAATACATGCAGCTATAGGCTAATACATAGTCAATGATGGCATACGGGGTACAGGCTTATTACAATGGACAGAATACATATATACAGTATGTGTTATGTCAAATAGAAGTACTGGTTACACATAAATAAACAGCATTATCTATTCTGTATTTCTCAGTGCAGTGGATTCAATGAAATATAGACTTAAAGGTGCACTGTGTAACTTTTCTGGTTGCCTGGAATGTCCCACAGTATGGCTTTGCACTTATTTATCTCTACGGAGACGGCAGGCGACACCACAGAGTCAAGTTACATGTCAGATCTGTGGAAAGGGAAGAATATTCACAGTAAGAATGTAAGTTTTTAGGTCAATAACAACCAATGTTGCTCCATAGAGATAAGCAGGTGGCACACCCTCCACCAGAAAAAGTTACACAGTGCACCTTTAATGTCGTTTTGTCACTCTTGATTAAAAAAAAAAGGTTTACATTTTAATATTCAGTCCTGTCGTAGTTTTGTAGTTTCTCAATAACATGACAGTCTGCTGATTTTGACCAAAGCAAAGTTCAGGTCTTGCGTTCTGTAAATCCACATAGGGTTTTTACTGTGCAGTTGTATGTGCTGATAGAACAACACATCTGTACCAAAAATCAAGAATTATTGCAAAATAAGGCATAACTACATTTAATATGACAATACATGCATTGAGCAGACAGCTTTTTTTCTTCAAGTTGAGTAATATTATTGAAGGAAATTCTATTGACTACTATAACTACAATACCCTATACTCTCAATTTGATATTTTTACTTTTCATTATTATTATTATTATTATTATTATTATTATTATTATTATTATTATTATTATTATTATTACTATTATTACAAACAGTTCATTTAACAAAATCCAAGCATCTTTTACTTGTGTCATTTGAACTGCACATGCTGCACTTCTTAACTGGTTAAAATCCTATAACAGGATGTAAAAAATGGAGCTATATATAAAATAAACATAATATAGGGGCTTTAAAGCTCCTGTATTATGTTATTTATCATTACTGTAAACCCATTTCTGATTTCTCATCTGATTTAGTCTTATTTTTGGATGTTGTCAGGCAGAAAATTCAAGGAGCTATAATGAGGTCTGAATTCAATTTCACCACAGTTATGGACATTATCAAAGACAATAATATTAATAATAATTTTAACTTTGCATTTGTTTTAATTGCCTGTGCTATTATTATATTTTGTCTTCAGATAATGTGAAGTCATGATGAGGTCGTAGAAAAGCTTTATATCTCAACACATGGAAAATCACTCCATTTTGCTTGACATCCATTTATGAAAGCCTATAGGTTAGGTTAGGCTCATAATAGATTTTCTTCTATTACAACAAGCAAGTTCCTGGAAAAAGATGTAAAGGTCAAGCCTGATGTTCACAAAAATAAGACAAGTGTACAAACATGTTACCCTGACAGATATACAAGGTTAGCAATAAATGACACAGTATACAAATTAAACTGCAGAAGCCTATATTGTATTTTTCTAAGAATGTGTGGGATGGTCGTGTTTTAATATCTCGGGATCAGAGGTTCAAACACCTGCGAAACCATTATTTCCGTATTAAAAATCTCAAAACATCAGCCTATTTACACCAGTAAGATTTCCGGAATCAGTTTTGGCTTTCACAATAAAAGCACAACATAACAAATATAAGCAGTACCTTTGATGTTAAGTCGTTATGAGTCTTATCATGTTTATAGATATTAATTAACAATTAAAAAATGGGCCTAAATTTAAAAAAGTGCCACTTTTGTTTTGATATTTTAAAAAATGCGTTGACACTTGTTTTGATTTGAAACCAACAAACCGGAAGTTACAATCTATGATACCGTCCGATTATTATACGGCCGTTCTAAGACGTATTATGGTATGGCGCTGTCCGTCCGTCTGTGGACACTTCAAAGCTTTGAAGTCTTTGAAGCCTTTGAAGCTTTGTCTTCATGAGTATAACTAGGTTTGACAAATTCTAACATAATTCTATATACAATAATTCAAAGTACGGGCGTATTTTGCCCCGCTGGCGGAGCTCTTGTTTTCATTGAGTTGTGGATTTAGCTAACTATGTCAAATAGCGCGTATTTTCACACGCTCTATCTACATTTACGCTTTTATTTTAAGAACATCTGACTAATTTAGTTCGGGGATGAAATTGGAGTTAATATTTATAGCTTTAAGTCTATTTTTAAGCCGTCCCAGTGAAGGATCCCGTTAGCTTGCAGCATAAGTACAGCGAGTTTACCGATTGAACCATGTGGGTTTTTGGTTACGGATCCCTCATTTGGAAAGTGGATTTTCCGTATGAAGAAAAGCAAATCGGGTTTATAAAAGGCTTCAGTCGGAGGTTTTGGCAAGGCAGTACGGATCACCGAGGAGTGCCTGGCAAAGTGAGTAATGCCCATAATGCTACTGACGCAGTAAATGTACTTTCACTCATTGTATTACTCACATTTTTGTTTATTTTTGCACGAAATATTGGGGATTACTCATTTGCTTTGTTGGGCGTTATTGTCAGCAGCTTGACCGCGTGACATAATCGCTAGTACACTGTAATAATCACTATGAGTTGATCTTAGACTTTTCCTAAGTATAGAAATATAAATAAAGGTATGATTTTGCTTTTATTAAATCACATGAAACCTTCAGGACACCTTGTTTCAGTGATGTTTGAAATATTTTGGTTGTTTTATTATTACTAAATTTTACTAACTGGGTTTTATTCTCCTAAAAATGCCCTGATATTCTCCTAAATAACCATACCTGATCATATCTTCTGTTATAATTGTTTTCAAATCGCCCCTTGAGGATAAAGAGTTATTTTGATTAGTTGACAGAACACAAAACACTGAAATCCTGCTGAATCATAATGACATCAGCATTACATGAGATTTTGATGTAAGACAAGCTAAGCCCATTTTATTAACATATAAAGTGTAAAATCAACAAAAAAGTTTATTTTATTTTCACTGAGGGTTAGTTGATAAAAAGACAGATTTATTGTATTTATTTTTGACTGTAATATGTATTAATAAGAGTAATTCTGATTCAAAAATACTGAGACACAAACTAATTCTAATCATTCTTATTTAGAAAACAAACCTACAAACTATTATGACTGAAGATATATTGTTAATTTCTCTAATAATTCTCTAAAGAGAGTTAGAATTATTTTATGTTGTTTATCGTGTGTTAGTGACATTCCTGATTCTTGTTTTGCAGCCTGGACGAGTTGTGACGTTGGTGGAAGATCCAGAGGTGAGAGTTTTGTCGTCACTTCATCGCTATTTCACTGTTCATTTCTAAATATATTTTTCATCTTGAAGGCTGTTGAATCTTAAGCAGGGAGTTGTCAGTCGCAGACCCAGAGATTGTGTTAAAATAGACCCACCTTAAACTATGAAGAACACAAATAAATTAAATTACCGTTTTATAGCTTTTTGTCCTTTCCTGACTTGTTAGAAGAAAAGTCAAGTTTATAATAAAAAAGACAAAATACATTTCCAGAATGTAATTATTTAGTTATAATGTCTCTAGTCGACTTCTCATACTCACCAGGGTTAAAATATTTTATATATTCAAAGTAATTTTACTGACCTTAGTCCTTGTATTGTCATAATCTGGACACAATATTATAACATAGTTCAGAAAATAACATAATATGGGTCCTTTATCCTGACATATTCATGTGTAGTTTATTCCTTCTTGTACAGCTTGCATTTTTAAAGAATGACCTGCTGAAACTGACATGAATTACTGAAAAACCAAAGCTCAAACCTAGTGACTTATCAACCTGCTTAACAACTTTGTGAGGAGTTTTGTCACAACCAATTCTCAGATTCAAGTCCGTGACCTTGACAGACCGTCTGCCTCCAGTCACTTATTAATTGGCTTGAAAACTATGATTAATCTTTGCTTTTCTGAATACCAAAAGTGTCTGTTTCATACCTCCCAAAAATGTGCAGAATCTGAATGTGGAACAATGCGCCCCGTGGGCCAAAGAGATAAATTATTTTTTGAGGGTTTTAGGCTTTTCGAGAGGTACAGATCCTATTTTAGAAACCGAGAACCTCAATTTAAGAGATAAATACTGGAATGTTCCACAGTATGGCATTAAACATATCTGTCCTGCTTTATTTTTATGAAGACAAGCAGGTGGTGGATCACTCATTAGGTCCAGCACCTCCTTGTCTCTGTAGATGTTATTGTTTTACCTGTAATGTTCCACAGTATGGCATTAAACTTATCTATCTGGCATTTACTCAATTACATGTGATTTTATTGCTAAAAAACAAACCTTCATACTGTTTATGGACTTGCCTTACCGCAGATCCGCCCTGTATCTCGACCTGGTGACACCGAGCTGCTTTTCCTCCACGGAGATAGATAAGTTTAATGCCGTACTGTGGAACATTCCAGGCAACAACTCCATGGAGACAAGCATGTGGTGGGCGTTCGTTCATAGTGCACCTTTAAAAAGACAGAATAAATGATAATACAGGAAGCTAATAAGATCATCATTTCTAATTTAGATGCTTTTTATTTTTACATTTTTGTCAGTTTTAGATAAACCTTAATACACAATTTCTATTTCACAATATTACAATTTGCTCGTAGCTTTAGCCTTTTCTTAGTGTTACATTCTTTTATTCAACTTCCTCTGTTCAAAATTAGACTCTCATTGACAACAGCTCTGCTCCTCTCAGCAACATCTCAAACAAACAATCGGCCGATGTTGCCCATTGTGAAAAGGCTAATGGCGTCTTTAGTGCTTTATGAAAGACAGGACTTTAGAGAAGAGAGGAGGAGGACAGAGGAGAGGAGGAGGGGTTGTAGAGCAAAAGAAGAGGAGAGAAGGATGAGAAGAGGAGGAGGAGAGGAGAGCAGGAGGAGGATGAGAAGAGGAAGAGAAGGAGCTGAGGAGAGTTGAAGGAAAAGAGGAGAGCAGGAGGAGGATGAGAAGAGGAAAAGAAAGAAGAGAGGAGAGCAGGAAGAGGATGAGAAGAGGAAGAGAAGGAAGAGAGGAGGAGAGGAGAAGGCGAAAAGGAGAGGAAGGAGAAGAGGTTGGAGGAGAAGAAAAGAATGGCGAGGAGAGGAGGAGGTGGGACAGAGGAGAGAACATGGGGGAGATTGGGGGGTAGCGCAAGAGGAGGAGAAGGAAGAGTGGAGAGCAGGAGGATGAGAAGAGGAGGATAGAGGGAGGAGAGGAGAAAGAGGACTGCGAGGAGAGGAGGAGAGTGGACAGGAGAGAGGAGATGGGGTGGCGCAAGAGGAGGAGGAAGAGAGGGACGAGAGGAGGAGAGAAGGAAAGGAAAAAGCAGGGGAAAGAGGTGGAGAAGGAAGTACGGGGAGGAGAATAGAGGAAGAGGAGAGGAGGAAGGAGTTAAGGAGAGGAGAAAGAAAAGAAAAGGGTGGAGGAGGAGGAGAAAGAGGAGGATCCGGGTTCAGCAAAAACAAAACCAAAGGACGGCGTATTGTAGTCCGACCTTGGTGCGTTGGAAAAATTTATCTCCGTCATCACAACCGAGATGTGGAGATAGCGTCTGGAGCGACTGTACTGTACGGAGGTGTGTTTGTGCCACTGATGGATGGAGACGCCGCTCGGGCCGAATAAAAGGGGAGATTTGGTTCAGAAAAGGAGAGTTTAGCAATGAGAATGATTCAGCAAACCACAAGTCAAACGGTCCAAGGGTAGTGACAAAATCTAGCATCAAAAGTGGACTGAGGTGATGTTTTTACAGGTGTCTCCATGGATATGTTATTATGTTCCACAGTAGAGCATTAAACATACAGTGGCTCCCTTGCATTTATTCAATTACGTTTTACTGCTCAAAAATATCTTGAAAAACATGAACTCTTTCCACGTGCAGGCTCGCTTCTCCACACATCTGATCATTAACTTGTCTCCACTGTGATTACCAAATTTATTTCCATTTTGTGGAATAATCAGGGTAAAACTGTAATCAAGCAGATAGCAGACCCTCCACCAGAAAAGTTTCACACTGTATCTTTAATATTTTGTGTGCAGAGAAAAGCGGGGTGTGGGAGTTTTTTTTTTTTTTTGGTTTTGTTGTGTTGTTAAATGTTACAATTAAATAACTAGCACTCAGCATCTCACAGCAGTATGGCATTACACATCTGTCTTGCTTTATTTCTATTACAGGTGTTTTTATTACGGAAAAATACCGCAAAAAACAATCAGCATTCTGACTCTAAGTGGATTCGCCTCTCCACAGATTTGACCTGTAACTTTAACGGGTGACATTGTCTTCTGTGGAGACAAGTCTATGGAAAAATATAAATGGAAAATTTACTTCCAGAGCCAGAGCTGACCAATAATTGATTAATCACGATTGCTGAGATGATCACATCACAGTCCTGGTCCAGGTATATATTTTATGAATGGATTAAACAATACTTAAAGGTTATATTTTCCAAGGAAAGAGAAATACACTGTTTGTCCTTTTTCAAATGTTGTGCATCCGTGACAACCGCCTCTCCCACCACAGCTTCCTAAGTAGAAACGCCTCCTCCCACCTCCTCCTTAGGCTAGAAATAATGATTATTTACAGTCGGTGCGCGTCCAGAATTGCTGAACAAATCGAAGTTACCTGTCCAGAAGTAATTTAGTAACTCAACTTGTTCGTCTTTAGCCCCTTCGTCTGCTTCAGTGCGCGCCATCGCTGGAAGGAATCTCCAAGAATCACCTTAGTTTGGCTTCGCTGCTTTTCCCCCTTCTCTTCTTCTTTCAGCGACCTCACAAACGGATTTTCTTTTGCGGCGAACTGGTCGTGGATTCTTGTCGGGCATTGCGCAAACTTTGTGCTAAGTGCAAGGAAGCTGCAGTTCGGAAAAGCCGCTAAGAACCGCTGCGTTGGTCGAGTAAACAGCATCTGTGGAGTGCGTGAGAGGCAAACGTAAACCAGGTAATCCCAGCGCGCCGGCAAATCAGTTGCGCTAAAAATGTAGGGAGTGATAGACAACCTAATAATAATGAGGTAGCCTTTTTAAATATTTATCTGGCTCCACCACGTCCACAGTTGATGGATTTTTATTCTTTATTCTCATAATTACAAGGCTGCTGCATCTCTTTAATGCTATTTTGAACTTTCATTGACAATTTGAGACTATAAAATTCCTCCACACAACCTTTAATGTTGTTTTTTGTCTCTCCACAGGGCTGCGTTTGGGGCGTGGCCTACAAGCTGCCGACGGGCCGCGAGGAGGAAGTGAAGCGCTACCTCGACTACCGCGAAAAGTGCGGCTACCAGGTCATCGCCGTGACCTTTCACCCGCACCCGCCCTGCCCCGAGTTCAAGCCCAGCCAGACCCTGCTGTACATCGGCTCCCAGGACAACCCCAACTACCTCGGCCCCGCCCCCCTGGAGGAGATAGCCAGTCAGATTGTGGAGAGCACCGGCCCGAGCGGGAAGAACACGGAGTACCTCTTTGAGCTGGCGGACGCCGTCAGGACAATAGCGCCGGAGGATTTCGACTCTCATTTATTTACCCTGGAACGTCTGGTGAGGGAGAGGTTACAGAAGACGAAGCTCATTCAGACGGGGTGATGGAGAAGGACGGCACGTTCTGACATGAAATAAGTCACGCAGGACTCGGGTGAAAGGGGCAACAGGGGCCAATCTGGGTATTTTTAACAGGTGCTATGGGAACAGGAATGTTACAGTACATGGATGATGTTTGTAACTGTTAAATTAAAAATATATCTAAAATTAATTGCATACGAATTAATTTATTTTACTTTTTTCCTCAGATTTAGCCAATTATTTTTTCCTGCCATTTGGGAATCACATGCTCAATTTGATCTTGTATAATAGTGTAGATACAAATGAAAATGAAAGAAATACAAAATAGAAAATCTATCTGAACATCTCAATTTTACACTTATTATTCATTATTATTTAAATATTTTTCTCTCTTTTTTGTTTTCATTATGTATCATTTTAAAACGGATTAATTTAAGTTTTACAACAATTTAGTATTTGAATTTATTGGTCTGTATTTGAGGGATCTGGCTGATTTGAAAATGCCACTAAACATAAACAAACATTACACTGGTTTTAGTGCCATATGTTCTATCACTATTTAAGACTTGGTACTGAAATGCACCGGCTTTCACAACTCAATTGCCATAGTAAAATAATATAAAATATAAGTACTATATATTTGTATTATTTATGTAAATGTATTAAGCATTAAAACTTGCACTAGACCTCAGAAAAACGTGTTACATCAGTGATTGTAATACTACCACATGTCCAATTGTATTTGTGAGTCTTCCATTGAGGAAATAAGTCTTGTGTGTTCATATTGTTCAAATAAATGTCAATGTCATAAAAAATATTACTGTATATTTTGCGTTTATGAAAGGAAAGCAAATATAACGCGTCTTAAACATTACCAGCATCTTAAGTTCAGGGTAAAAATCCATTGTCTGTGTAATTCATCTGTGACAATAAACATATTTAAAACAAAAGGACAAGTATTTGTGTTTTGTTTTTCAAATTTAAAGAGACACAAGACAGTGGAAGTGTGGACAGATTGCAGCAGGGAGGGCATCTGGCATAATGCAAAGAATCAACATGAAGAGACATAAACCACTGTGTAGCATTTGTGACGTTCGCAAAAAATAAAAAAGCTGAAGAATGCTGCTTCTAAACTTCGTAGACAACTTTAAAGCCACAGAATGTAACTTTTTATCCAAAATATAGACTAAAATATTATTTTTTTTAGACCTTTAATGGTTGTTTTTATCGCACTGAAATAAGAGTATATAGAAAAACTTACTTCTTACTCTAATAAAACATATCTATCTCCACGGAGAATGTCCTGAAGATTGGTTTTAACTTTCTGTTGTTTCCATGGCATCAAGCAGCTGACTTTGCACCTACAGAAAGTTACACATTATCACTTTAAACAAATCATCTAATGCATACAATGTAAAATAGGGTTAAAGGGGCCAATATTACCCTATTTTCTGATGTATTTTATCATGTTTCCTCATCACAAACAAACCTGGAGTTCTTCTCTCAAGCAGAAAACACTCTTTTCCACCTTGCGATGTCATGTGGTAATACAGGAAGTGCTCCACTGTGTTTTTAAACTCCATAAACCTTCACTAGAATCAGTGGCATAATTTCAGACCTGGAGTTTACAATCTCTAATGAACAAAAGGTAAAAGACAGCGGTTTACGCGAATATTACCGCACACAAAACACAACTCCAGCTATGTTTTTGATGATTTAACATTATAACATGACTTAAAGCTCACAAGAGTCAATTTTGGGTAATTTAGGACCTTTAAATTTCAGATCGTCTTTGCCAGCATGACCTGAAGAAAGAGTAGTTTGAAATACTGCGTCAAAATTATTTACTTCTCTGATCAGGCTTGAAACTCGGAACTTTGCGCATCTCCTCTTCCCAGCTCGTTCATTTTGTTGTGCGAGTTTCCACAGCGAATATCAAAGTCAACAAGCGGCGCGTCAGGAAAGCTGTCGTCTACCAGTTTACAGTTCTTCAGCTTTGATTTATAGTAGCATCTGCACTCGGCACTGAACTCAAGTGAGATACAGACAGTTAGAAGGGGAGAAAACACACACACAAATATATAAACACATATTACACACACATATGACACCTCCACTGGCTCCAGAACAAGAACCAGACGCGTTACCAGTCAAACCAGACATTTATTTAATCATTCTACGTGAAGAAATGTGTTGGGAGCGGGGTTGGGTGACATGAGACAAAGTGTGATATGACATTTTTGTAGTATTTAGAGGGAGGTAACATGTGAAATTATTTAGTTGATTAAATTTGTAAAAATATTAAACATAAACGGAGCTAGACCCCAAAAGTTATTGACTATTGTGTATATTGTGTTATATTATGATACTTAAAGTGCCACTAATGCATTTGAAGACACATTTTAAGCACTATAACAGAGTAATAACGATCGGATTGTTGGGATATCTTCATTTTAAGCAATATCATCACCCCTTAAAGGCGCACCATGTAACTTTTTGGTTTGGGATTCGTCACATGCTTGTTTCTATGGATATGGGATGTTCCACAGTATGACATTTAACAGCTCTACTTTACATTTATTACATTACAGGTGGTTTTGTAGCTAAGAAATACCCAGAAAAACAAGAATTCTGACTCGTCTCTCCACAGATCTGACGTGCAAATTGGTCTGGTTTGGTCTCCATGAAGATAGAAAGGTTTAATGCCATACTATGAAACATTCCAGACAAAACAATAACATCTCCACAGTAGTAATAAGTAATTTGATGGACCCTCCACCAGAAAAGTTACATAATGCAGCTGTAAGTTTTTTTAAATATTGCTCCGTGTAAACACCCATGCTTCCTATTGGTCAGCCTGTGTCACGCTCCTGGTGAGTGACAGATGGATTTGACCAATCACAGTGAAGCATGAACCCCCGCTGTGGAGATGACCGTGAATGCTGAGGTATAGACACGTCATTATATATATTTAATACTTAGATATATAAAATAAAACACATCATTATAACGTAAAGTAAGTACAGCATCTGTGCTATTACACAACAGTGTACTTTACTCAGCTCTGCAGTGCATAATGTATTCTCTTCTTTTGTCGATTGAACTTTTGAAATGATGCAAAACTCTGTAAATCAGCAGCATTTCCACACAGACTGTGCTGCCAGAAGCTGAATCTGCCACTATGAATATTTCATAGTTTTATATAGGAGATATATGATCAGTTTGCATAATGTATCATAAGCAAAGTTTAGTTTATTCTAGTTTACCAACAATCACTTATATTATAGTATGTATAATTATTATTATTATTTATAAATATTTGGGAAAAATATAGATGGTTTATGATTCGAGGTAAAAGAATCATTTAGACACCACAGTGTTAGTAATAATTTAAAATAGCTGTAACACAACTATATGTTTAATGTTAAACACTTCTGTATTATGACACAGGAGCAATATTTCTAACACTGATTTAGTGTTTCAAGTGTAAAACAAAACTATGGCCGTTGCACCATTAAAATTACGGTTAAAAATCCCCCTGAACTTAAACATGAGAAACCTATACTCTCTGTATCTGTATCTGCATCTGTATCTGTATCTGCATCTGCATCTGTATCTGTAACTGCATCTGTATCTGTATCTGTATCTGTAACTGCATCTGCATCTGTGTTTGTATCTGTATCTGAGTGTGTGGATAGAGACAGCTTTTTTAAAATCATCTCCTGTATTAAGTCTATGAAGCCGCCTTTGGGGCCATAACTATTTGGCATCTCTTAAACCAAGTCCAAATCTGCCTGTTACTCAACTACAGGCCCACGGTTAAAGCTGCAGTTTCTGCGCTCCACATCCTCCAACTGTGTGAGGAGGAGGAAGCAGAAGAAGAGAAGAGCTCTAATACTGTATAAGGAGACACAGTCATGCTTCGTAACGTAACGGGAGGGCATCAGGCGTAGTAGCAGGGGGACACCAGCAGGTCCGTGAGCACTAACAGTTGGTCGTCAGTGAAGCTTTGGCGATGCTCCTGCCAGTTATCATGATGAGTGCGTCTGAACTCTGATAGAGTCTTCTTCACCGTCATCTGTGGGCACAAACGTACACACAGGATTACACACATATATACACAGAATTACACACACATATATACACAAAATTACACACAGTTACACAGCAGGGACTGAGTGGGCAACACCACCGCAGATACGTAATGTAATCTAATCCTTCTTGCAACTGAGATGACGTCAGCTGCTTGAATATAAATATAACATGTGCTCCTACTGCTGTAAAAACATTCATGGATTGAGCTGGAATAAACAGTAATGAACTGCCACATATCGCAGAGAGCCGTTTTGAGTGGCACTGCAAACTGTTTTTAGTTGTAAGATCTGGCAAGCGAAAGAAGCGCACTCGTGCAGATTTCCCTCCGGAGAAATCAGTTTGAGAAAGAAAACACAAAATGTAAACTTGTGATTAAATAACAGTTACTATCAGTTAATTAATCAATGAATCACTGGATTTATATAGCGCATTTCAAACCACCCAGAGTGCTTTACAAATGCTGTACATAATAATGATAATAAATAAATGTTTAAATACATTTTTTTCTATGTACTTGAGCAAAATGTCTTACCCCAGGTACATATTTATTGTACAAGCGGCTCTTGAGGGCAAAATAAGCCCACTGTGTCCTGTCTACCACTAATAAAAAATGATAAATAATAAAAAAAGTGTGCTGTTAACATGCTAGTTGTTGTTAGTTTTAACGTGATTGCAAAACTCTAGCCTCAAGGTCGTATAAATTCATCACGATGAATAATTAGGATGCGCAGAAAGCATAAGGTAAATGATGAATGAACTCTAGGAATAACTGTTTAAAATGAACTACTTCGGTTTAAAAGAGTAAAAATCATGTCCTTTAATCCTTTAACCGCAGAATCACTGTTAAGTCATTAGCGTGTTCCTGATTGCACCAAGAATTTAACCCTGACGGACCATTCTTTTTGAAATTACAAAGTTACCGAAGATAAAGTCAAAGTATTTTGCTAGGACAAGTAATAAAAGGTCATTTTGGGTCAGTGTTTCTCCCTGTTCAGTGTTACAGCTGGACACTATCTGTATATAATATTTTATATAAATTAGATACAAACAAAATTAAACTTAAAAGGTCCAAACTACATAAAACTGACTCTTGTGAGTTTTAAGCCATGCTATAATGTTGTTACCTCCTCAAAAACACACCTGGAGCTCTGTTTTGTTTCATTCACACATGTTGGAGTAATTCTTTATAATTAGTTTGTCTCCCCAAAGCTCAAAATGTTCTGCTCCACCTTGTGATGTCATGAAGTGGTTTTCAAATTAACAGCTCCCTTTTAGCTTCTGTTCAGTCGAGACGGGCAAGTCCAGGGCTAAAATGATCCCAGTGATTCTAGTGAAGGTTTATGGCGTTTAAAAACACAGTGGAGCACTTCCTGTATTACCACGTGACATCACAAGGTGGATCAGAGTGTTTTCAATTTGAGAGAAGCCTAAATGTGCAGGGTTTGTGTGTTAAACATGTGTGAATGAAACAAAGCACAACTCCAGGCATGTTTGTGATGAGGAAACATTATAACATAGGCCAGAAAATAGAATATGGGCCCTTGTAATGTGAAAGAATTGTAGTAGTAGTAGTAGTAGTAGTAGTAGTAGTAGTAGTAGTAGTAGTAGTAGTAGTAGTAGTTGTATCAGTAAAAGTAACTTCACTAGTATGCTAAAAAATAAAAGGTGAAGCTACACCCATTACAAGGTTAATGCAATGACAAATTATTTTTTTAATACAAAATGTAAAATTCACATAAAATGAAATGATAATGACAATTATATATGAGTGACTTATTAAATAATTTGCCCCACAGCATAATTAAAATGCTGTCTCCTCTGTCATGATCTCATCTGTTTACACCGATGAATAAATAATGCTGTAAAAGTAATTAATTCATGTCCAAATGTCAAGTGCGACAATTTAAATTCACAAGGAGGAAATCATTTAACACTGAGGAGGTTTGCAGAGGGGAGTGGTCTGAGACAGGACTGTTTCACTACGGACACGAGCAATAGGTGACACAGTAGAAGTTGTACTGTAATTAAAGGTGCACTCTGTAACTTTTTGGTTGGGGGTCTGTCACCTGCTTGTTTCTATGGATCTGTCATTGCTCTGCCTGTGATGTTCCACCGTATGACATTAAACAGCTCTACCTTTACGTTTATTCAAGTGCAGGTGGTTTTATAGCGTAAAAATACCTAGAAAAACAGACATTCTGACTGTGAGCCGGGTCGGACTCGCCTCTCCCCAGATCTGACCTGTGACTTGGTTTGTTACTTGGAAAAACATTTGACGGAGTCTACCACCTGAAAAGTTACACAATGTACTTGCGATTTAATATGAACCTTAGTTAGACTTGAGTTTGACCTGTTTTAGAGTAGATCTAATTTAATTCAACAGTAGACTTGGTTTAGACCTGGATTAGACCTGATTCAGACCTGGTATATTCCTGATTTAGTCCTGGTTTAAACCAGAGTAAGATCTGATTTAGAGAAGACCTAGTTTAGTCCTACATCAGACCTGGTTTATGCTAATTCTTTTCTTGGTCTAGCCCTGGTTTTGTCCTGGGTTAGACCTGGTTTAAACAGTTCTAGCTTACATTTATTGAATTACACATGGATTTATAGCTCAAAAATACCTAGAAAAACAGGCATTCAGACTGTAAGTGATTCACCTCTCCACAGATCTGACCTGTAACTTGGATCTGGTTTGGTCTCCATGAAGATAGAAATGTTTAATGCCGTACTGTGGAACATTCCAGACCAAACAATAACATCTCCATGAAGACAAGCATTTTACGGACCCTCTACCAGAAAAGTTACACAAGTATAAGTTAAGTATAAGTTTTAGGGATCTACTTTAGTGAAGTAAGTTTTAAAGTGGTTCCTTTTTTCTTTTATTTCACTACATCTGAGAGCAGGTGTCTGTCCTTGAACAGGTCTGAAAATAAGATTTTTTTTTATTTATTATTGAGACCTGCTGTGGAGTTTATTTTTAGCAAATAAGACTATGCAAAAAAAGAACAAAAAACACTATAGATGCAGTTGTTTCAGTTGAACAAAATTCAGCAAAAATCTATCAAAATTACGACAATTGAAGCTTTATTAAATCTCACTCTTTAAGTAAATTTTCAAACAGGTGCTTTTACTTAAGTAGATTTTGTCATGTGATACTTTGCAGTTTAAAGGTGCACTGTGTAACTTTCCTGTTGGGAGTCTGCCACCTGCTTGTTTCTATAAATATGTCATTGCTCTGCCTGGAATGTTCCGCAGTATGACATTAAAATAGCTCAAGAATACCTAGAAAAACAGGCATTCTGACGCCTCTCCACAGATCTGACCTGTAACTTGGTCTGGTTTAGTCTCTGTGAAGGTAGAAAGGTTTAATGCCATACTGTGAAACATTCCAGACACAGGAATAACACAACCAAAGCTCTCACATTTCTTCATCTTTCTGCTAAAAGGAAAATTCCAGCAGCTCCATTACAATCCTCTGAGTAATTGATCTTTTTCTAATTCTTCTTTCTTACTGTACGCACGTGTATTTCCTTTCCAATTTCTTCACACTCTGCAACATGAGAAGCCCAAATTATCCTCATTTTTGGCTGTCTGTCACTGTATTGTATTATTGAAAATCTCAGGGCTATGGATTACATTGTACGTCTTCTTCAGGCTTGAGGTGATGCCAAAAAGATGCAATTTTCCCCTCAATTGGACGGGCAAATTGTGTTCTTTGGGCTCGCTGTGCGTTCAGTCAGTGCGATGTTTGTATGACGGGAGTTGTATGAGTATGAAAAAGCGGAAGATAGACTCTAGAGGGGTCATGGCGACTGGCAACTGCTGCTGCCCTGGCAAATGCAGCGGCCATCTTTGGATAGTACGAAGCGAATTTGATGGGAAAGCAACTTAAAGGCAGGGACAGAAGTTTTAATGATCATGAGAAATAATTAAAGCTGCAGCAGGGTTAATGGCCCTCATCAGACCTTGTAATGAGCTCCAAAAGTTCCTATTCTACTTAGGCATGCTTGAGGAACACCTGAGGCCAGTGTGGGAGCCTGGAGTCTTTTTTTTTCTTTGCAAGACTCAAAATTGTACTAAATAAGTCCAGTGGCACAAGTATTAAATTGTGAGACAGATTTGCATCCTTTTATGATGCGCACTCCACTGAGTTTATGAATATAATAACAGCCGGAGCAGTGAGAATGCAAAACTTCTGTGTTTGTCACAGTTTTTCACCGTGTGTTTTAGAGCAACGTTTTTTCTGTTTTCCTGCATGTGCGCTGATGAGTAACGCCATCATCATCCGCTCGTATAGTAAAGTCACAAGCTCTCCTCCACCCGGGACAAAGTCTGAAACATGCAGAGGGGTGTAGGCTGTTCACAGACAACGTAGGTCACTCTAGAGTTTTATACGCCAAGTCCATTTTTTGGAGTACCTCTAGAGCAGCGGTCTCTAACCTGTAGCTACCGGTAGCTCTCCACCCCTTCCAAGTAGCTCGTCAAGGGATTTCTGAATTACACTTATTGTCCTGAATAAGTCAAATTTGATTAGATAAATGCCTATTAAAACTGTACACTAATAAATGAACAATGGTTTATGTTTTACAGGCATCTAACTAATATATAAGGCTATTATATGCTCAATTTTTTGTGACCGCTGAAACTAGCAACATCATAAGTAATAACACAACAAGTAACCCAAAACATGCACTGTAGGTGTGAAAGTGGAGTGTGCGTGAGTGATGGTGGTGGTCAGAGGGACCAATGGCACTGATTGGCTTCTGTCAGTCTGCCCCAGGGTAACTGTGGCTACAACAGTAACTTACCACCACCAGGTCTGGAGTGAATGAATAAAAGTAATTCTGATTCTGATTCTGAATGACGAATGCTCTGTTAATAATGCCCTGTAAAGCGACTTTGGGGACGTGTCTGTGAAAAGTGCTATAGCTGTTGTTGTAAGGTGACCTTGGGTGTCCAGAAAGGTGCCAAAAAAAAAAAAAAAAGTATATACTGTATTTTTCGGACTATAAGTTGCTCCGGAGTATAAGTTGCATCAGCCAAAAAATACACAATGAAGAAGGAAAAAACATGTATAAGTCACACTGGACTATAAGTCGCACTTTTTTGGGGGAATTTTATTTTATAAAATCAGAGACCAAGAACCAACATTTGATCTTGAAAGGCAAGTTATAGAAGTTCTAGTAATAAAAGCAACCCGTGTATCATTCGTTCTTCAATATAGAACCAAAAACAAGAAAACAACTCTTTTCTTTATTATTTGTCTCTTAACACCAAAATGAAACAGATAACGATTAGTTTTTTCATTTTTGATTCATATATACGATTCATAAATTTGGTCTATGGGCTGTCAGTGTGAAAAGTGTATTATATAAGTCACACCTGAGTATAAGTCGCAGCCACCCAAACCCTGAAAAAACTTACAGTCCGAAAAATACGGTAATAGCTCTCTTGCGTTTTCGTTATGTAAAGGTAGTTCCCCAGAGGAAGAAAAGTTGGAGACCGCTGCTCTAGAGTTATATACCGTAAATTCCGGACTACAGCGCGCACCCTATTAAGAGCTGCATGCTCAGATTTATGAAGAAAAATCAATTTTGTAATTATATGAGCCGCACCATATTATAAACCGCTGGCCAAAGACTAGGCGGGGGGTTCGCTTCTGCGTCCCCGCCGCCTGGAGCGCCTCCGGGATGGGCATGGACGCGTCCCCGCTGAACTCTGGGGACGGACTCGCTCACTGGTGACACTTGGGACACACACGCGCCACAGGCACTTACACACCTTCACACACTTGGGACACACACACGCGACATGCACATACACACCTTGGCGCTCTGGGAATAAACCACGGTAGCGATCGCTTTAGCCTTCAGTCTGATTTGTACAGTGGAAACACCGCGTGCTCTTTGCGTGTTAACCCAGTCCTCCAGAAAGTTTTTAAGCTCAGGCCATCTGCTATGGTTACCTCTGAAAGCTCTGGTTGTCTTTTTACACTGGCTCAGTTCTTCTTGCTGGAGCCTCCACCTTCGCACTATCTACTCGTTTATGCCAATTTTACGGGCAGCAGCTCGATTTCCTTCTTTAACTGCCAGAGTGATCGCTTTTAGTTTAAAAGCTGCATCATATGCTTTTTGTCTGGTATTCTCCATGTTGATGAGGGTTAGCAGAAAGACTGAAATAAGGAAGTTGTGATTAATCATACAATTTCATTGGACCTCAGTGAACTACTTATTCATTTTATTGGTCCATGTTTTTCCCGCGATGAAAAAAAAAAATAAAAAAGCCGCTTCATATTACACGCCGCAGTGTTGAAAGTGTAGAAAAAAAGTAGCGGCTTGTGATCCGGAATTTACGGTATATTCTCTGGTCAGAATTAGTACCTCTTGAGTTTTACCTCTACGGGCTGGAGGTCCCTCTAGAGTTTTCTATTATTCTGTATCTGTGTGAGTTATAAATTCTGAGCGAGCACCTCTAGAGTTACATATTCTCTGGTCATATTGAGTATCTCTAGAGTTTTATAGTGCGAGGGGGGTTATTTTGATATATTTTGAGCGTCTCTATGGGCTCAAGTTGCACACGCTCTCTCTGCCACATACTCTGATCATAGCGAGTACCTCTATAGTTTTATATTCTCTCTCTGCTCGTACCTCTATAGTTTTATATTCTCTCTCTGCTCGTACCTCTATGGGCTGCGGGTCGTTGAGGTGGTGACTCAGCTCCATGAGGATCTGGGGCATCCAGTCTGGGACGTCGTAGGGACTGGACAGAATACAGGCGCTCAGGCCCAACACTCCGGCATGACGACGCACCAGGTCTGAAAGAACAAGACGAGTTAATCTGTAGTACAATCGCACACAAAGGATTAGTTCAGTAGTATTTACACACTGAGCAGTAATTCGGTAACAAAGCGTTCAAAAAGTCAGTCAGCTGGACAAGGTTTATGTCAAGGTTAATAGAGCTGTTGCAATTCGGAGACAGCTCTTGTTAGACGTTGAAAAGAATATATCCCGTGAAGATTAAGCCATTCGATTCACTTATTTACTGCCCACAGGTTTCAGGGAATTCAAAGCAGCTCTAAAGGGGAAGTATGAGTACAATATTTAACAGAAAAGATATGCGTAAAGACACTTATTATGGTGTTTTCAATGACAGTTTTTATCATTTTAACAAACATGCTTCAGCTTATCTTGTATTTTGAGTTGGTGTGACTGTATTAAGTTGTTTTCTGATCTGTTATAATGTTGTTTCCTCATCACAAACATACCTGGAGTTGTGTTTTGTATCATTCGCACACGTTTAACACACAAAGCCCTGCATATTTACGTTCTTCTCACAAACCGAATCCATTTTGTGATGCCATGTGGTAATACAAGAAGTGCTCTACTGTGTTTTTAAACTTGGATACATCTTCTCTAGAATCATTTGGATGATTTCAGCCCCGGAGTTGCTAATGTCTACTGAACTAAAGGTAAAATATAGTTGCTGACTTTAAAGCTTTGGAGATGTAGACAGGCTATTAATAAAGGGTTACTCAAACATGTGTGAGTGAAACAAAACACAACTCCAGGTCTGTCTGTGAGGAGGTAGTGAATTTTGCGTTACCTGTGGAGGCGAGTTCTCCCCGAGCTCTGGGGACACAGGTCTGACTCAGCGTCTGCAGCTCTGAGTGCAGATCACAGTCCAGAGGGAAGAAGTGACACTGCAGCAGCCCACTCAGGGTGGTGCCGGCCATGTCCCGCACCTAAAGGAGAGAGGGGAGAAGACAAGGAGGAGGGAGAGAGGGAGGATGGGGGTGGAGAGAGAGGGGAAGAAAAGGAGGGGAGAGAGAGGGAGGGAGGGGGTGGAGGGAGAGAGGGTCAGAGAGAGAAGGGAAACAGAGAAAAGAGAGAGAAAGAAAGAGGGTGGAGGGGAAGGAGTGGAGACAGAGAGAGAGAGGAAGAAAAGTAGGAGAGAGAGGGAGGGAGTGGAGAGAGGCGGGGTGGAGGTAGAGAGGCACAGAGAGAGGGGAGACAGAGAAAAGAGAGAAAGAAAGAAAGAAAGAGGGTGGAGAAGAGGGAGTGGAGAGAGAGGGGATGAAAAGGAGGAGAGAGAAAGGGAGGGAGGAGGGGAGAGGGGGTGGAGGGAGAGAGAGACAGAGAGAGGGGGAAGAGAGATGAGAGTGAAAGAAAGAAAGAAAGAAAGAGGGTGGAGGAGAGGGAGTAGAGAAAGAGAGAGAGGAGGGGAGAGGGGAGGAGAGAGAGAGGGGTAGAGGGAGTGAGCAATAGAGTGAGGTGGGAGAGAGAAAATAGAGAGAGAGAGAGAAAGAAAAAAGAGAGGGTGGAGGAGAGGGAGTGGAGAAAGAGAGATGGGGACAGAGAGACAGACAGAGATGGGAGGGCAAGGAGGAGAGGGAGAGAGAGAAAGAGAAGGGAGAAAGAGAAAAGAAGACAGACATAATGGGAGAAAGAGAGAGGAGGAGGGATTTAAGAGGGGAGGGGTAGAGGAGAAGAGAAGGGAAAGAAGAAGGGAGGAGTGGAGAAAGAGTGAAGAAGACAGGAAGGAGGGGAAGGAGAGAGGAGCGAGAAGGGGGAAAGAGGAGGGGGAGGAGAAAGAGAAGAGAGAGGAGGAGAATGGGAGAAGGGGAGGGAGGTGGTAGAGGAGAGAGGGACGGAAGAGAGGAGAGAAGGAGGAGTGGAAGGAAGAGATGATGAGGTGGAGAGGGACGTGGAGGAGAGATGAGAAGAAAGGAGAACAGAGGAAAGAGGAGGAAGACGGGTGAGGAGGACGGGATGGGAAGAGAGAGGGAGGAGGACAGATGAAGGGAAGAAGAGAGAAAGAGGAAGAGTGGAGGAGAGAAGGAGGGGAGGAGGGCAAACCAAGTCGAACGCAGTGACAGGAATCAAATCCGACAAATAAGGGATGGTGTAAGGGGAGTGGAGGGTGTTTTGGGACAGAGGTAGAAGAGGAGAGAAAGAGGGAAGGAGAGAAGGAAGGAGGGAAGGAGAGATAGGGTAAGAGGGGATAGGGAGACAGAGCGAGAGGGGGAGAACGAGACAGAGGAGTGAAAAGACGCTGAGTTTAACTAAGGTAAAGTCCACACGCGAACACGGCGTCTTCCTGCATAATTTGAACATAAATAATAAATTCACATTAACATCGGTGACATTGCCCAGTCTGGCGGCTCGGACAGGCCCAGTGTACAATAATTATTCAACTTAAATAAGCAAATGTAATTAAGGTACTTAGACGAGTAAATAGAGACTAAAATGGGCTTAAAGGGCACATGTTACGCTACTTTCTGATCTGCGTTATAATTAATAATGTTTCCTCATCACAAACATACCCAGAGTTGTGTTTTGTTTCAGTCACACAGGTTCATATTCACACAAATTTTGCATATTTAGGCGGAGTTCTTCTTCTTTATGTGGAAATACCGGAAGTGCTCCACTGTGTTTTTAAACTCCACACACCTTCACTTGAAGCATTTGGATAATTTCAGCCTTGGAATTGCCAATTTCTACACACAAAAAAAAGGTAAAAAGTAGCTGTCAACTTGAAAAATATTGCTTCATGACGTCACACAAGGTGGAACAGAGCATTTTGAGCTTTGGAGATAGACAAACTAATAATAAATAGTTACTCAAACATGTGTGAATGAAACAAAACACAACTCCAGGTCTGTTTTTGAGGAGGTAACAACATTATAACATGACTTAAAGCTCACAAGAATCAATCTGGATAATACAGGACCTTTGAGACCAGGGCTTATACAAATTGTAGTCTAAATTATTTAAACATTAATATTTTGGATGCGTCTCTTTGCTAGTGTTACCAGAAACTTGTCCTGGGTTGGTTCAGGTTTGAGGCCAGTCCAGACTTGGTTTGGTTCTGTTCTGGTGGGGTCCTGGTTTAGTCCAGGTTTAAGTCTTAATGTATGTGTAGAATGGGGAACGCAACCCAAAGAGACCTACACAAATTACTAATATGTTAAAATGTGTTAAACCGAGACAAGACTAAAACTTAACGAAATCTGGACAAAAAATGTAGCATAGAAGATCCAGACAAAACCAGGTTCAAGCCAAGACTGAATCTGGACTAAAACAGGACTATACAAGGTCAAAACAGACTCCTAAAACAGGTCTAGAACTATGACTAAACTATTTCTAAACCAGGACCAAAATGGGACTAATCCTAAAACAGGATTAAACCAGGTCTACTCAGAAAACTCCAAACTTATCAAACTTATTTAAAACCAGGACTAAATGAGGCCTATTAAATAATTTAATTCATCCATAAATAATGAATCAAAAGGATCTTTGCTTCAGGTGCTTCCAGGACATTAGCGTTAGTGAGATAAGATGTCATGTATCACAGGATATGGCTGTGTTCAGACTTTAGTCCTGGTTTAGCTCAGGTCGGGTCCTGATATAGGCTTAGGTTGGTTTGGCACTGTCAAAAAAAAATGTCTCAAGTTTTATAAATCATATTGTGAATGCTGTTTAAAGATGTGTCAAATTTGGACAGCAAGTATATTATTTATAATTTAAAAATACTAGAATATCTGGAAAATTAAATGACAAAAATGGAAATGTTATAAATCTTCAAACAAGGGTATGAAGTGATAGTTATGCAAATGTGTGGGCAATTTTACAGCCGTTTCACATTTTGTCTGACACTTAAACCTCAACCATCATTTTTATAGACACATTTTAGCACATTTTTATTCACTGGCATAATTTTAAATCAAGAACTTATAACACTTTGAACAATGATTTAAATAATGACAAGTAAAATCATCTACCGATGGAACAAGACAGTTTTGCACATAAAGAAAATGCAGGTTTTTTTACACTTGTCAAGTCAGGACAAGTAAAGATACTATTTTTTTTAAAGGTGCACTATGTAACTTTTCTGCCACCTGCTTGATTTAAAGGAGATGTTACAGCTTTGCCTGAAATGTTCCACAGTATGGCATTAACCTTAATACTGACGAGACCCCATCTTCAGCGTTTTAACCTGATTGAAATAGTTGTCTTGATGTTCCACATTTCCCATTCCAGATTGATTCACGTGTGGCATCACTTGCTTGTCTCCACAAAGAAAGTTTAATGTTTATGTTTAATATCATACTGTGAAGCACTCTAGGCAAAGCAAAAACATCTCCATGCAGACAAACAGGTGTCGTACACTATGTCAGAAGTTACATAGTACAGCTTTAACTTGAGTGATTTTAACATACCCATATATTACATTTGCAGTGTGCTCTAGTCCAGGTTTAGTCCAGGTTTAGTCCAGGTTTAGTCCAGGTTTAGTCCAGGTTTAGTGCAGGATTAGTTCAGGTTTGGTCCAGGTTTGGTCCAGGTTTACCCCAGTGTTCGTCCAGGTTTCTTGCAGGTTTCGTGCAGGTTTAGTCCAGGTTTAGTGCATATTTAGCCCATGTTCCGTGCAGGTTTTGTCCAGGTTTCGTCCAAGTTTAGCCCAAGTTTAGTCCAGGTTTTGTCCAGGCTTCGTCCAGGCTTCGTCCAGGCTTCGTCCAGGCTTCGTCCAGGCTTCGTCCAGGTTTCGTCGAGGCTTCGTCCAGGTTTAGTCCAGGTTTCGTCATAGGTTCATCCAGGCTTCGTCCAGGCTTCATCCAGGTTTACGTCCATGCGTCGTCCAGGTTTCGTCCAGGTTTAGTCCAGGCTTCGACCAGGTTTTCGTCCAGGCTTCGTCCCGGCTTCGTCCAGGCTTCGTCCAGGTTTTCGTCCAGGCGTCGTCCAGGTTTCGTCCAGGTTTAGTCCAGGCTTTGTCCAGGTTTTCGTCCAGGCTTCGTCCCGGCTTCGTCCAGGCTTCGTCCAGGTTTTCGTCCAGGTTTCGTCGAGGTTTCGTCCAGGTTTAGTCCAGGTTTCGTCACAGGTTCATCCAGGGTTCGTCTCAGTTTCAATGTGGTGTAAATATGTACACTGTAAGTATGAAACCAGTCTATGTAGAACAGGTTAACGTTATAACGGATATAGCGTACTTCCACATTATGGGCTAAAAACGTGGTTATGCCTCAGCAAATATTTATCAAGGTTGTTTGAAAAGTACCAGACATGACAAGAACACGATTTGCACCACTTATAGTCAGCACGAAGCTCTCAGCCTATGTTTTCTTTATGTGGGAGTAGAACAGGCCGTACATGGCTGCAGACCGCCCGGGGTGAACTCAGACTCGATCTACTTTTTTATTCAAAATACATGATGCGGTTTGACAGGTTTTTAGTCAGATGCAGGTTTTAATAGTGAATACTGAGTAATCGTCATGAGTGTTTGCGGCCATACAAGAGGTCGAATAAGGGTAATGTGAAACGATAAGAAAGCAGTGGGACGGTGGTAAGAGCGTTCTCCTCAAAAGACGGAAGGTTCAATCCCAGTTTTGACCAATGTATAATGTATTTTGTGTCCTTGGGCAAGACACACCCATTTTGCACGAAGGAACGAAGGTCTGAGGAATTGTAAAACGTTATTGTTGTTATTGTTGTACAGTTTGTTCAGTAATCAGCCATTTTTAAGGGCATATTTTGATACTGCATATACAGTGATCATTATTGAAAATTCAAGTAAGAAGTAAAAAGTAATATTTTTCATTATTTTATTTAGTTGATCTTAGTCCAGGTTTAGTCCAGGTTTCATTATATATTTATATTTTTCATTATTTTATATATAATTACTTATTTAGTTAGTTGATCTATTTAGTCCAGGTTTCGTTATATATTTATACTTTTCATTATTTCATGTATACTTACTTATTTAGTTAGTTTATCTACTTAGTCCAGGTTTAGTCCAGGTTTAGACCAGGTTTAGTCGAAGTTTAGTCCAGGTTTTGCGCAGGTTTCATCCAGATTTTCGTCCAAAAAGTAAGCAGTGCTTTTCATGTAATTTTTAATGTGACTTTTTCATTCAGAAAGTTGTATTTCATGAAGCTGATCAAATACATGTTACAAAATGAATCATAATCAATTAAACAATGTTTTATTTATTTATTCATATAGGTCATAGCGTCATTAATTGTAAATCAAATTCTTATAAGCAACTTTTTGACAACCGCAGTTAACTTGAACTGAAAATTATTATTATTTATTCTTTTCCTCATCTTATCTTCAATCATTCTGAGATGGTGTAGCTGTTAAAAGCACGTTAACAAATATTAAAATCCCTGACAGTATTGAATAAGTCCACGCATACAACCGAAACAGACTCTGCGCTGCATTTGTAACCCAGGTGTGAATCGATTTCCCTCCACGTCTCCAAAATCAATCTGAACCAGCTCTTTAAAAACGCCTTTAAACACGCCGTTAAAAGCAAGACACCCGGTCGACCCAAAATGGCCGCCAGTCGTCAATTTTATAAAGGGCGATGGAGAAATAGCATTGCATAAAGACCCAGGGAGGTCTGCGGCATCAATAATAAATCATGACAGGGCCAATTCATCTAGATAAACATGATTAGGTGAGCTGCATTTTAGATGACGGAGCGCTTTGCTATTTTTAGCGCAAAGAATTATAAAACAAAGGAGAAAGGCGTATGGCTCATTGTTTTGTGAAATATCAGAAGTGGAACCAAAAGAAATAAACAAAACTATTTTTAAATCTGGCGTTGAATACACAGAAAGGGCTGCTTAAACAATTATAAATAGTGAGATAATTAAAGCTGCTTTAGTGTCTTATATAAAAACTTAGATACTTAGTCGTGCTCGCCAAGTCCTGTTGCCAAATTAACAATCTGTCTAATTTAAGTTTTTAATTATGAAGACAGCCAAGCATGCTGCCAAAAATACACTACAAATTATAATTAATACGGTCAATTGCCAGACACTAATCAATAATGAAACTAGTATCACAATTAGATTCATTTGAGCTATAATCAGTCCTGAAGAAATTACCGAAATATAACACAATAACATAATAAGAAAAACATTTTATAAAATAATCAAAAAAACTGTAATTTTGTCTTCTTAAGTAAATTAACTTCTTAAAGACATGACACAAATCCTCTCTTTTAATATTGTTTGTTTTGTTTAAAAAGAAGCCAAGAAGTTAATTAAAAAATATATGGCTGAAAATGACATTTGACAAAGACATGTTGTATAATAAAGTGTTTTACTTTTTCTTAGCATCAAAATTGTAGAGTTACGGCAGCAATCATATTCAATTTGTTTTTACTAAACATTGCAAATTCTGTGTGAAGTACTCTGCCTTTTTAACTACTTTGGACCCCTTACTTTACATATTTCCCAAGACACGAGAAGCAAAGGTTTACCCTACAGCGGTTTGTGTAACGGAAGCTTTGTTTGGCCAGTACGACCTGCCAGAAGCACTTGGCTCTTTCCAGCATAACTTCTGGGGTCACTGCTCCACCAAAATACCAAGGTGCTGATCCGTAAATTAGTGAAATTTATTGCTAATCAGGTTTCCGCAAAACTTCTATCCGTGTCTGTTTGAGAGCGCACGCATGTTTGGAGGCAGCGCTTGCACCAGTACCGATTATACCAATTATACTGATTATTATCGGCTAGTTTTTCCTTCCTTACCTCGAGCTGTTCGTCTAGGAGCAGCTGCATCACCAGGGCCCGGATGCGGAGCACTTCTTTGGGGAGACTGAGCAGCGTGAAGAGGTTGTAGAAGACCATGATCTGGAGGTACGTAAGGACGGAGAACCGGGCGTGCCACGACCGGTTCACTGACATCTGCAATAATGCAATAAGAAACAAGGTGCATTTGTGAGTGTTCAATGTAAAGTAGTGAAATATAGAATTGCAAAATACAGCTGCTCCCTAATGTTTATAGTTAGACAATAGTATAAATGGTTGTCCGTCCATATATGAATCCAAAATCATGACTAGTTAGTGCCATTGTACAGTGTAACCTAAAAATAAAAAACAAACCAGACCTGCTCTCATTAACGAAATCATTCTAACTTTGCGTATATATATTTCTGTATTTTAACATGTATTGTATGTTTGTGGTGTATGAGTGTATCGTCTGCATGTTTTGTCCTGTTGTATTGTCTGTTTCTTTTACGACACCTGCCTTAGGACAACAGATGAAATTTGGCAACTATGCTAACTCCGGCGTATTTATATTGATGTTTTTACTGATGTATTGATTAATGTGCACTGTTCTAATCCAAAAAAAAATCTTCAAAACTTCTTTAACTCCTCAACATTCTTACGAGCAAATTTAATGCAGTTACCCAGAAGTTAAAGGGGCATTATGTAAGATAAGATAAGATATCAGGGCTCTACGCTAACTTTTTTTTTCAGGAGCACATGTGCCCCTAAGTTAAAAATTTTAGGAGCACAGAAAAAAAAATGGGGGCACAAGTAGGTTTTCGTTTTGAATGATTATTACAGTGCAGAACTTATGCACACCAACACTAACACTGAATAAATTTAATACAAAAAAAGAATTATGACTGTACTTTTCCTGCATGATCGCAATGTTTTTATAAATATATCTTCATTTTATCTGATTAATATTTAGACTTAAAATAAGCCAAACAAACTGTACTGCACTGAAACACTCTGTGGCCCTTTTTGGACCTTCACCCACAGTTTAAGAACCTCTTCTTTAAGAGAACTTCCACTGGCACTTTACACAAAACTGTTTCAAAGTGTAAAAAGTGGGCAGGATTTTTAAACCTGTATTTTCAAATTCCTAACTGGAGTTACATTCTCTTAGTGGTTTTACAGTGGTTATTAGCCTCTGCACATTTACCAAACCAAACGCACATTGTGACAAACAGATTTATTTGGCATTTTCTTAGGCAAACTTCAGCCCACATATCAGCTGCTCTGTGCTGGAGGTCTGCTCTGTGCGGACACGGACATAAAATTAATACTGGCGTATTTAATGTGAGACGGATGGACAGGTGGGATGTTTAACCTGGCCTGTGATACACACTGGTATACGAGGGTGCGCGAGCAACAGCGCACAGGTCCCGCACACCGGTACAAGTTTATTGCCGAAGGCAGCGGTCGTAATGAAATATGACCGCACTCAGTATTCAGACCTTGAATCCATGACAAGACTGAGTCCAAATGCGCTCGAGTCCGAGACCAGACCAAGACAAAACCATCGCTTTAGCGGAGGAGGAAGTCCAGTGGCCCGGGGGTGTCTGGGGGTGTCTGTGAGTGGTGGGACAGGTGTGGGTCCTGCTGCGGTGCCGCTCCTCGTTTAAGGGGGCGTGGGTGTTTTGAAGCGGAGGTTGTTCGTGAGGTGATATCGGCGCACACGCCGAGCTCGTATGCTGGAGTCGCGTGCGCTGGTCGGAGATGTTGTGCCCGGGCACGGTTCGGTTGCTTCGCGCTGGGCAGGCGTGAGGCGCTTTAGGGGCGATCCAGGCTTGGGCAGGTTCCACAGTCCTAGTGTGAGTTTGCCCCTAATGTTTGACACATTTAGAACGTTTAACTCGTCACGTTACGTCAGTGCGCAGCTCCTTATTGTGCTGCAGAAGCACTCGCACTGGTGCGACTGTTTTGATTTCCTCGTTCGCACGACGAAATATTTGTGTGAAATGGGCGCACTGTAGAGCCCTGCATATCCTTTATTTGTCCCACAATGGGGAAATTTCAGTGTTGCAACGCACAGTAAAGAGAACAGCAAGAAACAGTAGCAGCAATAGAGTACAGTTAAGTTAAAAATAGACAAACACTATAAGGATCTATAAAGATAAGGATTATAAAACTATGTATCATATAAATTGCTATCTTAAGACAATATATACAATAAATTGCAATCTAAAAACTATATATACAATAAATTACTATCTTACATTATTGCACAGGGTCCCAGTATTGCACAGGCAGCAGAGTTAGCAGTGTTCATTGTAAAGTCTGACAGCAGCAGGAAGGAAAGACTCATGGAACCTCCTCCTTCACACAGCGAGGGTGGATCAGTCTGTCACTGAAGCTGCTCTCCAGAGCAGACAGGGCGCCCTGAAGAGGGTGAGACTCCAGGTCCAGCATAGAAGTGAATCTGGCCAGAACCCTTCTGTCCCCCACCTCCTGCACCGAATCCAAGGCACAGCCCAGGACAGAGCTGGACTTCCTGATGACTTTGTCCAGTCTCCTCTTGTCCCTCTCTGTGATGCTGCTGCTCCAGCAGACCACACTGTACAGGATGGCTGATGCCACCACAGAGTCGTAGAAGGTCCTCAGGAGGGGCCCCTTCACTCCAAAGGACCCGAGTCTCCTCAGGAGGTAGAGCCTGCTCTGGCCCTTCCTGTACAGTGCATCTGTGTGGTGAGTCCACTCCAGTTTGTTGTGTGAAGAGGTGCAGAGGTGTGAACAGTAGCAGGTGTCTGTCCATTCATGGAGGTGGTGGTGTGCAACTGTGCGGGGGGAGGGGTGGGTGCTTGATCAAACCTCAGGATGTAGCTTCTGGTGGAGGGTTCACCAGCTGGAGATGTTAATGCTTTCCTGGGATTTTCCACTGTATGATATTAAACATATCTATCTTGTATTTCTCAATAATATTTTCCAGATCTGAGCTGCGGCTCATGCCAAGTGGTGGCGGACCCTCCAATAGGAAGGTTATAGTAGTGAATGAATCTTTAAAAACGTGGTTCAATAGTTACGAAACTTTGCAATGATCAGATATATGTTATTTTCATGTTCACATTCAGTACTTTCCTTTAATTTCCTGTCTTGTTGAGATTTCTGTGTATATGTGTGATTTTAAGCAACAATAACCATAAAACATGAGATGCTAATGCACAATTGTTGAGTAAGACCAATGTTATCTGTGCATGGGGGTCCCTAAAGATCAGACAATTACTTAAATGGTACAAATATAGAAGGACGACTACAATCTAATTCTTGTTTTAAAACTAATACTGCAGATTTTTCACATAAAAGTCAAATCTTATATTCCCATACATAAATTAAATTGGGCCATTTAGGCACTAAATACTGCTGTAAGTGTGATTATATGCAGCTAAAACCACAAAACACAATGTACAAAATCAATTATTGGGTAAGACCAATGCTGTTATCTATGCATACATGCCCAGAGACCAGAGAAGAACTTAAACGGTAGAAATATTATGAAGTAACAGCCGATTTTCCACATAAAACTCAAATCTAACGTTCCCAATTCAATTAAGACTTTTTAGGACAAACTACGGCTGTGGCAATATCTGTGAAACTTTGAGCTGCAATGATATTAATCTTTATTATCTTATTTTTCCTATTTGCATTTTAATCCTTTTTGGTTAGTTCTGTGCATGTTATATGCAGCTAAAACCACAAAGCACAACGCACGAATCATCAGTTACTGAGAAAGACCAGTGTCGTTATCCATCTGTCCAGAGACCAGACAAGAGCTTAACTTTAATGGCAGAAATATTATGAAGTAAAACAGATACTGCCGATTTTCCACCTAAACTCAAATCTAATGTTCCCAATGAAATTAAGTCTTTTAAGGACAAACTAAAGCTGTGGTAATATCTGTGAAACTTTGAGCTGCAACGATCTTAATCTTTATAATCTCATTTTTCTTATTTGTAAATGTGTGTATTTTCATCCTTTATGGTTATTTCTCTTCATATGTGGTTTTACGCAGTTAAAACCACAAAACACAGACTAGCGTTGTTATCTCTCTTTCCAGACACCAGACAAGAACTTAAGTGATAGAAATATTATGAAGTAAAACAGATACTGCCAATTTTCCACATAAAACTCAAATCTAATGTTCCCATGCATAAATGAAATTAGATCTTCTTGGGACAAAACACAGACCAGACTTTTTCCATTTAGATCATTTTCTGCGACAGCTTAAGTAGTGACACACATTATGTTTTGATCATTTGGGCAGAATTACACAGCTGAGTTACCATGAAAGCTATTTTCTTAGTTTTTTCAACATTTCCTAAGTACAATTTGCCCATGTTCAAGTCCATTTAGAAAATTTGGGGCTTAATAGCAAAAAGTAGTGTGGAAAATGTATTCTTAGATTTCCTGCTAATATGAAAAAGAGTTCTGTTTTTGCCTTTTGTCTTTCATAAAACTCTTATTACTGTCATTTTAAAAGTAGCATAAAAAGTCATTGATAATAATGTGAGTTTTGCTATTATGACTTTAAAACCACTTGCCACCCACCCGCCCGTCGGCGGCCGATTACACAACATTAAAAAGTCAAGCCAGATATTCACCGTACTTATTTTTCCACTATTGACATGCTATACATCGTTTGAAAGCTTAATTCCTCAGTAAAACAACCATATCATTCATTTTATGCCACACAGCGAGCCCTAAGAGCCATAACTTATAATTCCCGAAAATATTCAAAACATATTTGTGCTTTTCTTACATTTGAGCCGGTTCTGTCGGTCCGAAACGGGTCCAGTCCAGGAATAGCTGTGCTCAATTAGTCCGTAACAATCCACAGAAAATGAATATCCAGTTGTTTTTTTCATAAAATAATTCCATGTGGAGAAATAATCCAGAAAGTCCGTGTTTGTCTGAATGGATGAGCGACGCATCTCTCTACTTCTCTCGCTCTTGGTCCTTAGCATAGCTAAGCGCTTAGCTGCTGTTAGCGGTGTGGGGTATGTTTGTTTTCTCCACACTCTTAGCTACAAAACAAGGGTATCCAGGCTTCGGTGCGGCTTCGGGGCTGTGCGCAACATCTCGGGGAACAAAAGGAGCGCGTCTAGTTAGCGGCGTATTGCGCATGACCGAGGGACAGTTCCACGGCAAAAGCTCTTCAGTCATTGGTTCTTTCAGGAAATGATTGACAGATCTGAGTAGCTTATGAAAAGACAATTTCGGCGGTGGGCCCCATGTGGGGCAGAGGTGCGGTAGTGAGAGAGGAAATCAGCGCGCAACGACCTGAGGACACCCTCTGACCTGCTCTTACACATAGACACTGGTGGAGGCACCAGAGGCATCTGGAGAGAAATTTTTTGGCTTGTTTTAGTTATTTATCTTAAGAAAACATGCCTAAAGTTCAGAAGAAGATTTATTTATTATACATTACATCTTATTACAGTTTGGAACATCTGGTACATATTTGGACACTTGTGCTGAATTGACATATTTTTACAAAAAGGGTCACAGCATCCAAACCCTTAGACCTAGAGGTCTGAAATTTTACACAGTTGTTGCCAACAAGTTCAGCAGTGAGGGTAGTGTAGCCACCAATGTCCAGGATAAAGTATGCCCAAGTTATAGCTCTTATTATTTTGTTTTTTTTCCCCCGAGGCAAAAAAAAATCAATTGTTAGACATTTTTGAATGTCTCTACTGTAAGTTAGCCTGCACTCACAGTCTTCATATGCATACCTACAGAAACTAGAAGGTCTAAGCTTTAAAATGATGTATCACACAAGCATGTGGGGCCTAAGATTTTCTTTTAATAAGCTTTGGCACTTGGGTATGTGTTACCGTTGTGCACAGACCAAATTAGGTGGGTGTTATCAGGTTAAAGGGACATTAGGGGTGACAGTAGCTCAGTTGGTAGTCATCAGTTGACCCACGAGTTGGTGGTGCGACTCCAGCTTTGAATGCTGTTGTTGTGAAGGTGTTGATGCTGGAAAAAGCCCTGTATAAAACTGTGACTATTTATGTAACTTTGAACTATGACCATTACGTAAACTTTTCTTCACAAAGATGTTATTGCTTTTGCCTGGAAATAGCTTTAAGCACATTTGCCTTGCATTTATTCACTTAGAAGCGTTTTTATTGCTGAAAATATATGAAAAAAGTGTGGAAACCTGACCTACAAGGCCGGGCATCTTCACCTGGTTGTCTCCATGTTTAAGTTTAATGCTGTACTGTGTGATATTCCAGGCCAAGTAATACCATCTTCATGGGGAAATGCACACTAAGTCACATAGGCAACGTTCAGACTGCAGGGCTTAATTCTCAATTTGGATTTTTATGTGAGGTCGTTCACATTTATATGTATATGATCTCCAGTGTGAACTTTAAATGCTTCAAATGTGCCCCGCATGCGCATTGGAGGACACGACAACATCACAGTAGTGAGCGCGCTCAATGTTTATGGAAGTCGCCTGAACATGGATGTGAGCATTGAGCACATGGCAATTTTCAAGTTGCTGTCGTACGACTCTCGCAGGAGGAAACACGTCTTCAGCCTATTCAGTGAGCAAACGCATTGGCGTTGGGCTGTATTGACTCGCATTGTGCTTGTTACAGCACAATAGCCGACCTCTCGCTTGTTGATGACATGTAGGTCGGATGAATGTGACCTGACCGCTCAGACTGAAGTCGCATGTCAAAAGATCGGATATGTATCAGTTTTAGGAGCACATATCAAAGCGGTCCTTAAGGGGCCTGTAGCATTTTCTAATATCCTTAGTATGTATTTATGTATGTATTAAAGGTCCTATATCACACAAAATTAATTCTTGTGAGCTTTAAGCCATGTTAGAAGGTTGTTATCTCTTCAAAAACATACATGGAGTTGTGTTTTGTTTCATTCACACATGTTTGAGTAAATTATTAATCTCTCTACATCTCCAAAGCTCAAAAAGCTCAAAGAACACCAGCTTAACTATACAGAGTTTTTGTGCTAAAAATGTGAGATTGAAACATAACACAGTTATAAGTATGTTTTTTGATGAGTACACAACATTATAACATAGAGTAGATAATAAAATAGCATAATATGGGCCCCTTTAATGTACAGTATGTATGGACTAAGCGTGAATCATTCTTAATACTGTTCATAGTTTATTAGGGCCGATAAAAGTGTAGTTATTATAAAATGTTGACTGCAGTCTCCCCAGTCAGACACATTTTAGTACTGCATCTGCTTAATCTCTCCTATGGTTATGCTGTTTTCATATTTCAGACGAGAAGCGGCTATGGCAAGGCTGACAGCGCACCTGCACCTAAATATATTCACCCATAGAAAATGCACTATAATTGCCAGAGGAGCTGAGGTGTAAACTCAACATCTGTGAGGAGTTTGAATAGTGAATGAACCTCATATTTGCAACTTTTTGTGTCGACTATAGAAAAGCTGAAATGCTGTAGCGACAGTCTGTGTTTTCGTCTGTACATTTCTGCTTTTGTACACATTGGACTTGTTCCACAGAGGAAACAAGCTTAATGAAAAGAAAATACTGAGAAAAACAAGTCTAGGAGTTTATCTTTTACAGGCCTTATATTGTGCAAAATTAACTCTTGTGAATAGATGTTGTTACCTCCTCAAAAACATACCCAGAGTTTTGTTTTTATTTCATTTACATATCTCCAAAGCTCAAAATGCTCTGTTCCACCTCGTGACGTCATGAAGAGCTACCTTTTATGTTTGTTTTTTTTCAGTAAAGACTGGCAATTTCAGGGCTGAAATTATCCAAATAAGTCTGGTGAAGGTGCGTGTAGTTTAAAAACACAGTGGAGCATTTTGTGTATTCAAACTAAACGTGTAAATATGCAGAGTTTATGTGTTAAACGTGTGAATGAAACAAAACACAACTCCAGGAAAATATTATACTTTAGGTCAGAAAATAGCGTAATATGGGCCCTTTAAATATGATAAATTACAACCTGATGATCACATGAGAAGTTTATGAACATGTTTTGAGAATTTACTGTAAGAAGCAAACCCCCTCCAAAGCAAGTGAATAAAAATAAGGGTAGTACATTGTGGTAGAACTGCTGGGGCTGTAATTATTATTGGAAGGAGGTGAAAAATTGCCCATGTACGAGCTCCCAAATGGATTAAACTGGAGAGAGGGGCAGGAAATATAAAAATTACCCCACTTCCTCTGGAGAATTAAATCCAGTGCGAATGGGGCTTAAGATAACACATTGTTCATGACTTTTACAGAGAGGAGCAGCAGCCAAAGTGGCACTCTAAGCGAGGTGCTACAAGGATGTTACAATGCTAGCTGCTTTCCTTTGAGTATTCGGGAAAAACAAAAACAACAGGTTTATTTGTTTATTCCCACAGTAACAGGTGAGAATGGAGCTCAGTCGGTTGGGACTTTTGGCTAAGAGAAAATTCATTCAACTCATTTTTACATTCATAAACTTTCAGATTCACAAATCTCAAATGTCAAAAGTTTAAGCTACGGTGTAACAGAACGATGATATATTCAACAAGGAAAAGTATTAAAAACAGCGCAATGTATTTTAGCTTCAGTTTATAAAGTATACCTTTTAAATCATTTGTTTATCGGTGTTTCATTTGAGTTTTAACAGCAAAGTTTGCAAAGTTTAACAAGTATCAGCTTTGTTAAAATTCAAATAAACTTGGCTTTGGTCTTTTCTGAATATATTTTTAAATGATGTTGATCTATATATATATAAAAACTGTATGATAACACCACTACTTTACATCCTATTGTCTAGAAAAAATGCTTCTATTTTGGTAAATTACTGGTAAAGGACTAGATAATACAGGCACTTGCACTTGTTTTTAATGAATGTTTAGATAATGTTGATGATAATAATGTATGTATTTTGAATTCTTCTTGTGCATTGGACTGTAACTGTAGTTGTTGTTTTGTTTTGTTATTTTGTGTAAAACAGGTCTCTCTTGTAAATGAAACCCTGAGTCTCAAAAGATTTTTCCTGTATAAATAAAGGATTAATAATAAAAAAAAAAGGTCAGATTTTTATACAGCGCTCTTCCACCTTCAAGGCACTCAAACAGCTTTACATCAAGAAACCACTCACCCATTCACACACACACTTATACAGCAGTACGCGCAGACACTGGGGGCGCGGGGGGTTAAGTGTCTTGCCCAAGGACACAACAACGGCAGCATTCATCTGTGACAGCTGGAATCACGCCGCACACTCTACTAATCTTCATTGTCGTGTCAAAAGGGGGCATGTAAAATGGACTTTGAGACGTGCATAACAGTGTTTCCTCATCATTAGTTTCCTCAGAGTTGTACTGTACTTGATTCGCACATGTTTGAGTAATACTGTATGAAAATTTATGCTTTTACCCCCTACTGCCCTGTACTATCAACAATTCAAACAAATTCCAACTCCAACTTTCTGCTCAGCTGTTCGAAAGTATTATACATTATTTTATTTATTTGGCTGTGTTATGAGCTACTATTTTGTTGCCGTACCCCTCTTTCTTCCGTTTAATTTGCTATTATCTTTTCTGTACCCCTTATTTCTGTACGGACTCCCCCAAATATGAAAGGAAAGGGAAAAAAATTCTCACAAAATAAAAGTCAGGCAACAAATACACATTAATTATTAATATCTCCTCCTTGCTAACGTGAAATGTTAATTTGAAGAGGCAGCTCTCTTGTACCTTCTTTAGTTATCAAAACTGCATTAGAATTGTTTTGTTTTTGTGCCAACAGTACTTGATATATTTTTGTTTAATTCAGATTTAAAGGTGCAACTTTTCTGAAGGAGGGTCTGGTGATGCTATTGCCTCATCTGGAATGTTCCACAGTATGATATTATACTTATTTATCTACGTATTTACCCAATTTCAGGTGGTTAGTTGCTGGAAAAAGATGCGTTTTTACTAGGAACACGGTCGCCACCCCACAGATCTGCCTTGTAACCTGGTTTGGAGGTTCATGGAGATAAGTTTTAATGTCATATATTTTGGTTTAATTCAGATTTAAAGGTGCAGCTTTTCTGAAGGAGGGTCTGGTGATGCTATTGCCTCACCTGGAATGTTCCACAGTATGATATTATACTTATTTATCTACGCATTTACCCAATTTCAGGTGGTTAGTTGCTGAAAAAAGATGCGTTTTTACTAGGAACACGGGCGCCACCCCGCAGATATGCCTTGTAACCTGGTTTGGTGGTTCGTGGAGATAAGTTTAATGTCATACTGTGGAACTTCAGGACAAAAAAGAACAAAAAACTCAATAAAATAGAATAATAATAATAAAACAGAACTAAAAACACAATAAAACAAAAGCAAGTGGCCTCTACCAGAACAGTCAAAACAGTTACACAGTGCAACTTTAAACACAAAGAAGTCAAATCTATTTTTGCAGCGACCTTGTGTAAACTACAAACCTTAAAAGCCCCTTTGTTTACTGGTGGAGCAGTGGGGCGGGTGGAGCTCCGGGGCGGGCGGGGCTGGAGTCGTGTGCATGCATATGTGTAACAGTGTTAGACGGGTGCGTTTGTTACCTCCTCCAGCGCAGCCAAAACCGACGGGACGTGCTCCGGGTACAGCAGGCCCTGGGACATGAGCGAGAGACACGTGCGCGCATCCTGCTTCATCTCATCATAGCTTTCATCAATCTCCACTGGGGCAATCTGGAGAGAGGGAGGGAGGGATGGAGGGGAGAGAAAGAAAGAAAGAAAGAAGAAGAAGAGAAAACAGAGAAGAGCGGGAGAAAGAGGGATGGGATGGAGGAAGGAAGAGGGGGAGAAGAGAGCAAGAGGGAGCGAGGCAGAGGAGAGGGAAGAAGGAAAGGGAAGCAGAAAGACACAGAAAGGGAGGGAAGAGAAGGAGAAAGAGTGAGGAATGAGAGAGAGAGAGACAGAAGCAGAGAGTGGAGAAGGAGAAAGAGGGAAGGGATGGAGGAAGGAAGAGGGGGAGAAGAGAGCAAGAGGGAGCGAGCGAGAGGAGAGGGAAGGAGGAAAGAGAAGAAAGAGATGGAGAGGGAGGGAAGGAAGGAAAGGAGAAAGAGGGAAGGGATGGAGGAAGGAAGAGGGGAGAAGAGAGCAAGAGGGAGTGAGAGAGAGGAGAGGGAAGGAGGAAAGAGAAGCAGAAAGACACAGAAAGGGAGGGAAGATAAGGAGAAAGAATGAGGAATGAGAGAGAGAGAGAAAGAAGCAGAGAGTAGAGAAGGAGAAAGGAAGACGGGGAGAAGAGAGGGAGGGAAAGGGAAGAGAGGGAAGGTGAAAAGAGAAGAAGAAAGAGATGGAGAGGGAGGGAAGGGAAGGAGAAAGAGTGAGGGAGGGGGAGAGCGTGAAAAAGAAGAAGAGAGTAGAGAAGGAGAAAGAGGGAAGAGGTGGGAAAGGAAGGAAAAGGGGGAGGAGAGAGAGAGTGAGTGAGGAAAGAGAAGAAGAAAGACAGACAGAGAGGGAGGAAGGAGAAAGACGAAGAGGGAGAGACAGAAAAGGGAGGAGGAGAGGGAAGGAGAGAGAGAGAGAGAGAGAGGGAAAGAGAGTGGAAGGAGCAAGAGAGAAGAGAAAGGAGAGCGTGGGATAAAGAGAGCGAGAGAGCAATGAAAGGAGGGGAGGGAGAGGTAAGGAAGAATGAGAGGTAAAGAGGTAGAAAGGACAGAGATGAGATAGAAGTAAAGGGGGAGAGAGGATAGAGGGAGAGAAAGAAGAAAAGAGAAAGAAAGGGGGGGAGAAATAGGGGAAAGAGTGTGGGAGAGGGAAGGCAGAGAGGGAGGGAGAGTGACGGGAAGAGAGAGAGAGAAGAGAGGGAGCAGGAAAGAGGAAGGTGAACAGAGAGGGGAGAAAAAAACAGAGGAGGGAGGAAGAAAAACAGGAGTGAGGGATGTGGATAGAGAGGGAGAGAGAGAGACAGAGGCGGGAGGGCAAGAAACACGCAGCCACGCAACCATTTTGAGTAAATGAAGAGAGAAATTGAGTTTAATGGCCAAGTAAGATTGAGTGGGTAATATTGTTGCGGTGCTGGGACGTATGCAGTGCAGTGTATGTGTGTGTGTGTGTGTGTGTGTGTGTGTATGTATATATATGTGTGTGTGTGTGTGTGTGTGTGTGTGTATTACCTTGAAAAGCAATGGCAAGAGCTGCAGCTGCTGTTGAACCGGAGTAGTAAAGGTACGCCCCGCGCTAGCCATCAACCATTTTAAAACTGCAAAACAAGACGCGTAGATTTTAACGGAAAGGAATAAAAAAACAAATACTGGCTTTGCGACCTTGCTGCTAAAATCCAATCCGTCTTAATCTCGCGTCTAATGACATGGGTAATTTCGTAGCCACGCGTTTATCTGTATAACGGCGGGTAAATAATGGAAGTGGAAGTCGTCGCGGGTATGATGAGATCTGTATTTAGTGGTAATGGTTAAGTAAAAAGAGAATATAAGAGGAGTGAATATACATTTGTGGACGCATGGGAGAAAGCTAACAAGAAACGAACACGCTAATGACACAGGAGCAGATGGCGAGAGGTGAGCGTGCCAAGAAATGCACAGTGAGAAAATTATGCGCAGAACATCAGCACGTAAAATATAGGGACATTATAGAGAGTTTGATAGAGCTGGGTCTCAAATGTTGGATTAATTATTATTTTCGTAACCGTGATAGCAAACTAATTAAGAGGGATAGTCTAGGGAACAGCTATTTATGTCATTTGTAATATGGATCAAATAAAAGATATGCACATTTAAAACAGCAATTAGTTTGAGAGCTGGTTAGTAGGATATGGCGGATTGGTGTAATATTGCAGATGTTGAACCAAAGTCTAGCAGTACGGCAGATAATTTGTTTCATCACGTTTTTGAATTTTAAATGCCGTTGAATTTCTCACTTATAATTTATTTAAAAAAAAACCTGCTTGGGTTATTTTTATTCTGAATTTTCCACGCTGAAATTGGAAGTGTTTCAGATCCAAAAGGAATCCAACGTGAGCCGATCTCATTTACTGGTCAGAATTAGCCTCATCAAAACCTCATCTCTTCTATTTCTTAAGTGTAAACCCTGCCACACATGAGAACGGCCAATAGACCCTTTTAGCGTCAGTAACCGGTGGTGACGTAGGCTCGGTTGCGCACGCATTTTGGCAACAGATGTATGGCAAAACTCAGCAGCTTGTCAAACTCTGCGAATGGATTCTCGTCAAAAGATCGGGAATATTTCCTCAACAAGCCGACTTCGACAAACGCTTCGACTAGCAGGTCCTTGTGAGTAAAACTTTAAAACTTTAGTCCACCGGTAGAATATCGATTCTGACAACCCCACACAGAACAACCAGACATTTTGGTGCTGGAAATGTTTTTTTTTAAAATCTCCGTCGTCTTCTGTCTGTGTTCAGTCTGAATGAATTGGAATGAATGGGGAATAATGCCACTTCTGTTGCCAAAATGCAGCTTTTTTTTTATCACTTCTGCTCTAAAAGGGTCTATAGGAAACAGCCTCTGTCCTCCTCATTCACCCTCATTCAATCGATTGCTTCTGCTTTGGCATCTTGGATAAATTTCACTGCGAATTTTACAGTGAATTTTGACTGTTGAATTCGAGGGCTTGAAAACATTTGTGCTGAATACTATTAATAATAAAAAAGGTGAAATTTGTATTATGAATTTGAAACATATTGAAAAAGTATACTTAAAATTTCAGCAACTAAAATTCAGAATAAAAATATGAGAAATTCAGTGGTATTTAAAATTCAAAATGTAATGGAACAAATTATTTTCCATGTAGCAGTTTCTAAAATAGCTGTGGAAAATTAAAACAAAAGTATGATTAAAGAGGACATATGGAGTAAAATGGAGTTTCACATGTTACTCCCTGAGTGCTATAACAACAAAACTGAAGTGCATTTCACTATATATTTAAAAATACTGCAAGTCGTGTCAGGTTTGTGAAGTTGTACTTGCAGTGCATTATTTTGCATCATGCTTTTGTATATGTAAAATTCACAGGACCATGGGTGATGTAGGATTATGGGCAGTGTGTTGTACAGGTTTGTAGTTTTAATGGTAAAGAGAGTTTGAGCAGGGCGCAGGAAAGATCGCTAGATTAATTAAACATATATGGGTGGCAAATAAAACCTCTTCAGGCATGTTTTGAAGAGGAAACAACATTATAACATGGTAGAAAGCTCTTTAAAGGTCCTATATTATGCTAAATGGATTCTTGTGAGCTTTTAGCCATGTTAGAATATTGTTATTTCATCAAAAACATACGTGGAGTGTTTGAGCTACCCTTTATTATTTTCATGAAGCGGTAGTTTTCCAATTAAGAGCTATTTTTGATGCTTTGTTCAGTAGAAATGGGCAAATCCAAGGCTGAAATCAAAATGAATCCACATACATGATGTTTTGTGCTTCGGTGCTCAGACCAAACTGCCAATCACAGGTCATGGCCGATATTCAAAGTGACTAATAAGAGTTTGGGGCATTATCATTAAGTCGGCCTTAAAAACCGCAGTAGACATTTTGTGGATGCACTTCGCTGCTCCTCGGACTAATTTAATGGGTAATTTGTGACCCATGAAAATGTCAATATTTGAGGCGCTCTTTAAACACTGATTCAGAGCTACGGCGGACAGTTTTAGGCTAGTGGAGATTCAACCTTGTGAATTGTATTTCATAATAAGATAGTGATTAGATTTGGCTTAATTAAAGTATTTAATTTATTTAACTATTGTAGAGGTGTCGTAGTTTTGGTTTCCTGGTTTAATCCTGACGTACAGTAGGAAAGGAAAGGTCTTAAATTGTGTAACTTTTCTGGTAGAGAGTCCGTCAAATGCTTTTCTCCATGGAGATGTTATTGTTTTGTCTAGAATATTTCACAGTATGGCATTAAACCTTTCTATCTTCATGGAGACCAAACCAGGCCACGTTACAGGTCAGGTCTGTGCGCTCACAATCAGAATACTTGTTTTTCTAGGTATTTTTAAGCCGTTTAATGTCATAACTTGGACCATTCCAGAGAGAGCAATTTCATATCCATAGAAACAACCAAAAAGTTACACAGTGCACCTTTAAATAACATATTACTTAAGGTTTGCTTTTGTCCAATAGTCTCAGCAAAATTTCTAACAACAATAACTTTAATATTTCCTCAGTGGTCCAGGTAGGGTCCATAGCAAAAGAACGAAAGAATTCTATCAACAAAAATGTTTTTAGTGTAAATATATTTTGCCAATCATCCAAGTAGCTTCTTCAGTTGTGATTCTGGTTATCTACACTGAAACTAACATACCCTAGTTCAGGCATGTCCAAACTACGGCCCGGGGGCCAAATGTGGCCCTCAGACCAATTGTTTTGGCCCTCAGGCTTTCAGGTGAACTGGCCCCAACTACCGCAGTTAATACTTTTTACTGCATATTTTTGAAATCTACCTTGATCAAGCAAATTTAGTGTGTCCTTTTGAGAGTCTAAGTCTGAACAAACATCTGGTGGGTCATTTAAACCTGTTATAAATGCACAGATTTGAATTACTCACTATTTTGACCACCAGTTTATGACCCTCAATCGGCCCTCACGCTGATCTTTGTTTTAATGTGGCCCTTGATGAAAAAAGTTTGGCCACCCCTGCCCTGGTTGTTTACAGTGAGAACATCTTATTTGTTAATCCCAATTAACTACCCTAGAGTATGAACTTTAAAGTAATTTCACCAAGTATCAATAAAAAAAACAAAACACACAAACAGGGAAAAATGTGACCTTTCCTGAGCTTTAGAATGACCTTGAATTTTGTCAATACTAATATAAGAACACTATTGTAAGTCAATTAAATACAATCAATCAATTCAAATACTGTTGAATACATTACTAAATACTAATAAGATACAATACTAAATACAATCAATCAATTAAATACTGTCCCACTTTAATTGTAGGCTTTTAACTGTATGTTTTAATCATATTTAATTTGTTTATGTTGTTGTAAGGCGACCTTGGGTGTCCAGAAAGGCACCAAATAAAATTATTACTACTACTATTACTATACGTACTATTATTTTGTGTTGAAAATTGCAGTCTGCTTCTTTTTTATCACTTTGGCATTAAAGTCTGTAATACATTTTAGTACTGAAATCTAGTTTGACATTGAGACTCGCGATACCACTACTTGGATCTGCGGAGAAATGTTTTCACTCTAAAACCTTTGTCCAGCTGACGGAATTTCAACTTCATTTGCCACGAGAAAAGCTGAATATGTAATCCACTACGTCTATAATTAATACTGCGCACGCTTTGTCCTCAGACGCCCTTCATCGTTTCGCTCCTTCACTCTCGCCTCGGCTCTCGGTGAAGTGCTGGCGTCTGCAGACCTACCCGTCTTGAGCAGTTTGACAGCCTGGGTGCGCGCGTCGTTAATCCCCCGGGTGCTCTCCTCGTGGACGTGGTTGTGGATTTCGGGTTCGGACGTGAGGGGCCTGAGCCTGTCCAGGACCCTGGTGACGAACTGGTCCACGTGGGGGGAGGAGGTGGGGCGCGTGTGGGGCAAAGCGACGTCAATCATGAAGATGTAGGTCAGGACACTGGAGAGAGGGAAGATGAGGAGGAGAGGAGAGGTGGAGGAGAGGAGGGAGAGAGGGGTGGAGGAGAGGTGGAGGAGAGGAGGAAGAGGGATGGAAGAGAGGTGGAGGAAGAGGGGTAGAGGAGAGGAGGTGGTGAGGTGGAGGAGAGGAGGAAGAGAGGTACAGGAGAGGCGGAGGAGAGGAGGTGGTGAGGTGGAGGAGAGAAGGAAGAGAGGGGTGGAGGAGAGGAGGAAGAGGGGTAGAGGAGAGGTGGAGGAGAGGAAAAAGAGAGGGGTGGAGGAGAGGAGGAAGAGTGGTACAGGAGAGGTGGAGGAGAGGAGGTGTTGAGGTGGAGGAGAGGAGGAAGAGCGGTACAGGAGAGGTGGAGGAGAGGAGGTGTTGAGGTGGAGGACAGGAGGAAGAGCGGTACAGGAGAGGTGGAGGAGAGGGAGAAGATGGAGTGAAGGAGGAAAAAGTGTAGAGGAGAAGTGGAGGAGAGGAGGAAGAGAGGTGGAGGAGAGGAGGAAGAGAGGTGGAGGAGAGGAGGAAGAGAGGTGGAGATGAGGAGGAAGAGGGGTAGAGGGTAGGTGGAGGAGAGGATGTGTGGTAGAGGAGAGGAGGAAGAGAGGTGGAGGTGTGGGGGAAGATGGAGTGGAGGAGAGGAGGAAGAGAGGTGGAGATGAGGAGGAAGAGGGGTAGAGGAGAGGTGGAGGAGAGGATGATGTGAGGTGGAGGAGAGGAGGAAGAGAGGTACAGGAGAGGTGGAGGAGAGGAGGAAGAGGGGTGGAGGTGTGGGGGAAGATGGAGTGGAGGAGAGGAGGAAAAAGGGTAAAGGAGAGGTGGAGGAGAGGAAGAAAGGGGTGGAGGAGATGTGGAGGAAGAGGAGAAGGAGAGGAGGAAGAGAGGGGGACGAAAGGTGGAGGAGAGGAGGAAGAGAGGTAAAGGAGAGGAGGAAGAGATGCGGGCAGGAGAGGAGGATGAGAGGAGGAAGGGGGTGGAGAAGAGGAGGCGAGAAACAAGAAAGATGGGTGGAGAGGGGGGAAGAGAGGAGGAACAGGGTGGAGGAGAAGAAGAGCAAGAGACAGAAGGAAGAGGGGTGGACGAGGAGGAAAAGAAGGAGGAAGAGGTTTGGAGATGAGGTGGACAGAGGGGTAGAAGAGAGGTGGATGAGAGGAGAAGGGAGGAGGAGAGAGGTAGAAGAGAAAGTGGGGTGCAAGAAAGAGAGAGAGAAGGAAAAGGGGTGAAGGAGAGATGGAAGAGGAGGAGAGAGGAGAGATTTAATGTTAGTAAAGGTTTTGTTGAGCTGAAAAATGCATTCGTCATAGATTCCACTTTTACCATAGCTTCAGAAACTGGTCGGGCAAAATGAGTTAAAGGCCATGTACACACGTAGCCGGGTATTTTTAAAACCGAACATTTCCCCCCCTCCGTTTATAAAAATTGTTTTATCCACACCACCTCGTCTTCGAAAAAAATACCTTCCACACATCACCGAACATCTGCGTTTTCAACCACATTCATACGCATTCCAAACCTGTAGATGGCGTTATTTCCATTGAGCCCTCACTTCACCGTCACTTCTGCCTAAACTTAAACAGAAAACATGGCGCCAAGCTGCTTTGTCTGGACAGACTCGGAGTCAGAATTGCTCCTAAACACAGTTTTGGAGTATAAACTTCAAAAGAAACGACTCCGATCCATAGTCTGCTTTGGCTTTTGCAGTCGCCTAAACAAAGGTCGCACGTTTGACGTCAGGGCAAATTCATATTTTTTGGAGCAGACAGTGACATTTTAAAACGCAAAACCCCAGTTATCTCTGTCCACACAAACACGCATAAACGGAGTTTTCAAAAATCTTCACTTTGGCCGGAGTTTTCCCTGAATACTCGTTTTTGATGCGTGTTCGTGTGGATGACAGGTCAAAACGCAACAAAACATCTTCGGTTTATCAGATACCCGGCTACGTGTGGACAAGGCCAAAATCAACAGTGACTGGACCATGAAACAGTCTCACCAATCAGCAAATTTGATTAATAATATCGTAATATAGATCTCTCAATATAGTATTAAAATTAACCATCGTATCTTACTGATTGATACAGCTTTATTTTGAAGGTCCACCCCCAAAAAAACATCAAACATCAAACCACAATATTTAGGAAGAGGATGCGCTGTGGACCTTGACTAATAGGCCCCTGTTGCAATGTTGTTTTCTCATAAAAAACAAACCCAGACTTTGGTTTTCCTTCATTCACACATGTTCTTGAAGAGCTCCACTGTGTTTTTAAACTCCATACACCTTCACTAGAATGATACGGATGATTTCAGACCCTGGAATTTCCCCATCTGTACTGAATAAATCCGAATCCACTTTATTTATATAGCACATTTTATAATCAGAGCAGTTTCCAAAGTGCCGCACAGAGATAAAACAAAAAGAATGCTAAAATTTGGTCCTAAAACAATAAAACCAGTAAAATCAAATTAAAGCAGCACTATAAAAATCACAAAGTAGCATTGAAATAAGTAAAATAAAATAAATAAAAGACACAGAGGACCAAACAATCTCACGCGGTGTTCAAAGCCAGAGAGTAAAAGTGGGTTTTAAGGCGAGACTTGACACACTGTGGGGGCTGCTCGGATGTGGGGGGGTAGAGCGTTCCACAGTTTAGGGCCGGATATAAAGAAAGCCCGATACCCCCCTGGTTTTAAGTCTTGACTTTGGCACCACGAGTTGGATCTGGCCCTCGGACCGCAGCGCACGAGCGGGGTTGTAAATTCGGATGAGGTTCGAGACGTACTGTGGGGCCAGTCCATTTAAAGCTTTAACAAACAAACAATAAAATCTTAAAAATTAACTCTAAAACGAACTGGAAGCCGGTGCAACAACGCTGCAACAAAGATAGGGGGAATAAATGGTAAAAAGTCGTTGAACTTGAAATCTACCACTACATGACAATAATAAAGGGTTACTCAAACACGTGTGAATGAAAAAAAAACGCAACTCCAGGTATGTTTTTGATGAGGAAACAACATTATAACACGGCTTAAAGCTCACAAGAGTCAAATTTACATAATATAGGACCTTTAAAGGCGCCAAAAGCTAGACATTGGACATCACCCACAACCATAAACTTTATATTTCAGGCAGTAAAAATATGTGTTGTGTACAAACCCAAGCTTAACTCTGATGTTTTACTTGCGGTGTGGGGGCCGGTGAGCGGAAGTATTACAGCTGTCTCTCTAAGATCGTAAACAGAGAAATTGGCCTGATGAGATTAGCCCATTTGGACGTCATTAAACCAAAGTGGAAGAGACAGCGAGTGTCCGGTACCTGCCAACGTGCCCCTCATGTCCCTGTACACCTGAGTGAGTTTGGGATACTATTACACTGCAAATTTCTCTGATCTGGCCAAGATTTTAAAGCATATATCAGGTTATTCATCTTGTTCTCAGATTTTATCTACTTACTAAACCAGAGACTGCTTATTTCCAGTTTAGAAGTAGTTTATTTTAAGACAACTTGTCAAGTAAAATAATCTTGCAGCATGGACAGACAATTCCACTACTTTTAAGTCATTTTCTCATAGATTTAGGGGTTTATATCTTCAATTTTGGCTTTTTTGCAGTGTATTTATACTACTCACCTGCTTGTTTCTATGGTGATGTCATTGCTCTGCCTGGAATGTTCCACAGTATGTCACGAAACAGGTCGACCTTACATTTATTCAATTACTGGTGGTTTCACAGCTCAAAAATACATGGGAAAAACTGGCATTCTAACTTGGTCTGGGTCGGTCGCCATGAAGACAGAAAGATTTAATGCCATACTGTGAAACATTCCAGACAAAACGATAACATCTGCATGGAGAAAAGGATTTGACGAACCAGAAAAGTTACGCAATCCACTGTTAAAATCCAGCAATATCAATGTATAGTCTCGAAATGTGTTAGAGATGCACTTTAAATTTTCAACTTTTACATGCAAGATAGATGACTTTAATGCCATACAGTGGAACATTCAGGTGACAGATCCTTTACCAGAAAAGTTACACACTGTGCCTTTAACCACCAGGCTGCCAGGAAACTAGAAATCTACGTCTCCCCAAAGAGCACTTGTACTTTTCCATTTTTTCTTATTATTTATTTATAAGCTTGAGAATGAGGAACATTATTTAGATTCTTCTTATGTTTCATATGAAGAATTGACAATAAACTTTTTGAACTGAATTAAAGTAATAAAGTAATAGTGTTCAGTAATAGAAAATGGAAGTACAGTTGCGGTAGGACTGGGCAATATGATTTTAAAAAAATTATTGACCATAGCTTATTGATGATAAGAAAATACTGAATCAGGGCCTTGTTTACAGTGTGATTAATTGCACTGCTAGAATTAATGGTCTGACTCCTTTCAGGTTCAGGTTCAGGTTGAAGTTCAACAGTTGAATTTACGTTTGGATATTTCTTAAAAATACAACACACGTACATACATACGCCATACAAAAAGCCAGCTACGTGCTAATTTAGCTTCTAATACAACGCTAGTGCTATTTCTCCTCCTCTTTTGAACGGGGTACAGAGTTTTTGCCTCACCTGCCGATGCGCTCCCTCACGTCCTTATACACATGGGTGAGTTTGGGCTCCAGGTATACAAGGAGACGGTGCAGCAGCTCGGACACTCTCCACTGCTGCTGGGCCAGTCCTCCCTGCAGCACGTACAGCAGACTGAAACAAACAAAGAAAAAAGGTTATTTTAGAAGCCCAATTAATAATATCATACTTTTAATGAGTTTAAATTAATGCCGTAGAACATTTCAGGCAAAGCAATAACATCTTCGAGGAGACAAGCACGTGCTGGATCTTCTACTATAACATCTGCATAGAGCACCGTTAATAATTCTATGTGACCCTTTGCCAGTGCACTGAGGAGTGGAGCAGTTTAAAAGAGGCTAAAAACAATAGTTGCTAGCGTGGAAATTAGCATCTTGATGAGGTGGAATGGATGGAAAGCGCCTGGTGGAGGTGTAGGAGCTTTGAAAACACGGTGCATTTCTTAGATTACCACTTAATGACCGCAAAATATAACATAATAGTTTTGACCTAATTATACAGAGTTACAGACACACGGGAGGGTGGGGGGAAGGTGGGGAGAGGATAGAGAGATATGGAGAGAGTGAGAGATGAGAGAGACAGAGAGGAGAAGGAGATAGAGACAGAGAGGAGGAGGAGAGCAAGGGATAGAGAGGAGGGGATGAGAGAGAGAGAGGAGGGACATGGAGAGAGAAGGAGGAGGAGCGAGAGAGACAAAGTAGAGGAGGGAGAGAAAGAGAGCGAGAGAGGATATGAAGGAGTGAGAGACAGACAGAGGATGAGGAGCGAGAGAGAGACAGAGAGGAGAAGAAGAGAGAGAGACGAAGAAGGAGGAGAGAGACAGAGAGGAGGAAGGTGGAGAGAGACAGAGGAGAAAGGAGGAGAGCCAGAGATAGAGAGGAAGAGGAGAGAGAGAGGAGGAAGGAGGAGAGAGACAGAGGAGGAGGAGGACAGCAAGAGATAGAGAGGAGGAAGGAGGAGAGAGACAGAGGAGGAGGAGGACAGCAAGAGATAGAGAGGAGGAGGAGAGAGACAGAGAGGAGGAAGGTGGAGAGAGACAGAGAGGAGGAAGAGAGACAGAGACAGAGAAGAGGAGGAAAAGAGACAGAGACAGATACAGAGAGAGAGAAGGACATGGAGAGAGAAGGAAGAGAAGCGAGAGAGAGAGAGAGAGAGGGCGAGGACGAGGAGAGAGAAAGACATAAGGAGAAAGGAGCTGGAGAGAATGAGGAGGGACAGAGGGATGAGGAAGATGGAGAGAAAGAGATATAGAGGGGGGAGGAGGGAGAAAGAGAGGAAAGAGAGAGGAAATAGAGAAAGAGAGACAGGGGTGATGGGGTGGGGCATTGTGGTCGTTTAAACAGGATGCACGCTCAGCACATGCCAGCTCAGGTTACCACGGCAGCGTCTCCGAAACTCGACCCCTCACAAATACTCCAGATCAACACACAGATTGTATTATGTTGTGAAGGAAAGGCTCGCTCGTCATTCAAACGTACATCAAATTAAAGCCCGTTAAAGCCGCATTGGTTAACATTACAACATCGTGCACGTCGTCCTATTTCTTTAATACAAATCTAACATTACTGTACAAAGGTTTTTAAAAAGATTGTAGTAATTTGGCCTTGCATCAAAGTGAGTCAGCAGTTTTCAATTCAATAATTCAAGCTCTATCAAGTGCCCACGTCTTATTTCAAGTCTGTGGTTGCAAACAAATCATCAAACACATCTTCATATCTCGGCTCCTCAAGCAAACACCCTCAGGCTACATCAGTGGATTATTTTAGTGATAAAGTAGTCAGTGAATTTATTAGTTCTTGACCATTAAATTTAAGAAATGTTAAATTATGTGCTTGTTAGTTTGTATGCTAATGTTGGAGGTAACAGTTCTACAACGTGGTACGGTTTTCTAACATGGCTCTGGTGTTGATGAGTTGTCATGAGTTTCCAAAACAGGAGGCCAACGCCAACTTTCCCATTGAAAATGCACTGCAGCCAAAGTATGGAACAGAGCAGCCTTTAGAATACAGATGTTCTGTTTACAAATACAAGAGGTGTCTATAGCCAAGTTAAAGATACGACTTGTACAAATGTAACTTTAGTAACTTTAAGTAAATTTCCGAAGGTGGCAAGTCCCCTGTATGATTCCAAGGAAATAAAAAGGTAAAACTCTGGGAGGTTCTGGGCATGTCCCACCGGAAGGAGGTCCCAGGGAAGACCCAGGACACGCTGAAGGGGCTAAGTCTCTCGGCTGGCCTGGGAATGCTTTGAGGTCCCCCCGGAGGAGCTGGAGGAAGTCCCAGGACACGCTGAAGGGACTAAGTCTCTCGGCTGGCCTGGGAATGCTTTGAGGTCCCCCCGGAGGAGCTGGAGGAAGTCCCAGGACGCGCTGAAGGGACTAAGTCTCTCGGCTGGCCTGGGAATGCTTTGAGGTCCCCCCGGAGGAGCTGGAGGAAGTCCCAGGACACGCTGAAGGGACTAAGTCTCTCGGCTGGCCTGGGAATGCTTTGAGGTCCCCCCGGACGAGCTGGAGGAAGTTTCCGGGGTGAAGGAAGTCTGGGAGTTCCTGCTTAGACTTCTACCCCCGCGACCCGGGCCAGGATAAGCGAAGAACAAGGATGAATGGATGAATGGATAAAATGATAAAACTATATCTCAGTACATTCTACTTAGAGATAGATGCATTTTTATAACATATTATGGAAGATTATAGCCAAAAGAACATTTCCATGGAAACAAGCAGGTGAAGGTCGTCCTCCAGACAAAGTAAGAGTAAAGTTTGTGGAGATGCAAGCACACTCAGAGTGAGGACACAGTAAAAATATTTTTGTCTATTATGGCTAAAAAGTTATATACTGAGACTTTGAAAACAATATTAAAGGGTCTGTCGCTTGTTTCTATTGATATGTCATTGCTTTGCTTGGAATGTTCCACAGTATGGCATTAAACAGCTCTACTTTACATTTCTTACATTACAAGTGAATTTAGAGCTCAAAAATACCTAGAAAAACAGGCATTCTGACTGTGAGTGGGGTCGCCTCTCCACAGATCTGACCTGTATCTTGATATGGTTTGGTCTCCATGAAGATAGAAAGGTTTAATGCCACAGTGTGAAACATTCCAAAGCAATAACATCTCTATGTGCAAAAGCATTTTTAACAGGCCCTCCACCAGAAAAGTTACACAGCGCACCTTTAAAACAAACTCAAAATGCAAAGTGAAAAAGTAGAAGAGTAATAAAAATTCCGGCTGGTGGAGGTACGGTGGCCTGTGAGGGACATAATTACCTGGCGTCCCTGAAGGAGCCGCCCTCTCCGCTCAGGGGGCTCTCCATCAGCAGCTCCAACAGCCAGTGCAGCTTCCGGGGGTCGCGGCCTTCCTGTGGGACCAAGGATAAAAATAAACCAGGTCAGAGTCAGACAACAGCAGCAGCCGCAGACACAGGACCTCTGCTCTGTGCTAAACAAGGGGACGGAGAAAATACAGGGGCAATTTATGACGCTGAAAATGTGATGTGTGTGTTCTGATGCAGCTCAAGATTGTTCGAAAGCTACTCAGGAACTACAAAGATGACTATGATTACGGTGGTAAAATTGTAGGGAAGTAATTTTTGTAGTATTATTTATTTGTTGAAAATACAGGAGCAATTTATGATACGAAAAATATGACGTTTGTGTTCTGCTCAAGATCTTTCTAAAGCTACTCGGGAAAGGTTCATTTCAATTCTTTCAATTTTTATTATAAATTAGTATCTGATAGTGCTGTCAAAAATATTGCGCTATTAACGCGTTAACTCAAAACAATTTTTAACGGCGTTGATTTTTTTATTGGGAGTTAACGCAATAACTGCATGATCTGGTTGTAAACAGGAAGGAAAACAATTTGTACAAAACTGAAAAGTCCCGTTTGGAGGAGCTGGGCTAAAGCACAGCACATCAGCGCACACTGATGCCACCCGCAGGAGGGAAACACGAAACAAAGTCCGCTTCAAAACATATGGCGAATCCGCGACAAGGACCACGGACAGCGACAGAAGCCCCACAGCCTCTCTCCCCCAGCCGCCCCCTCTCCCCCGAGCCGCCAGCACATCCACAAATCCACGGAGGAGTGCACAAGGCAGCAGAACGTCCGATGGTGGGGCCGATGGACCCACCCTCTCCGCCAAAAAAAGGCCAGCTCCGCTGCGTGACCCGCAAACAGCGCTGTGCGACGACGCCCTGGCTGCAGCCCGACAGGTACGAACGAGTTAACTATGACATTCATGAGATTAAACGCGATTAAATATTTTAATCGATTGACAGCACTAGTATCTGATTTTCGATACTTTTGACAACCTTTTCATTTCATTTCAGTCATCAATTGCAAACATAAATCTTCACTTTTCTGCACAGCAACTCCTTTCACAGCTTCGCTCCATAACCTTGGGTCTGAATCTGGGTTTTTAAACATGTAGGTTCATTTTAAATTTTACTGCTTGTTCTCATCTCAAACCGTCTTTGAATATTTACAGGTAATACATTGCACTTTGCTTTATACATTACGTATGTTTAATGCCGTACTGTGCAACATCTAATCTAGGCAATGCAATAACATCTCCATGAAGAGGAAAGTCACAGCATGTTTTAAGATAGCATAAGCCATTGTCAAAACATATGTTGAGCTTTATTTTGCTTAGCCCATTTTTGCACACCCATTTGTCATATTGCTTTTTGGAATATACAGCGAGTTCTAGTTCAGACTGGAGATATTTAGACAAACAGACTGCTGCAATCTCCTGGCATTTCCCTTATAGTGCCACCGTGATGCATATTTTTAGATTCAGGCCTGAAACGCTTGATGTTAGAATGGGATGCAATGGGGAGTACAAAATCACTTCAATCTGTATGTACTTGAACACAGGCTGTCGGTGGCATAGTAGCGCAGCGCTTGCATATTCTTCCTGTGTCGGGTCCTCCGATTTCCTCCCAGCAATCTAAAATATTCACAGTATCACAATATCCTTCAGCTTTATGTACTGCTGATCAAGATCCAAGCTCAGGTGCTGCAGATGCTACGACAAAGCTTTTCACTTGAGAATATGTTGGAGGTGTGAAAGTGGTAGTACCAGCTATACTGTGTAATAAATACTGAGTACTACTACTTCTACTTACAGGTGCATTGTGTAACTTTTTGGTTGGGGGTCTGTTACCTGCTACTTGTTCTATGGAAATGTCATTGCTCTCCTTCAAATGTTCCACTGTATGACACTGAACAGCTCTACCTTACATTTATTCAATTACAGGTGGTTTTATGTCTCAAAAATACCTAGAGAAGCAGGGATTCTGACGGGGGGGTCGCCTCTCCACAGATCTGACCTGGCTGTCACTTGGTCTGGTTTGGTCTGTGTAATCCCTCAGTAGTCCAGGTAGGTTCCAGAGTGGTCCATGGGCGTATTCTAGTCTATGTGCTCTTATGCTTGTTCTGATTCAGCACAAGATCATTTCAAAGCTTCAGGAGAGGTTAACTGTGAATGTGACTTTTTTAGTATCCAGTTTTGATACTAGTTTTAGTATCAATTAGTATCTGATTTTCAATACTTTTGACAATCCTAAGTTGTAGTTGCAGTAGTAGTAGCAGCAATAGTAGTAGTAGCTGTAGCAGTAGTAGTAGTAGCAGTAGTATCGGTAATAATATTAGTAGTAGCAGCAGTTGTAGTACTATCAGTAGTAGTAGTAGTAGTATCAGGAGTATCAGGAGTATCAGGAGTATCAGTAGTTGCAGTAGTAGTAGCGGCAATAGTAGTAGTAGCAGTAATAGTAGTAGTAATAGTATCGGTAATAGTATTAGTAGTAGTATCAGTAGTAGTAGTAGTAGTAGTATCAGTAGTAGTAGTAGTAGGAGTAGTAGTATCAGTAGTAGTAGCAGTAGTAGCAGCAGTATCAGTAGTATCAATAGTAGTGTCAGTAGTAGTATCAGTAGTAATGTCAGTAGTAGTGTCAGTAGTAACAGCAGTAGTAACAATAGCACTAGCAGTATTAACAACTGCCTTAACCAACAGTATGTAACCAATCTACTGAAAACATGTAAAACTGTTGAAACTGTAATTTACTTAACACAAGACTCTGTTCCCTTTTTAAGCAAGTCACATCTGAAAGGTTTTGAAAAGTCTAATTAAACAATGCACAACAAATCAATCACCCTTTCCTCGACAAAAGTGAATTGGTTTTGAAGCGATTTATCAGACAAACACTGATTTACTTGGTCTGGCACAGCAGCTCCTTTGGGAGGGTTTGTGGCAACATTTGTGATTCTTTTAGATGTCACCTTGGACTTTTTCAGACATTTTAACTTGATTGAGTAATAGCCGAGCCCCTAATGGTGAGAGAGCTCAGCTGGGGTTTGCAGAAAGAAGAAAAAAAACACAGCGTGGCGTCCATGTTTTGTTTTGATGTGGACTTAGGCGCAAGGATCAGAGGCACTGTCGTCACTACTCAATTAGTCATAATTAATCGGTTCATGAATGAGCACTATGGCTAATGCCGCTTTCATATTATAATTCTAGCACTATGACTCATTCACGATGTTTCTACTATTACTATTTTTAAAAGCAAAATGTCATTCATGCTGCTATTTTTGGGATGTGAACTATAGTTTACAATATAATATAGATTCACACACTTATTTCACTGCTACTGTTTCTTTCATATATATACACTACTACATATTCTAAATGTTAGTGCTGCCACTTTTGGGTATAAATAATAAATAATAAAACAAATATTCAACAGATTTGTCACACCTTTTCTTTAATGAGAAATACTAATACTAATGTTAACAACTTTCATATACTACTTTTACTATTAATGAATTCTTTTTCTATTATTTTAATTTTATATTTTTTAAATGTGTAAACAACAAATGTATATGTGCTGATTTGTGGGCTGAAATACTGTATACTGTATTTTTCGGACTATTCTGACTTTTTTGGACTGTAAGTCGCTCCAGAGTATAAGTTGCACCAACCAAAAAATGCGTAATGAAGAAGAAAAAACATATAAGTCACACCGGACTATAAGTCTATAAAACTATAAGTTTTGGGGGAAATTTTATAAAATCAGAGACCAAGATCCGCGATTTCATTTTGAAAGGCAAGTTATAGTAATAAAACACTCAGCTCCACTCAAATGAAGCTCCCAATGCTCACGGTTACAGGAGTGAATCTGGAGTCAGGCTCTATGTTATGACTAGGATTTTTTGACAGGCAAAATATTGAAAAAAAATTCAGGATCATATAAAGTGGGTTAATACGAACATTTTAAGACCAAAATGACGAGCCACAGGATCCCAAGTGGGTTAGCTCTGTCCATTCATATATTTGATCTATGAGCTGTCAGTGTTAAAAAATTTAATACATAAGTCGCACCTGAGTATAAGTCGCAGGAACCACCCAAAGCATGAAAATTTACTTATAGTCAGAAAAATACAGTATAATGTACATTCAAAGTTTTGTCATACCCTTTTTTAAGAAGCTCTACTATGCTGACTACTACTAACTACCACTAGCACTACTGACTAGCGACTATGTCTACTACCACTACCGACCAATACTAGTACTACTACCACCAATGACTACTATACCTACTAGTATTACCTACTACTATCACTACTACTATCACTATTACTATCACTGCCACTACTACTGCTACTACTACTACTGTTTTTTACTAAACAAAAAACTGATAGTGCTGCCAGTGTTCAGCATTAATAGTTCTAAAACATATACTCATTGTTCCTATAAGTAAAATCCAGGAACAGGACAACTGCTACTACTATATTACTCTTGACACTACTAGGGTCTCTTACTACTAGTACACTTTTTGATTTCTTGTCTTTGTTATCCTGTAAAGTACATTGAATTATTTTGTGTACAATAAATACACCTCCCTTGCCACCAGTTATTGCCCTTATAAGTAAATCACCACTACTACTACTACTCCTACGGTATTGTTTTGACTTACGCATGCAGTAGCGATAGATGTGCCCCAGTCCGTGTAGGTTTCCACGGTGATGTTGGCCAGAGCGGTCCTGATGAGAGGACACAGAAGCTGCCACAGCCTCTCCACCTGCACAGGAGCACACGAAATAATGAAACTTTTTATTAATATTGACTTTTCTTATCAAAAAGATCCAACCTCTGCGAATTGGCTTGTAGAGATCAGGGCAAAAATAAGAAATTGCAAAATGATTCTTAGGTTTTGTATTATACAGGAGCAATATGGAAAAGTGTGCATTATTTTGTGGTCTGCTGGGAATTTGCCTCCGATTTTGCAAAGTAAACTCTAGTTCTTTGGGTTATAGCTTTAAAACGATATTGGAATTGAAAGTTTAAAGATGGGGAAAGCAACTTATTTTCAAAAGGCATTGTCTAGGGCTTGCAAAAGAAATAAACACAAGCAAAAAACACAATTTCTAGATAAGTGAATACTGTTTAAAAAAATAATAATAGAAAAGGCTGGCCAAAACAAGACAGAAGTATTGCTAATTACATAACGATCTGTGTTATCATTGAGTGTTGAAAAAAAAAAAAAAAAAGTATTTTTAAAAGCTACGTCAACAAACATATAGAGGACACATACAGGGTTTTAGCACTGAGCAATGATCAGCTGCAGGTGCTGGGGTTTTACATGAATGAAAGACTCGTGAGGCTCATTCTGCTTTCTGATAGGACGATTAAGACACCAAATTCTAACATAAATAAATCATGTCCAATGTGCTTGTAGTAGGCTATTATCACAATGGCAGAAAGTGCCGCCAGGTTGAGTCACGCAACTTCCAGTCAGTGCTTTTCTGTGGCAAAATACCTGTAGAAAAGTGTTGCACATTTTTCACCAGCTTCATAAATCTGCCCCAACACCAAATCTTCATCCAACAAGGTCGACAAAGAACATATTCTGTCCATGAAGAATTTATGGATTTGTGCAGTTTAAATAGTCGACATTTAATCTGTGAACATCTAGAGCATTTAAACAGCACAAATCTCTCAGTATATGCATAATATCAACTTTATTTGTCAACGCTATTTATGTTTTATTCATGACCATAACACTCAGGAGTAGTTCACTAATGCTTGTTCACCTTAAGTTTTCGTCTTTCTTACCTTGATAGTTGTGGATAAATTCTTCAATGACAGAATATGTTCTTTGTCGACCTTGTTGGATGAAGATTTGGTGTTGGGGCAGATTTTTGAAGCTGGTTAAAAATATGCAACACTTTTCCACAGGTATTTTGCCACAGAAAAGCACTGACGGGAAGTGGTGCGACTCAACATCGCGGCACTTCCTGCAGTTATGATAATAGCCTATTTCAGGTCAAATCGTCTTCAGTTCTCTGCAGTTAGTGTGGATAAATAACCAGGATTGATGCCTTCACGTGCTTTCTCACTACATTCACCGTGTTTCTTGCCGCCGGCCAAAATATTTTCCAGCATGCAACACGGGCTTTTGTCAACAATGAAACTCGCCTATACTAGTCTTCAGGAAATCTTCAGGAAAGGTTGACTTTTTAACCGTTGATAATAGTCTATTAGGAATAAATCAACATTATTAAGTGTTTTCAGTGATTTGAACATATTTACCTCATATCTGGGGACACATTTATGTAAAGTTGTGTTTTAAAATTAAAATAGTCCATACTGGGAATCTTTTATACCAGTACAGTACTAATACTCTATCTGGTTTATGGAATATGATGCTTGAAAATAATTTACTTGTGCCTATAACCAGACAAATGCTTTAACAGTCGCCGCTCTGGTGGTGAGCAAAGGTACCTTGCTGAAGCTCCAGAGTTTGCTTCCTCGGATGAGCCCAGCCGTGATCTCGCACACGCAGCGCTGCGAGCTCTCGTGGGGGTCGGCCGAAAGACTCTCCAGGTGTGGCCATAGCAACGGGAGGAAAGTGTCTCCATAGTTACGGAACAGGCCCTGTCCGTCAAAGAAATAAAAATAGTGGTCGTAAAGAAGAGGCGGGTGTGCTACTGTAACCGCTATGAACTGTTCCCCCAATAAGCTACAATAAAAAAAGAATCAAAAACAAATATTGCAAATTAATTAAATTTTAATCAAGCTTCAGTTGTTTCCAATTCGCAGTGACCAGATGGGGTCTTTTTAATCAAGAGGATTACAGCCAATCCTCTGTGTAGAAGAATGTGACTTGGAGCACAGTTGAGACAAAATTGGACTTCTCTGTTGGTAAATGGCAAATATTAAAAGTCCATCTTGTTTATGTTCAGGAAACTAACGCAAAAGGTATGTTCTTCCTGTTTTTAATTAGGTAAAAATCAAACTGAATAGGAAAATTACGATGGATCAGTGTAAGGAAAACAAAATACTTCAGAGTTCTAATTCTGATTATAGTAGTTTTAGTAATATATAGTGCCAGGCTAAACATTATTTTTTATTTTATTTACTTATATGAAATACTACATAGTACAAAATGTTGTTATATGAACTATATGTGAAGGTTTGAAATAAGTATTTTAACTAACTTAAAAGCATTTCTTTTTTTAAATTGAATATATCAGTCCTTTTGGCATGTCTATTGAACTTCTACTGTTGTCGTACTTTTCTGTGGCAACACTGCAATTTCAATGTGGAATAAATAGGCCAAATGATTTTTTTTTTCTTGGCACCTCCCTCCATATTGGTTCCAGCTGCTAATGTAACCAAATGTAAAACATGTATTAACTGGATTAAAACAAATAATATTAGTAATGGGTTGATACAATATCTGATCTTTGGTCTGCTGCTGTTGCTGATAAATATTTAGCTTTTAACATCCACAGCAAGGCAAACAAATATATCTGAAGTTGAAGTAAAGATCTCAAATTAACTTTTCACTTAAATAAATCAGTAAAATACTGATACTGGAACTGATATATAGTAAATATATATAGCAAAATTCATAAACAAAACCGTTTCCAAAGTGCTGCACAATACAAATAAAACATGTCTAATAGAAGTATAAAATAAACCTGCACTTAACTCCACTAGTCCTTGTTAAGAAAATAAAACCAGTAAAATCAAATTGCAAAGGGCAAGAATACCAATAAATAATAAAAAAGTAAAAAAACATAAAAATACATCCCTAAATTATATGTAATTTTGAGCTTTCTGTTCTTAGATTCAGGGGCGTCAGACTTGGGGGGGGTAAAGCGTTAAGTTTAAACAGGGCCCAGTGCAAGAAGGAGCCCCTCACAGAGTCTTTTAATATTCACTTTTCATTAGACAACATGTAGAGTGGGCCCACCAAAATGATTTGTACCTAGGGCCCAGAATGTGGCGCTTACACCGCTACTTCGATTGATAACATTTTCTCCATGTAAATGTTTGTGAAAAGTCAAAGAAAAACGGTTTTCTATAACCAATAGGGCTCCGACAGCCACAATAACCATGCAATATCTGCGCTGACGGGTCTGGATGACGTCTGTTGGTAAAAAAGCAATTGAGCCGAGAGAAATACTGCGATTCTGTAAAATGAATGAGATTTTGAGAAGCACCTTGAACAGACAGAAGCGGCGTGGGTTGAAGCTGTCTTTGCCTTTGCGCTCCTCCAGTGAAAGAAACTCGATCAGCTGGTCAATGAACTCGGAGTCTGTGAAGTACTCGTAAATTATCTTTTCACCCTGAGAGGAAGGAGAAAAGCACAAAACGAAGAAATGAAATGAATATTTTTATATTTAAAAGGTGCACTGACATTTTTAGGTTGATCATCTTCTTGTTTCTATGGAAAAGTCAGGAAAGTTCCACAGTGTGACATTAAACAGATCAACCTTACATTTATTCAGCTACAGGTGGTTTTATAGCTCAAAAATAGCAAAAAAAAAAAATAAAAAAAAATAACAGGCATTCTGACTGTGAGCAGGGTCGCCTGTCCACAGATCTGACCTGTAACTTAGCCTGGTTTGGTTTCCATGAAAACATAAAGCTTAAATGCCATACTGTGAAACATTTCAGACAAAACAATATCTCCATGGAGAAAAGCATTTCCAATCCAATCCAATCCCTTTATTTCTATAGCACATTTCATAAACAGTTTCCAAAGTGCTGCACAAATACATAGTAAGAGCAACAATAATAAATAATGATAAAATAAACGCTCAGATTTAATCATACTAGTCTTGTCTTTGACGGACCCTCCACCAAAAAAGTTACACAGTGCACCTTATGGTGTCCACACCACACCTCCTCCCGTATGGCGTCCACATCGCATCTCCTCCCGTATGGCGTCCACACCACACCTCCTCCCGTATAGCGTCCACACCTCACCTCCTTCCGCCGCGTCTCCTCCCACTCCTGTACTCCACACCTCCTCCCGTACAGCTCAGACACCGTGGACCGTGTCTTGTCGCGTATGCTGCATGGACCGCGCTTCCTTCTGTGCACCTCTAAACCAAAACTAACACCAGGACTAAAACCAGGACTAAACCAGGTCTAAAGCAGGTGTAAACAGGTCTAAACCAGATCTAAAACCAGGACTAAATGAGCATTAAACCAGTACTAAAACCAGGTCTAAACCAGGACTAAACCAGGTCTAAAACCAAACAAGAATTTGCAGGAGGTGGTTGCTACATTCATGTAGTTTTAAAAAGCACGACAATATCAAGTAATCCAAAGTATTCAGATTACGTTACTCACTTTAAGTAATTTAATAGATTACGTTACAAACTACATTTTGGAGTATGTAATCTGTAATCTGTAATCTGGAGGGGAATACATTTAAACAGTAAAAATGTCTGAAACGGAAAATGTCAATTTTTCAAGTGGACAATCATTGGCCCTAGATGAGATAAGAGATTGGATCTACAAGAATGAGACAAGACGAGATTTTGACATTCTTTATACAAAATAAATTGCGCAATCCAGTTCCCAATTTTTTCCTCCCCATTTCTGGTTTACTTTAATTTTTAATATTACGGAAATGCTTTTTAATTGCTTTTTGAAAAATGTAACTCACCAGGACTTCATTTTTTATCCAATCCAAATGTAAAAACATGGAAAAGAAATCTCACGAGATCATTTTTCTCATGTGTTCTTGGCACGAGATCTTGTCCCTTCCCTCTATATTTATATTCGATGCATATATCCAAAACAATAATTCCAGTACTTTATATTTAATTACATTTGTTTATTAAACCTCCGACCTCTACATAGAAACTGATGTGCTGTTGACACCTCTGCAGTCACGGGTCCATACCTCACTCATCTCGTCATAGGACAGGTCTTCTTTTGCCTTTTCACAACCTGCATAGATCATCATTTCTCTGTATGGAGCGGGAGACAAAGAGTAGAAAGTAGCGTGATTTATAGATAACAGAACACACACACACACATTGCCTTCAAATAAGTAGCAAGGATAAATGCGTGATTAAAAAGTCAGTTAGTCAGCAGGTCCCCGTCAAGACTGTGCCAAGATTCAAGCAGCACCGCGCCCATACATCAATTCTTTTATTTAGGGCAGACAGGAAGTCGTTCAGTCAACCTTATCTAGGCCAGGCCCACTGTACGAGCAAAGCAACATCGTGCCATTTATATAACCAATGGGATCAGTCAAAAGAACACAAAGGGTATGTGGGCCAGATGTGTTTGTACAGGGCAATGTTAATACAGTAGTAGCTTGGAAGAAGATTTTAAGGTACTGTTAAGACACACTATAAAATATGTGGACCAAATGTGATATATACGTGTTGGCATACGGCAAATAATGTTAATACAATAGTTTGGAATAAGATTTTACTAGGGTACATGTGTTAGTATCATAGGCTGTATAAAGAAGTGGACTAAGGGAGAGTCATGTCACCCAAGTTCCATACTAGGAATATGTTAGTTTATGTACAGCTAAATCAGGGGTATCCAAACTTTTTTCATCAAGGGCCACATATTAAAACACAGACCAGCGTGATGGCAGATCGAGGGTCATAGACTGGTGGTCAAAACAGTGAGTAATTCAAATATGTGCATTTATAACAGGTTTAAATGACCCTCCAGACCTTTGTTCAGGCTCAGACCCTCAAAAGGACACACTACATTTGCCTGATGAAGGTAGATTTCAAAAACATGCAGTAAAAAGTACTACGTGTGGGAGTATGGGCCAATTCACCTGGAAGCCTGAGGGCCAAAACAATTGCTCTGAGGGCCATATTTGGTTCCCAGGCCACAGCGTGGACGTGCCTGAGCTAAATAAAAACACCAGGATCATATAGAGTGAGTTTAATGTGAACATTTTAAGACCAAAATGACAAGCCACATGACAAAGTGAGTTTTTTTTCCCAATATAAAGTGTCCATTTATAGATACAATAGGGTTGGAGGGACAAAGTCCACGCTGTGGTTTTAGGTCCTTATGCAGATTTCTTTTAATGACGTAATGAAACCGATACCGTATTACCGCCCAATCCTAATATGCAGTACAATCTATCACTAAAAACAGCACATTATTTACAATAGTCAGTTTGGGTGGAGGGTCCAAAACATTCTTACTGTGAGCTGTGCATCTCCATGTCTCCAAAGCCTGACAGGTCCAGAATGATATTTCTCTGTACTTTTTAAACAGAGAATGAACCATATGAACCTGTGACTAGACTAGTGTGTTTCTGTCATGGGGGTGAGAGTGGACTCTCTGGGAGCCATTGTTGAGAGGAGGATGAGGAGCATGATCCTTTCCATCCTGAACAACAGCAGGCATCCTCTCCACCAGATTATGGCTGCTCAGAGAAGCAGCCGCAGTGACAGGCTCCTCTCCCTGCGATGTAGGACTGAGAGGTTCAGGAAATCGTTTATTCCTGCTGCTATAAGACTGTTTAACAGCTCTTGCTAATGTGTACCTCATTACTGTCGTTAGTAACTTTTAACTATTAACTTTTTTATTTTATTGCAAATGTATTTATTTATGTAGGCTTTTTTTTTTAATTGGTTCTTGTGTGTCTTGTTTAATGTTTGTTTATGCTACTGGACAACTTGAATTTCTCCTCATGGGGATGAATAAACTATATCTATCTAGACTCATATCTTTGTAAAGATAATGCTATACTGTGGAACATTCCAGGTGACAGACCCTCTTTCTACAGCGTTACATAGTGCAACTTTAAACCTTCAAATAGGATAGAGATATGCTCCTACTACTGATTCTATCGCCTACTTCTAGTTCGAAAAACTATAAAATATCATGAAAAAACATCTGGACCACATTTCTTTTTAGTGTGGATGCACAGTATCTACTCTCAGTTTATCAGATAATTGTTAAAGATAAGTGTTATTGTATTAACCCACGTGAACACGCGCTCCATTGGTCATATAAGCAGCACACCGTAATACGTGATAGTTGTCTGCAAGTTACTCATTCAGAATACATGTTGAAACCCGCTCTGCATCAAGTATAAATGCTGGCGTCAAACACACATACGGTGTTTTGGTGTTACCTGGGCCATGAGTAGTATCCCAGATGAGTCTTCTCCACGTAGGGCTGAGTGTCCCATTGCTTCTCGGTCAGAGGGAGGTTGGAGCTGTCGTACTGCAGCCAGCGGTTTGAGTCTCTGTCACCCACACACACCCCCTCCGGGTCCTCTACACCACCTGTGCACACACAAACTACGGATTAGGAGGAATTTATGTACAGAAACAGCAGGAGAAGTCAATTAAAGTGTCTGTGCCTGCAAGAAAAGTAGTGAGTAGCAATATGAGGAAACGGCAAGATTTGTCACAGGGACGAGATTGCGATTTAATTCTTATCTGCATTATTGTCCAGCCCTAGTTTAGAATCTGTTTTTCATGGAACATACACCTGATACATCTATTAAAGTGTGAAATATCACAATAAAAATCATTTTAGTATCAAGGTTTAAAAGGTGCGCTATATACTTTTTCTGGTAGTGGCGCTTCTCACTTTATTGTTTACTTTTCATTTAATGTTCCACAGTATGGCGTTAAACTTGTCTATCCCCATTGAGACAAGAGGTGAAGCCCCCAGACCAAGTTATAGGTCAGGTCTGAGGAGAAGCAAACCCCCCTCACAGTAAGAATGCATGCTTTTATTATTATTAAACAATAATTTGAACATTAAAGCAACTGAAATAAATTTGTTGAAAGATGGACAAGTCTAATGCCATACTGTGGAACATTTAGACAAAGAAATAACAAGTTACATTTATACATAGATATACCTTAAAGCCAGGGCCACTGTTAAGGTTTTGGAGGCCCTAAGCACAACTGGCAGAGAGGCCCACCCCTAAAAAATACCATCATATGCCTCTCTTCATTATATTATGATATCTAGTAGCCTGTATACTGTATGTCACAATGACAGGAGAACTAGATGAAACCATGATATTATATTAATGTGGTGGTGGAACATAGACAAATACCTTAACCATTACTCTAATCCTACACATTAAACAAAACAATGCTGGCATTTTGTAATATTTTGGCACTGATGTCATATAGTACATACAATATTAACCCAACAAACTAAATGGTGCATTTATCTTTCCAGTATTCTGCTAACTGCATGAATGTCTATTTAAACCAGTGGATACAATACATGCATATGCCTTAAATAAAAGTTCTGAAATAATTCTCACTGTTCTTGGTAAATGTATCAGCCTCTGGTAACTGTCTGATCGTGTTGTGTCACGGTCACGGACTAGTAGGCAGAAAAGGCAGAAACGTGAACTGGGGTGTACCATTTCAGGGAAGACGGGTGGGAGACTCTTTTTATATATTAGGCAAAAACAATTAGCCTGAACTGAGTGATGTGGTACACATTTATTTTTAACAAAAACAATGGGCCTGCTCATAACTAATTCATATGTTTATTTGCAATGTAATAATGTAACAATTATCATGAAATGTTTTAATAATCAATCTTAATTTTTGGGGGTGGTTGGGGTCCTACACAATCTCTGCTTATGTGAAGCGGCGGGCCTGCTTAAAGCATAATGATAATACATCTAGATAACAGCACTGGCCTGACCTTACCTATAATTAAAGTGTATTTCAGGAAATATGAAAGCACTTCTACATGAAAGTATACCACAGAGGGCTTCAGTATTGCACTCACTTATATCTGAAGGCTTCACTGTTATTTTCAGTCTGGGCCGCTTCTGCTGTTTAAGAATCCCAGCCACAGCCAATATGGCAACCTATCACGGTGAGGAGATAAGATGCAAGTAAATAGAGAAAACCACTCAAGCACAAAAATACACAAATACAAAGAGATACACAGACCTTTCTTATGCTGATGGAGTCATGTACAAGGCCCTGGGTGAAGTAGAGCACCGCATCGGGGGGCAGAGGGTGGTCGTCCCGAAGGAGGAGGGAGAGGAGGTCTGCGCACATGTGTTCAAACTTCCATGGACTAGAAAAACAACAAAATGTATTTTTAAGGGTGAAATGATAGGTTTGTCAGATAAAAAGTCATCTAGATATTAATTTTAAAGGTACTATTTTATTTTACTCACATCTACCACACCTCAATTTCCCAGAAGCCTATTTGTAACATCTTATCTTGGAAATCCAGTTCGTCCCAAATAACTCGACCCCACCCTCCCAACCCTGATCTGTTCACTTGCAGACATAAGACGTTCCTGCTGGGCCATGTGAAGATTGAGACTGAATCCCCACCCCGAGTCTCAACCCAGCCGACCCGCCTCGTCTCCATATAATAAACGGTATTCGCTCCACACATGTGTTGTCGGCGTGGTCCTTGCTAGTGAATACCATACTGTGGAACATTCCAGATAAAGAAATAACACCTCTGTGGAGAAAAGCTTTTGATGGACCCTCCACCAGAAAAGTTTCACAATGCACCTTTGCCATATGCCATGTGAGAATGTTGTTACTACATCAAAAACATGCCTGGAGTTGTGTTTTGTTTCACTCACATGTTTGAGTAAGTCTGCATTTTGATTTTAGTGAAGGTGTATGGCGTTTAAAAACACAGTGGAGCACTTCCTGTATTACCACATGACATCACAAGTTGGAACAGAGTTTTCTGGATGAGAGAAGAACTCAGCCTTAACATGCAGAGTTTGTGTGTTAAACATGTGTGAAACAAAACACAACTCCAGGTCTGTTTTTGACGAGGAAACAAGATTAAAACAAAGATCAGAAAACAGCGTAATATGGGCGATTTAAAACGCGAAGGTTATCGCAGCTATTTTTAGTGTACAGATAATTGTTAAGGAAAATCAGATGCAGGTACAGACTAAAACACAGACAAGCATTTTCTAGTGTTCACAAAAAGAACTTTGATTACTTATGCATGAATAAAATAATCTCATCTAAAATCTCGAAACATTTCTTATCTCTGTCACTCTGCAGAGATACACAGATCGTTTTAGTTTACATTTTATAGCCGTGTAAACCACTCCTCAAGGTGAATTTGATGAAAAGAGTCCAACTTCTTCTTAAAGGGGCTTCAAGGTTTATGTGACTTTGGTCAGGAAAGTTAATGCCGACTCCCCATGTTGTAAATGAGCCATATAATAGCATAGTGAAACTCAATAGAGCTGCTTTATGTCCGATAGGCCTATCCTTAAAAGACTCTCGCCACTTTACATTGACGGTTGAGCATTACATAAATACTCACAGATCTCTGTCTTCAAGGCAATCCAAAAGGTCGTTCACAAGCTTTTCGTACTTCCTGCGTGACAGAATACAATTTAATGAAACGTGGATCCAATATTGTACAATCGCCTTTTTATCTGTGAACTTGTTTGTGACCTTACAAGAACCGAAGAATAAGAAGTTAAAGTTCGCTCATTCAAATTTATGTACATTTCCTTTGCATTCAGAAAAAGTTTGCTGTGAAAAAGATCAACTGAGGAGGCACAGGGTTTAGACTTGAATGAACTATAATCAAATTGTCAGTCTGTTCAAGTGTTTTTGTGTTGCCATGTGAAGGCCATATGCAGCTATATAGATAGTCAGATACTTTTCACTGCCCACTCCTCCTCCTGTTGGTCAACTTGTGTCATGTTCTGAGTGAGTGACAGGTGGATCTAACCAATCACGGTGAAGATTAAACTTTCAGAAACAGCTGATAGCTTTACTTACATCTTAAAGACTGTATAAAACTACTAAGAAACCATGAATTATGCCAAAATCAAGGATGTGATCTGGGTGTAAGAAAATCATGACATTATTCTGTTTTGCATATCGCCCACCCCGAGGCGGCCATTACCGCACATTGGCAGTTTAGCCCAGGGCAGGGTTAGATGAGAGAAAAAAAGTTGACATAAGGGAATGAATTCCAGTGTTATGTCATGCAGTTTACTCTACTTTCCTTCTGTTCTCCTTAATGAAATAAAGATAACTATAACAACATACAGTGATGGCCGAAAGTATTGGCACCCCTGCAATCCTGTCCTATAATACTCAATTTCTTCCAGAAAATGATTGCAATCACAAATGCTTTGGCATTAATATCTTCATTTATTTTTCTTGCAATGAAAAAACACAAAAGAGAATGAAAAAAAGTCAAATCAAATATTATTTTACACAAAATTCAACAAATGGGCTGGACAAAAGTATTGGCACCCTCAGCCTAATATTTGGTAGCACAACCTTTAGACAAAATAACTGCGAACAACCGCTTCCGGTAACCATCAGTGAGTTTATTACAACGCTCTGCTGGAATTTTAGACCATTCTTCTTTGGCAAACTGCTCCAGGTCCCTGAGATTTGAAGGGTGCCTTTTCCAAATTGCCATTTTGAGCTCTCTCCACAGGTTTTCTATGGGATTCAGGTCTGGACTCATTGCTGGCCACTTTAGAAGTCTCCAGTGCTTTCTCTCAAGCCATTTTCTAGTGCTTTTTGAAGTGTGCTTAGGGTCATTATCCTGCTGGAAGACCCATGACCTCTGAGGGAGACCCAGCTTTCTCACACTGGGCCCTACATTATGCTGAAAAATCTGTTGATAGTCTTCTGACTTCATAATTCCATGCACACGGTCAAGCAGTCCAGTGCCAGAGGCAGCAAAGCAACCCCAAAACATCAGGGAACCTCCACCATGTTTGACTGTAGGGACCGTGTTCTTCTCTTTGAAGGCCTCATTTCTTTTCCTGAAAACTCTGTGTTGATGCCCGTTCCCAAAAAGCTCTACCTTTGTCTCATCTGACCAGAGAACATTCTTCCAAAATGTTTGTGGCTTTCTCAGGTAGGTTTTGGCAAACTCCAGCCTGGCTTTTTGTGTCTCTGGGTCAGAAATGGGGTTTTCCTGGGTCTTCTACCATAGAGTCCTTTTTCATTCAGATGTCGGCGGATAGTACGGGTTGATACTGTTGTACCCTCGGACTGCAGGGCAGCCTGAACTTGTTTGGATGTTAGTCTAGGATTTTTTCCCACCATCTGCACAATCTTACGCTGAAATCTGTAATCGATTTTCCTTTTCCGTCCAGATCTGGGGAGGATAGCCACAGTGCCATGCTCTTTAAACTTCTTGATGACACTGCACAGTAGACACAGGAACTTCAAGATCTTTGGAGATGGACTTGTAGCCTTGACATTGCTCATGCTTCTTCACAATTTTGTTTTTCAAGTCCTCAGAGAGTTCTTTGGTCTTCTTTCTTTTCTCCATGCTCAGTGTGGTGTGTGTGTGGCACAGGACAGAGGTTGAGTCAACTTCAATCCATTTTAACTGGCTGTTGGTGTGATTTAGTTATTGCCACCACCTGTTGTGTGCCACAGGTGAGTACCAGGTTTTATTAATTATTCAAATTAGAGAAGCAGCACATGATCTTTCAAAGGGTGCCAATACTTTTGTCCACCCCCTTTTTATGTTTTAGTGCAGAATTATATTCAATTTGGCTTTTTGACAATTCCTTTTTGTGATTTGTCATTGAAGATAAATTAAATGAACATTTTAATGTCAAAGCAGTTGTGATTGCATTCATTTTTTGGGAGAAATTGGGCCTTTTCTGACGGAACTTCTGGGGTGCCAATACTTTCGGCCATCACTGTACTGGCCACATTTACATGAGCGCTTTAATTCGGAATAAAAAAAAAAAGGAATTCTGCTTTAAAAACACCATGTAAACACTTAATTCCTAATGAAAATGATTAATTCTGAAGTAAGTGGGTGGTTTATTCTGATTTTAAAGCCGAATTAATGTATTCCTCAATCATGTAAACGTTTCTTCTTCCTAAAAATAATTCCGGTTGTTCAGCGCATGCTCCTTGGGTCGAACTTCTGATGCGATCCAGACAATCCGGCTCCACCAGTCGACTCTTCGGACTTTCCTCCACTGCTTTTTGGATTTGCGAGTGGGATGCAGGAGTGGGCTGAGGTGTGGCAACCTCAGACTCAGTTTGTCTTCTTCCTCCTTCTCCGACACTCTTCCCTTCTCTTCCTCAGCTCACAGACATAAAGTGTGAGGAGAGAATTCTCCAGCTGCTGCTTCATTATCATCGGCATGACGGCGGAAAAAGCTGTATCATGTTTGTGTCCGTGGTTTAACGACAAACCGGGATGACAAAAAAAGCCTTTAGCAGCGGAAGTGTGTGTTTTCTTCTGGTCGACGTAAATACATTTGTGTCGCTGTCCAATCAGAACCCTTTCCGGCCCTTAGACATTGAGTAAATGAAGGCGATTTGTTGTTTTTTCCATGTAAACCTCAATTCGGAATAATTATTTCCATGTAAATTCAAAGGAGAATATTTTAATATAGAACTATTTAATCCAGAATAATTAATTTGGAATTTAAAACGCATCATGTAAAGGTGGCCACTGTTAAACAAAGCAAAAGCAATAACATCTCCATGAAGACAAGCATGCGGCAAAATTGTAACACTTTATTAAGGCTAACTAAAGTTGTAGTCATCATAAACAAAAACTTACATAAACAAATAGATGCAAAATAGGCAAATTAAAGTTGAATTAATTCCAGTAATTAATAATTAATTAATTAAGGTGTAAATTATTATAAAGTTGTACTGAAATGTTACACAGTACACCTTTAATAGTACGATATTGAAATGACAAATCTTCTCTTCGATTTTACCTCGAGTTGACGACGTTCCTGATCCGTTGGCGCTGCAGCCCCTCCTTCAGCTCCTCCACTGTGGGAACGCCAAAAGCAGGAGCCGGGTTTTGGGTCTGAGCAATTTGATTGGCAATTTCCACACACTCCTCGGAGACCTGCCGCCGCCGAAAAACACACAACAGGATATGAAACCATCAGATGAAATTTGTGATTTGGATTTTTCTTATAAAGCCAGGCAATTGAGCAGACAGATTGAGGCCGTGTCAGAACAGGATGAATAAAAAATGGAAAATAAAATACAGAATACAATATGAGAAATAAATGCAATGTAATAATGTAGATAGTGTTAGCTTTTGAAACTGTAAAGTCGTATTCAGTGTTCACCCATCAGGGATAACAGTATGGCTATTTTCCAGTCTGTCTACTGTATATGTGCATTGTCAGGGATGCCATGCCACAGTGCAAAATAGTAGCTTTTGTTTGCGATTTTGAGGCTATATTGGTTTTATAATTATTCGCACTTACTGGACAAACTCTCACTTTCATTTGCACTGTCCAAAGTTTGAAAATGTATTGTTAAAGGTGCATTGTGTAACTTTTCTGGTGGAGGGTCTGGTCCGTCAAATGCTTTTCCCCAGAGAAATGTTATTGGTTCATCTGGAATGTTTCACAGTCTGGATTTAAACCTTTCTATCTTCACGGAGACCAAACCAGACCAGACCAAGTTACAGGTCAGATCTGTGGAGTCAGAATACCTGCTTTTCTAGGTGTTCTTGAGCAACAAAACCACTTGTAATTGAATAAATCTAAGGCAGAGCTGTTTAAAGTCATACTGTGGCAAATTCTAGGCAGAGCAATGACATCTCCATAGAAACCAGCAGGTGACGGACCCTCCACCAGAAAAGTTACACAATGCACGTGCTTTAATATAAGAAGTCAGATCCTTTTTATCATACAATCTGAATGTGAAGCTGACCAAACTCAATTATGGCTCTTTTTTAAGCTAATACACATATATCATGGTAGAGAGACTGTGCAGTTACATGGAAACATAACTTGATTTATTTACTAGTCAAAATTAAACGCTAAAAGCTTCTTTACTAAAATGGGACTATAATGAGGGAACTACAGTGTTGTGTAATGATGTGAAAATAATATACAGCATCTGGTGTATGCACGTCAAGATTAGCCACTTTGAGTAGATAAATAATTGTGATTACTGAGGTCTAAATAGACTAAGAACTCATAAACTAATACAAAATGATCATCTTTAAAAGTTTAAAGGCAGAATTAAGTCTGTTTATGTCACAATAACTTGACTTCATAATTCAGAACATTTGATTTCATAAAGCTGTTCAGATACTTGAAACATGGCAACGTATTGGAGAACAGTAAGTAGAGAAAAT